>JBANSL010000020.1:48096597-48456597 GCA_037127255.1 Persicaria tinctoria
GACGATACTGGGCTCGCCTCCGCCTTACCTCCTCGCCGAATCGTCTCCTCTCCGCCGCTTTGGTAATCGCCTTCAAGATCCCATCTCCCTTGGTCGTCGGCCTTCGAGATACCTTTCCTCGGTGGTCGGCTTCGAGATCCCCTTCAAATTGTCTCCTCTGGCGCTTTCAAAATCGAGATCCCCTTTCTCGCTCAACAAGATGAAGAAGTTGACGATGAATAAGAGACGATGATTTATTTCCCAAACCCCCTTCAGTAATCCACGCGCCAGTTATAGCGATTAAGGGTGGCTTTCCTTAAAATGTGTGCGGGACCCATTTGATTTGAATTAAAAAAAAAAAAATCCCTTTTAATCTAACCCATTCATTACAACATGATCAAGGGTTCACAATTGTGCACAAAGTACACCCTAAGGGGTGTGCACTTTATACCCATTCTATATATATATATATATATATATATATATATATATATATATATATATATATATATATATATATATATAGAGGATAGATCATATGTAATCAAGGCTTAACGTGTAACATGTGAACACATCTGGGCCATTCATTTAGAGGTATTGAATGGCTGAGATTAATCAAGAAATTAGATTAATTTTAAAAAGAAAAAAGAAAATCCCAAATACCACCCTTACCAAAGCGCGTGAAGTGCCTAACCCAAAATCTTATCAAATCCTCATTCTTCAATCGTATAGAATCAGAGAACGGAGAGGAGGAGAGCGATGGAATGTGATTGAAGGCGAGGAGGATAGCGACGCCCACACGCACTGGACCTTCAAATCTCCGGGCCGTCCGGCCTCCAAGGGCAGCGCCAACTGGTCGGGAAGCGACGGAGCGGTTGTACCTTCAGATCTCCTGGCAGTCCCTTCAGATCTGAACTGGGCGACGACGCGTATGCGGCGACCTTCAGATCAGTTGAACCAGGCGACGCCGATGCGGTGTACCTTAAGATCTCCAGGCCGGTCGGCCTCCAAGGGTAGTGCCGCCTGCTTGGAGTCCTCGCTTATGCAAAGCGACGGCCTGTCCGGTCCTCCTGGTCGTCGACCTCCCTCCTCCACCATTCTTCGACTTGGGCGGCGAAAATTTGAAGGACGTATCGGAGGCCGACGGATTGGGTTGTAATTTCATAAGTAAGTTTCAAAATTTATCGGTGTTCTAGTATGGACAAATTCATTTGGTATTTGGTGGTTAGGGTTTGTGAACGCTCTCAAATTAGGATTTGTTCTTGATTTTCCGGATTTGGTTTGTTGGATTTAGGGTTTTTGGTTGTGATTCCTCGGTCAGGGTTGTTGTTTTTGATCGATTTTTGATTTGCTGAAGTTCATTGTTTGCATCACACAGATTTTTGATTTGCTGAAGTTCGAGCATCCCTGTATCAATTTCGTTGACATGTTTTTGCATTCTAGTTTGATTAAGATGTATTGAATGTATCGATACCATCGAACAATCATATGATATAATCAAATAGTTTAGTGATATCATCGAATAATTTTTAGTTATTTTTTTAAAATGACATAAGTAAAGGAACATTGAATGATCAAGCGATACAATCGAATAATAAAAAGATATCATTAAATAATCAAATGATCCCATCGAATAATTTTTTTTTGGTAAAAAGTTTACAGCGTTTTCAAGGTACTAGCCGATTAGAATAATCCATTGATACTATTGCAAAATCCATTCATACGATCAAATAGTCCATCGATACGATCGAATAATCCAGTGATACTATCGAATAATAATCGAATAATCCATCGATACGAACGAATAATCTAGTGATACTATCGAATAATGCGAAGAAAAAACAACTGCCTGTCATGTGGCAAGTGGATACCATTGAATAATCTATCGATACGATCGAATAACCCATTGATAGAAAGTGGATATCATCGGATAATTCATCGATACGATTGAATAATCCAGATATACCATCGAATAATTTCAAGAGAGTGCATCACACACTCCCCCAATTCAGCAAGTGGGCATGAAAAATCGTGGGTCCCACTTATTTTTAATTTAAAAAAAAGGCTAAAATTGTCTTTTAATCTCGACCATCCATTTCATCCAATCAACGACCCATATGTGTTCACATGTTACACAATAAGCCTTGATTACACTTGAACCATCCCATATATATATATATATATATATATATATATATATATATATATATATATATATATGGAAGTGCTGTAATAAGTGAAACTTGGATGAATATAGAATCAACTAAACTACTTTGCTTAGTTGGTAGGTGGGAAGGAAGGAAGGAAAGTAAAATGTATATATATATATATATATATATATATATATATATATATATATATATATATATATATATATATATATATATATATATATATATATATATATATATATGGAGTGGTTCCAGAGTGCACACCCCTTTGGGTGTGCATTGTGCATAAATATTATTCGGTGAAATGTGAAACATTATTCGGTGAAATTTTAAGCATTATTCGGTGAAATGTGAAACATTCTACATAACACTGTTATATTTTTTTTTTTCCGTTCAGTTCAGATGAAAACGTCCCAATTCCACTGAATAATTTATAACATTCTACCGAATAATGTTTAGTTTTTTTTTATCCATTTTAAATAAAAGAAACCTCAATTCCCTAAACAATAGTTACAATTTATATGGGATGCCTCAAATTTCACCAAATAATGTTTCACATTCTCCTAAACAATACTCACATTTCACCGAATAATGCTTCAAATTTCACTGAATAATGTTTCACATTTCACCGAATAATATTTTGTGCACAGTGCACATCCTAAGCCTTGTGCACAAGTTACACATTCTCTCTCTCTCTCTCTCTCTCTCTCTCTCTCTCTCTCTCTCTCTCTCTATATATATATATATATATATATATATATATATATATATATATATATATATATATATATATATATATATATAGGGTTTGCTTCAAATGTAAAAAGTCCTTAAGGTGTAAAATTGGCTTAAGGTGTAAAATTTTGTCTTTTAGTGGATTTAACACACAGGCGGGCTGATTTAACCCAAAAAAAAGGGCCAATTTGGCCCATCTTTTGTTCAGCTTCTTCAATCTGAGAAAGCGGTCTTCGATCTTCTCTGGCCGTCGGTCTTCGACTTTCGCAGCGGAGCGAGAAGAGGAACAAATCTCGCCCCTTCCCTAGCCGTCGTCATCGGCGTCAAAACCTCTGGCAGAGACGGTGTTGCAGGTGGCATCCTTGTGGTCGCTCAGCTGCACGAGTTGCTCGGCGGCAGACATCTCAGAGCGGGAGAAGTAACAGTCGGCGGACATCCGGCCTAGCTTCTCCGTCTTCGATCAATTAGGGCTCTCAGGTTCGTTTGTTGCTTGTCTTTTGGCCCTCTTCTATCAATCAATCGTCGATTTCGTCTTCTAATTAGGGTTCTGAAATTGGTATCTGTTCCTTCATCTCCTAATTAGTGATCGAGATCGTGTTTTTGTGCTTTTGAATTATTTAATCAGTGGATTGAATTTTTTTTATTGAATTTATGAATTTTGATGGATGGAAATTGGATTGAGATTTGTGGATTTGAAATTGAGATTGAGATGGGATAAATTCATGTCTTCTAGGTGTTTGATAAAATGCCTAGAGAGAAATCGAGATTGAGTTATGGTTAAATCCATGCCTACTAGGTGTTTGATAAAATGAATATTGTTGCCAATTACATGGCGATGTGGTGACTTTCTAGCATATATATGTATTTTCATGTATCTGTCCATCATTTATTTTGCGAACAAGACCTTTTGCTTTGCAATGAAATGGCTGATGAGTCCTTGGAATATGAAAAAAAAAATCCCCCAAAATTGAAAAACTACAAATAGAGATTGACCTAACCATGAGGAGGATAAGCAAATAGATATTGAGTTTCATGGCGCATAACTACTGGAAAGGGAAATGGGCATGAACCATCCAGTGGATTGTGGTGAACCATCCAGTGTTTGATAAAATGAATATTGTTGCCAATTACATGGCGATGTGGTGACTTTCTAGCATATATATGTATTTTCATGTATCTGTCCATCATTTATTTTGCGAACAAGACCTTTTGCTTTGCAATGAAATGGCTGATGAGTCCTTGGAATATGAAAAAAAAAAGCCCCCAAAATTGAAGAACTACAAATAGAGATTGACCTAACCATGAGGAGGATAAGCAAATAGATATTGAGTTTCATGGCGCATAACTACTGGAAAGGGAAATGGGCATAACTATTGTCAAAAGTTGTGCACTGCTTTTGTGGTTTGGTAGGAATACATATATAATAGTAATTGACTTGTCACTTGGTGTGCTTTAATTTCTTGAAGCGTTCCTATGCCAATTTTTAGAAATGCAAGATGGACACTTGACTAATATAATTAAAATTTTCATTTTTCAATTGTTCATAAGATCTCTAGATCGAGTATGTTTTATACAGTAATTACTAATTTAAGATTGACAATTGCTAATTGGTTGAGATCTGAGTTTCAAGTATTACACCTTCAATTCAGTTAATATATAATAGGTCTTCCACATTACATTACATATGTTCTTATTTTTCTGTAATTCTTATTCCAAGCAAGCCAAATAGTTAAAATTTTAAAACTCTTAACAGTCTACAATTCAGTTAATATATAATAGGTCTTTCATTTTTTGTGGCATTAGTTGAATTGCTTATGAACTTTTTTCTCTTTATCCTTTTCTCCTTATACAGTGATTGTGAACTACTACTGTGCGTTTTGCTCTCTCTAGGGTTGGGAAATTAGGCGATTGTTTGGGCGATTAGGGGCTTTGTCCCGTTTGCCTCCCGGCGGCGGCCGGCGCCTGGTTCTTGTCTATCTGTTTCTCAGGGAGAATGGCTAGAGGAAGAAGGGGGCGAGGGCGGGGTGGGTACGCAAAAGCTGGCAATTTGAAGGGACGTGAAGAGCTGGCGAGGGAACTTCGCTCGTCCATCTTCAGTTCCAATTCGAAGTACGAGGATCGAAATCGGGGAGATATGGAAGGTGAAGCTGATGTTGGGGGTGATTCGGGCCGGTCTTCGGGGAAGGGCTACTCTCCTCGCCCGTCGGCTGGGTCGGATCTTGGCTCTTCCTCGACATCGGGTTCACGGAGCGCAGGAGCTACAAGGACTGAGGGGGTTGCGAGGGAGGAGGGTGACACTTCCAAGGATTATTCGACTGCTGGTGGCCCGAAAGAAGACGGAAAGAGGGACCAGTCCGACCAGGGTGATGGCGGTGCTGGTGGATCTGCTGGTACTGAAGTGACGGGGCCTGACCGGCCTGGTGGTTCTGAGGCGGTTGGGTCCGGTGGGTCTATCGGGGCCACTTAACCCCAGAAAATTGGGAAAGGTCACCTATCCTACGCCCAGGTTGCAAGGGGTCGGGCTGGATGTACTGCTGCCTCCTTCAAATTGAACTTCATCCCCAATGTGTGTGGTGATCGAATTGAGTATTCGGAGGCAGACATTGCTGAATCGTCCAAGGTTTGGGGGGCTACTCTACTTGGTGCTATCATGGGACACGAAATCCCTGTCCGGGGCATAGCTGAGTTCATCAGGAGCAATTGGAAGGTAACTCCCCCTAATTTCTTTGTTAAGGAGAATGGAATTTTAGTGTTTCGATTCTCGACTTTGGATGACTTGAATTGGGTGTTGGAAAAGGGTCCTTGGTCTATCGGTGGTTCGCGGCCAATCCTTCTCAAGCGTTGGTCAGATGGGCTGCCAATGGATTGACGACTCTTCACCAGTTTGGGTTCGGCTTCCCGATCTCCCTCCTCTGTTCAATTCGAGAGATATGCTGAGTCGAATTGAAAGTGGTATAGGCAATCCGTTGTGTGTTGATGAATTCACAGCCAGTCATGACTTGCTAGCGTACTCCAGATTATTGATCGAAGTTAGTGTGGAACAATCTCGTCGTCGTCATGTGAAGCTTGTTAATGCTCGTGGGAAGGAATTGATGCAGAAGGTAATATTTGAATGGCTTCCGTGGAGCTGCGTCCATTGCAAATGTTTTGGCCACACGGAAGCAAAGTGCAAAACGAACACACTAGATGCATCTCCGACCCTTCTGCAATCGCAGGATAAGCTGACCGTTGCTGATGACGTTAGTGGTGGTGTGAACTGTCCGGATTATGAGGGTCAGTCGAGTGCGCCCGAAGGATGTAAGCGCTGTTCTGGGGCTGCGTGTACAGCTTCCGCCCCAACAGCTAAGTTTGTCTCATCACAGGGGGTTCAAACTGATTATGGGGATGCAGATGAGGTGGGTGGTGCTATGGTGGGGGTGGTGCATGATTGCGCTGCGGATGCTCAGGTTAAGCCCTCGACTGGTAGCTTTTCTAAAGCCTCGAATGGAACCCAAACGGAGAAAGAAAATGATGCAGGGGCTGTTGGGGAGGTTTCAGACCAGGAAACGTCTGTGAGGTGCGCCAGAATGGTGGCCTCCTCGTGGGCGGCGGCATCGGGCATTCTGTCAACAAAGGAAGGGGGTTTGGAGATAAATGAACACAATACTCTGGAGCTAATGCGTTGGAAAGTGACTAACGGAGTTCGAAAGGGGACTTACCTTCTCCATGGAACAAAATCCTGCATTGATGGGGACATTAAGATTGGCTTGACAATGGATGAGCTCTTCCATGCCATGTCCGCCATCAAAGATCCTAACAGTGGGAAGGGTGATGCTGCACATTTTATGGATGAATCAGAAATTGTGGAGAGTGGTGGTACATTGGCCGACGATAAAACCTACAAGCCAGGGTGATTGGGAATGCTGAATGGTGTGGTGGCTATCATAACAGTGAGGTTGAGTGCGTTATTTGTGGCTGTTGTGTGGACTGTGGAGCTAATGCTCGTTGGTTTTAGTTGCTGCTGTTCGGTTGTTACTGATGGTTGCTGTTGCTTGATAGTTGCTGATGTTTGGTGCTGTCTAAAGGCCTTATTTTGTGATTAATTAGGATTAGAAATAGGGGAGTTAAATTTAGAATGGGCAGGATTGATTGCGGCACATTTTGATATGTTTTAGGCCGGCTACTAAGGAAATTGGTGGGTAATTTTACAGAGTTAGTTTGGTATAAATTGTTTAGGCTTCTTTATTTATATCGCATTTGTTCTATTCTTTGAACAAATGTTGATATATTTAAAGAAGCCGTTTGGGTGGAGGTAAACAGTTGTGCGAGTGGAACATTAGGGGTACATTTTGTGGGTAGTCTCTTTTACGCAAAACCCGTCGTATGGTTTTGCCTTTTGTTACTCCTTGGCTTACGCCAATATCTATATATTTACCAGTTCAGAACTACTGTTGTGCTGTCATAGGTAACTTAAGACTTAAGACTTAGCCTATTAGCTCAAAATGGAAGAGCAATGTGCCTACGCACAAAGATGCAGGTTCAAATCCCGTATAGGCTATCTATGTTTATCGCTTACAAGTACTATGTTTCTCTTCATGAATAAGAGTGTAAAGTGCAAAAATAAAATTGTAATGTGCAAATATAAGAACATAAAGTGCAAAAATAAAATTGAAATGTGCACATTTAGAATACAAGTGTGCAAAAGTAAGATACACTTGTGCAACTGTGAAGTGCATTTGTGCAACTGTGAAGTGCTTTTGTGCAACTGTAAAGTGCAAATATAAGAACATAAAGTGTAAAAATAAAATTGTAATGTGCACATTTAGAATACAAGTGTACGTATGATACAATTGTGCAAATTTAAACTATAATTGTGCAAAAGTAAGATACAATTGTTCAGATTTAGAATACAATTGTGCACATTTAGAATACAAGTGTGCAAAAGTAAGATACAATTGTGCAGATTTAGAATATAATTGTATAAAAGTAAGATCATAATGTGCATGAATAAGACAAAAGATGTGCTTTTGAAATTGATGTTTTAATTTTGTTTTTTTTTATTACTTTTGAGAGTTCGGGTTCACCTCTCGCATAATTTAGGTTGATAGATGTGAGTTTGAAATCGGTTTTCTTACGATAATAATTTCAAATTAAAGTGTACACTTAAGGTTAAAAAGTGTATAATTAAGGTTAAAAAGTGCATAACTAAGATTATAATGTGCATGATTAACAATTTGGGATTGATGTGTTCTTGTTTATAATATAACCTATGTGGGATTCGAACTCACATCTTTGTGCATACGCACATTGCTCTACCAATTGAGCTAATAGGTCAAAAATATTCCATCATAGTTGTAAAAATCAAGCAAATAAGTAGCATTTTTCTTTTATAAATCAGGCATTAATAAACTCCGATTATCATTTCCAAAATAAAATAGAAAGGTGGCATCCGATTTCCCTAAAGCATCTTGTTAAATCCATGCAAGAAAACACGAAACTACCATTCATATACAGACTACAATTCATTAAAATAGCAAAAAGAAACAACCATTAAAAACTTAGGCATAGTGCTTAATCTTCTACCAAGAGTTGTTGGCAAATACCACTAAAGATTCAACTCAATAGAGAATCATCAATGTCTAATTTGATTCATTTTCAATACAAGATATAAGGAATTTGCCTGTCAAGCTCCATTGCACTAGCTTTGTGAGATACCAAGAACTGTTCAAACCGAAAAAAAAATGTATACCAGAAAAGATCCTAGAATGAACCGCTGTTGGCCGGACACCAGAAATCAATAGATGCATAGATTGCCAGTGCATCATCAAAAGGTAATTGTGGGCCAAACAGAAGGCATCATCAAACATTTATGCAGACTAGTGAAAAAAACAAGCTAATTTTCCCTTTTGCTGATGAAAATCACAGTCCTTATGTGTACCCTACACCAACTCAGCACCTCCTTCAAGCAATGAACTCATCTGCGATCTTCTAGCATTTCCAGATGCAAGAAAGCAAACAGAAGGAAGAGATGGATCTATAACAGGTTTGACCTCAAGGAATTTGAAGTCAAAAGCGTCAATGGGACAATCACAGGAACCCAAGCAGCAGCACGCAAGCAGATCCAAAAAAAATGGGGAGGACCTAAACTACTTAAACAAGCAAAATCTCAAGGGAAACTAATGCTGTCTAATTCACAACACTAAATTACACAATGACAATATCATCAGTATGCATAAAGAAAAAGATATGCCCACTCTTTCAATAAAAACAAGTGACGCCGTCAATCGCAAGAGAAATGGAACAACATTTGCATCCATATGTAGAAATCAAGCAAGAACCCTAGATATACACAAATCTCATCAGGACAAGAACTCAGAAAATAGAAATTGCGGCACATCACAAGTCTCATCAAACCTCAAATTTGTTTCATTCACTAAAATCTCAGTGCAATTTGACAAAAAGGCATTTTAACAAACACCTTAGGTACGATTAAGCAGAGAAAAAAGAGAAACCTGGCATCCCTCCTAAATTAACCCTATCAGAAGATTTCAGAACACAAATTCCCATCTAATAGCTACAATATCAGAAAATATCCCAACAGAAATCGCACAAACTAATCAAACATTGCAATAAACAACAGCACGCATCCAATATAAAGTGTTATCAGACATCAAACCTCGCTCAAAACACGATTGAAGCAATAAAACGAAGGCAAGGCAATCATGAACTCGGGATCGAGCTAACAATGCGGTGAAATGGTTCAACATGTTTCAGATTCGGATAGAACAAGGAGCGGTAGATACAGAGAGAGATAGAGAAATGCTTACTTGAGAACCAACAGCGGGCATGGTGGATTGGCGAGCACGAGCGAGTGCGACCGAGGGAGAGAGAGAGTGAGAGCGCGAGATCAAGCGAGCGAGGGATATTGCAAGCAGAGAGGGAGCGAGGGAGATATGAGATGACGAAGAAGAATCACTCGCCGCTCCCTATCCTACCTCCGCCTTCAATCAGCGAGCAATCATAGAGAATTGGCGGCAGCAGCCATGTGGATTGGCGAGCGCGAGCGAGGGAGAGTACGAGAACAAGCGAGCGAGAAAGATTGCGAGTAGAGAGGGATCGACGGAGATCTGAGATGATGAAGAAGAATCACTCGCCGCTCCCTGCCCTACCTCCGCCTTCAATCAGCGAGCAATGAGGAGCGTGTTTCTATTTTTCCAGTTAAGCTTTTTTTATGAAACGGGCCCGGTTCGTTCTTTTTAAACCAGCTAGCGTGTCCGGTTTTTGCAATAAAAAAACAAAATTTTACACCTTAAGCAAATTTTAAACGTTAAGGATGTTTTACATTTTAAAGCTTCCCTATATATATATATATATATATATATATATATATATATATATATATATATATATATATATATATATATATATATATATATATATATATATATACATACACATATGTATATATATACATACACATATGTGTATATATATATATATATATATATATATATATATATATATATATATATATATATATATATATATATATATATGTATATATATATATATATATGTATATATGTATATATATATATGTATATATATATATATACATATACATATGTGTATATATATACATATGTATAGTATATATATATATACGTGTGTGTGTGTGTGTGTGTACACATCCTAGTGTGTCGGATCTGTCCTCCACGGGTTGGATCGATCTGAATCCGGACGTTTTTCGCCAGCATCCTAGTGTGTCGGATCTATTCGTCGGTGCGGCCGCCTCCGTCTCCGAGCTCGCTCCCTTTCCCTGCCGCGCTTGTGAGATCCAGCGATGGTGACGCCGGCGGGAGCAATTGCAGGGGACGACGGCGGAAGTGCGGGTGGCGAAGGCGCGCGGAGCCGGGTGCTACGAAGAGATGGCGATGGCGTGCAGAGCGGGTGATGGGGGCGATGGCAAGGCCAGCCTTCTTGCCGCTGCTCCTCGGTGGGTTCTCTGCCCATGATTGAAATTGGGGTATTTTGCTCAATTGATTATTCGATCTGTCCACCTGGATGGTTGCGACCAGCCCCAACCTTCTCTAGTAAGCCCCGGCCTTCCCCGACTTTCTACCTTCATCTAGGGTTTTGTCTTGGTCTGTACCCAAAACCGAACCAATTGCTTTGTGGATTGGCTTCAGTTATTATTTGGTAGAATTTGCTTGCAATTTAAGGTGCTATTATTATACTGTAGTGATGAATTTGTTTTGTTTGTTTCTTTTGTTGTCTGAGCTTGGATAGATGCTTAAGCCTTTAATGTCTGTTGATGATTTTGTAGTTGCAGTGTGAAAATTCTTGTAATATAATCCATAGTATCCCTTTCTGATTAAGCTGATGCACTCATGTCAGGGGTGTAATTTAGTATGTTGCCAATGGGATAATGTTTAATTCTATGAAGATGTGTTTCGTTACCTTGTCGAGTCTAGAACGAATTGCTTAGTTGCTTAATTAGCGGTAAATTGAATACGCCTTTATCCTATTCACTACTGGTGTTAGTACAGCTTGATAAATGTCCCAGGTTCACTGAGTTTGGTGATGGATTGGTCTGGTTTACTTATTTTTATTTGATGTTCTAGGACTTTACCAAAGAGCTGTAAACCTTCCAACGGATGGAAGCCTTACTATGCAGCAGTTTGAGCTCTTGTTAGTGTTAATGCGGAATTTTTCAATCGACAAAGGAGTTTGAGCTCGTATCAACGGAATTTTTCAATCGACAAACCTTCCTTTTTGCTATTTTTTTGGTTTTGAATCGACATTTCTGGGTTGTTTTGAATCGACATGGGTCGATTTTGTATGAGATGTAAGATTTATTCGAGGAAAGCCCGAATTATTCATATCTATAGATTCGATTTATGCAGTGCTTCGCTTGCAATTTCAATTTCAATAGGTTGAATGTCAATTTTATTTTTGCCTGCAATTTTCTAAATTGTCCGTTGGTTCTTCAATTATTCAGTTCTATGATCGAATTATTCAGGTGTATGAACCGAATCATTCATTTGTATGAACTGATTTTGTGTTTAAGGAGATAAGTTTTTTCTACGTTGGCGGTTATATAAAAAAAATGCATCTATACTATCGAAAAATCATGTGATAACATTGAATAATCTAGCGATATCATAGAATAATGTAGCGATATCATCGAATAATATTTAGTTATTTGTTAATATCACATAACTAACCGAATAATATTATAATACCATCGAATAATTAAGCTATACCATCGAATAATCCGGTGATACCATCGAATAATCCGGTGATACTATCAAATAATCAAGCCATAGGGTGTTTTCAAGGTGGTAGCCGATTAGAATAATCTATCGATAAAATCGCATAATCCGTTGATACGATCGAATAATCTAGATATATCATCGAATAATTGGTGTTTTCAAGGTGGTAGCCGATTAGAATAATTTATCGATATCATCGCATAATCCGTCGATACGATCGTATAATCTAGATATATCATCGTATAATCCGTCGATACGATCGAATAATCTAAATATATAATCGAATAATTTAAGGAGAGTGCATCACACACGCTGGCAAGTGGTGAAGTGGGTAAGAAAAGACGTGGGGCCCACCATTTTTTCAATTAAAAAAAGTGTAAAATTACCTTTTAATCTCACCCACCCATTTCCTTTAATCAAGGGCTTAGATGTGTGTACATGATACACAATAAGACATGAGTACATCGGAACCATCCCATATATATATATCGGAACCATCCCATATATATATATATATATATATATATATATATATATATATATATATATATATATATATAGTGTGGATCGGATGAGAACACCCCTTAAGGTGAGAACGTAGGAACATTTCTGGATCATCGAATAATCTCTCAAAATTAACCGAATAAACTCTGTAATGTAACCGAATAATCTCTCAAAATTAACCAATTAATGATTATTAAATTATCTACAAATAATAATTACCAAATAATGTATAATTTTTATACATTATTTGATTTTACCAAACTTCCTCGTACCTATAAATACTCGTTTTGATTTTACCAAATAATGTACAAGTTTATTGATTACTATTTTAACATTCCAAAATAAATAAATATGTAAATAATCAACCTCTTACATACAAATAATCTCCATAATATAACTGAATAATAAATCAAGCGTAACCGAAAAATATAATTTTAACCGAATAATATTACTAATATAATTTTCATCTTACATACGAATAATATTTATAATCAACCCGAATAATATATCATATTTAATGGAATAATCTTTTTAATTTAACCGAATAATATAATTTTAACATCAATTCGGACGAATAATTTATGATTTCATATGAATAGTCTTTCTTTTGTCGATGAATCATATTTTGAATTTCACACCATTTGCACAAACACTAATTATTTCCGAATAATGTATTCATTTTCACACTTTCTCCTAATACATAATAAAACTAAACTATCCTATTCGAACGAATAATGTTTTCATTTCCCACGAATAATCTTTTGTTCCTACGTTCTCATCTTAAAGGCTGTTCCCACAGGAGCCACCCCCTATATATATATATATATATATATATATATATATATATATATATATATATATATATATATATATATATATATATATATATATATAGGGTGTGGTTCGAGTGTGCATTATGCACAAATATTATTCGGTGAAATGTGAAACATTCTACCGAACACTGTTATGTTTTTTTTTTCCGTTCAGTTCAGATGAAAACGTCCCAATTCCACTAAATAATTTATAACATTCTACCGAATAATGTTTAGTTTTTTTATTTATCCATTTCAAATAAAAGAAACCTCAATTCCCTAAACAATAGTTACAATTTATATGGAATGCCTCAAATTTCACCAAATAATGTTTCACATTCTCCTAAACAATACTCACATTTCACCGAATAATGCTTCAAATTTCACTGAATAATGTTTCACATTTCACCGAATAATATTTTGTGCACAATGCACATCCTAAGCCTTGTGCACAAGTTACTCATTCTATATATATATATATATAGCAGTGTTGTAATAAGTAAAACTTGGATGAATATAGAATCAACTAAACTACTTTGCTTAGTTGGTAGGTGGGAATGAAGGAAGGAAAGTAAAATGACCCCAAAGGTTGGGGGTTCAATTCCTACCAGCCTTCCTTTTTTTTTAAAAAAATCACCTGATCCCCAAAAAAGCTTTTTTATATTTTGTTCAACTTGCACCTAACTCTCTATATTTCTACCCCCTTATTTAATTATATTCACACTTCCCGACCTCCCTATTATATACAAATTATCTAGTTATAACTAATTAAACCCCATAAAATTGGTGAAATTAGTCTCATTTAAAAAAAATCCACCTCCAACAACAAAGCTTTTTATTCTTTGTTCAACTTGCAGTCACTCTCTATGTTTCTACCCCCTTATTTAATTATATTCTCACTTCCCGAGCTCCCTATTATATACAAATTATCTAGCTATAAACTAATTAAACCCCATAAAATTGGTGAAATTAGGATTTGATTATGAGAATAAATTTTGTGAAATTTTCAATAGAGTTTGTGATTTTGAGAATAAATTTTGTTTTTTTAATTATTGTGTATATGTGATTTTGAGAATGAAATTTATTAATTGAATTTGGGGTTTGTGAATTAAATTTGTGAAGCTTTATGCATTATTTGTATTTTCGTACCCTGCATATTCAAATCACAATTTCTATCATGTCTTTGGGAACCAAAATATATTATAAATTATGTTGATGAGTTTACAATCCTAACTAATATGTAAAAGACTTGAATTTAGCATGATTGAATTTTGATAAGTTTACACTCCTAAATATGACAAATGCCTGAATTTTCAATGAATGACGAGAAACCACTATCATATATAGCAACCAAACAAATGTAAATATACTTTTCTACAATCCACTACTAAGTTGAAAGTCGTAGCTTAGTTAAAGGAGTTTATTCAAGGCTAATATCTCATTACACACTAGAAATTTCGCCCCACCTTTCGGAAGATCCTACGGCCGCCACTGGTCCCTGTGTATAAATTAAATACTCCCTCCGTTCGTATATATAAATGACGTTGTAGCATTATACACAAAAATTAAGAAATGAAAATTTTAATTCAAGATTGGTACAGACGGAGAGACATGATTACATGTAATTAATGCCACAAACTCCATCTTCAGCTTTTAACTCCAAATTGGAGATAATTCTAGCTCAAGATTGGCCAAAACGTCTTATTATAGTGAATTAATGTACAACCCTAGCCTCTCTCCAGCTTTCAACTCAAAATTAGGGAGTACTCTGCTTAATTATAAAGAAGAGTTTGAAAGGGCAAAACGTCAATTAATTAGATAAACTAATAAAACCTCAAAACGTCATTTATATACGAACGGAGGGAGTATGTATGTTGTTGGTGTGTACATTAAATATTAAAATCAATTACAGTAACATATACTAGAATAACGTACGTACACCTCACATTTTTCCGTTTTTGCATACAAGAGAACAATATGATATTTACAATAAACTTCAGTTGCAAGAAATTAAAACAGCAAGTAAATCACTCAAACAATTCAAGCTAGCTTGTTAATGCGTATAATACAACGTACTTATTGATTGAACCACAACGTAGCTAGAAAACACAGGTATTGCAACAGTACTTAATTACTTATTATGATCCCAAGCTTCACAGTAACACGGTTTCGTGATCCACCTGAGATTTTAGGACAACAAAAATAAAAGTCATTAATTGGCACTTGTATACAAATTCACAACCAACGGAATCGTACGTAGATGACCTAACCTTCAGGAGAGGGAATTATATATAAATTTATTCACCTATATATGTATTATTCTAGAGTTTAAAATTCCTTACCTTTCCTAGATCTAAGTATTTAACCAATAAAAAAATCATAATGTCATGTTCATTTGTTCAAGAAAGCGAAGTCACAATGAATTGCATTATTGGATTTATTAAAGATATATCATGAAATTGCATAGTTAAGGAAAGTCATAATGAATTGCATTATTTCTTGGAAACCATGAAATGAAGTAAAATTTTATATTGCTTTTGACACGTTGCATTATAAAAGGAGGGAAGACTTTATATTTCCTTATAATGCTCATATTGTTATATCCTAGCCTTTACCTATGCTTATACATCACAAAAGCCATATTATGCCTTATTTCATATTTTGCTCCACATATTCTAAATATTGCTCATTATTTACATTATTTCTTATCCGGGGATTATGTTGAGAATGATGTCACATTATGGAGATTATTATATGGTGTTTGTTGTGTTGTTATTGTTAATATTGGAGTTCGGCAGGAAATTGAAAAAATATATGGAAAATTTAATGAGTGAAAAAAAATCCGATCACCTTAGAAGATAAAGGTAGATCGACCCTGCTCGCTGAGATAATAGTTCGGCGAGATGGGACACCAGGTGAGGAGTCTGAAGCACTAAGTATCCGGGGCCATTCATGACACCCATGTTTGCGACTCGCGAGAAGGCAGTGCTGAGGTTAGAGAGGTAAAAGCATTATATTGAAAAAAAACAATGAGCGTTGAGCGAAAGGTGAGAAATCAAAAGAAGAAGGAATGTGATATGAAAGTTTGGAAGTGCTCCATTTCCCCGGATTATTAGCACCACATTGCCAAAAATTGTCCACCTTTATCCTTTTACCAATCTACTCTTTATTTGAGCTAAATTAAAGTCCTCTTGATTATTAATGCTTTGTCACTTATGAATGTTTTTTGCATAACCCTTCTTTTGTGAGTAAATGTTGCTTTTAATTGCACATGCATGGATTTGTGACATTAGTACCTTTTCGAGGATGGTAATTGATTGCAGGGTTATATGGCAATGAATCTAAGATGTTGAGAGTTTGAATTCTTCCCTTGAATGACAATTAAAAGTATTGCTTGAGCACAAGCAAGCTTAAGTATGGGTTGTTTGTTGTGAGCCTAATTCGCCATGTTTTATACTATCTTTTATATCAATTTCTGCATGCATTTCATACATTTGGGCTAGAATAGTTCAGAATCTATGTAGTTTGTGTTTATTTGCCAATTATGGAATCTACACCAGTTTCTATTTAATTTCGCAGAAATCGAGGCAATTTACAACAGTTCAGAGAAAGGAAGAAAAGCTCAAAGTCAACTACAGAAAGTCCGAGGTCAAGGAGTAGCGGAACCAGGACAAATCGAGCTGGAAGCAAGAAAATCGAGTCAAAACACACAAGTCGATATCGAGTACTGCAAGTCGATATCGAGTGAAGTCACCCGATTTTCACCACAAGAGCTAGAATCGACTAAGTCCAGAAAGAGCAGGTCGATATCGAGTGTGCCGAGTCGATATCGAGTGCCCCAAAACCGAGTCAAGATCCCGGAATCGACTAGAGCTGAAGCAAAGGAAAAGTACAGGTCGATATCGACATAGCTTAGTCGATATCGAGTTGAGTCCAGTCGACATTCACCCTGGAGGCCGAAATCGAGCAAGGAAGTTTAGCTGGGAAAGTTGCAGGTCGATATCGACTTGACCAACAGTGGCTGATTTCGAGCTAGTCCGAGTTCTAATCAAAGTTCTATCCAAAGTCCAATGGAGATATCCACAAGATCAAATTCTATCAAGATGGAAGAGATATTTACCTACATTAGATATAATTCCTTGTTGATTTATTTCTTTATTTCCATGTTTTTATCTTATATATGTTAGTAGATAGATTTAGATGTAGTTGTTCCATCCTAGAATAGCTACAAGGAACACTATAAATAAAGCCTTAGGGGCTGAGTTTTATTCATTCAATTCTAGATACAATTAGTTACAGAGAGAGAGAGAGAGAGAGAGAGAGAGAGAGAGAGCTTGTGGCGAGAAGGAGAGAAGGTGTTGAGAGTTTATTCATGATGAGGAGCGAGTAGTCACCCAACTTCTAGGGTCGGGGTGAGCCCGACGGTAGCCATGTGAGGTGATGCGGTAAAGGTACAAGCTTTTAATGCAATTCGTCTTCTACCCCTGCAAGCATGATTCTTTTGCGAAAGTTGAAGGTGATCCTTGTTTGTGTTATTGAAGCGAAAGTGATCTTAATGCAACTTGGGTTAATTATGTGAAAAAGGGTTAGTAACAATTAGGGTTTATGCGAAAGCCTCTATCTTCCTATTTGTTAATAATGAGAGTTATTTGATGAAAAGCATGATCTTTTATGCCTTTATATGTTATTTTACATGGTTATCGTTGTGGTGTTGAAACCCTGATCCTGGAAGTCTTTTATTTCATTGATATTTTTCACAAATTCCGGATTTCAAGTTACTGTTCCAGTCGATATTGACTTGCTGTTGGTCGATTTTGTTACTCGATATCGAGTGTGCCCAGGTCGATATCAACCAAGTTGTTGCCTTTGTGTTATTTTCTGCTTTTCTCTGTGTTTTTTGTTTGTCTGGTTGATTTTCTGTTGAGATTGGAACTGGAAAGGCGGGCGCTGACACGCTTCCTCGTGGATCGATCCTGACTGCCTTCTACTACAACGAGAGGAAGTCTTGTATTTATTTGCTTAGACAGGGAGTCAGTATGATTTTATATTTATATTTATTTCATACTTGACCATCCTCCTACAACAACAATATATTAAAGGAGAACTGGAACCACATATATTTTGGCTTCTCATTAGCCTCTATAGGGTTTGTACTTCCCTTGTCCTAAGGTTTTTCTTTGGTAACAATATCTATGCCCCTGTTTTTATAGTGGTGACAGTGTCTATGACCCTCTTTATATTTTGGTTACAGTGTCTATGACCCTCTTTTTATTTTGATTACAACGCCTATGTCCATGTTTTTATTTTGGTTACAATGTCTATGACCCTCTTACAAATTCAGATATTAAAGAAGAACTGTCACCACATGTATTTTGGCTTCTCATTAGCCCTTACAGGGTTTGTGCTTCTCTCGTCCTAGGGTTTTCCTTTGGTTACAATGTCTATGACCCTGTTTTTATAATGGTGACAGTGTCTATGACCTTATTTTTATAGCGGTGACAGTGTCTATATATTACTCCCTCTGTCTCAAATTAAATGTCGTTTTACTTTTCTGCACGCTTTTTTAGGAGCGAAAAACTCTATGAAATATTATTTTTTTAATTAATTTTTTTTATATTTTATACTTATTACTTCATAGAGTTTTTCGCTCCTAAAAAAGCGTGTAGAAAAAGACAAACGACATTTAATATGAGATAGAGGGAGTACTTTGTTTTTATAGTGGTGACAGTGTCTATGACCCTATTTTTATTTTGGTTACAACGTCTATGTATACATGACATTATAAAATCATAAGAGAGATATATTAAAATCATAAGAGAGATATATTTCATTGATGCATTAAAATCATAAGAGAGATGGAAAATGGAATTTGTGATTTTTTTTTCATATTCCCGAATTAGTTACACAATAGGCCTTTATGCAAGGTCCAATTGTTAGAATTACACCTATGAAACCCAACACCATTCCGTAGACAATGAAATTGAGATATCAGTAATGCTGATGCATTAGAAACTGGGCTTTAGATAATGCTGCTATGTATGATAACATCATTTCTTTCAGGCATTTCATCGAACACCTTGTGTGCGCTTACAATGTCGAAGCACTTGCCGAATAAATCAACAAGAGCGCTGCATATGTATACATTAGAAGTGAAACCCAACTTGATGACAGTGGAATGGAGTTGGATGCTAGAATCAAAATCAACTGATTTGGCACATGATGAGATGACCTTGTTGATCAAGTAGGATGGTTTCGGAACCATGTTTTGGTACAAGATTCAACAAGTTGAAATCTATAGAATCTAAAATCACCATATGCAGAAGAAACAGGTGAAGCAACGTGCAAATTGGTGGTTGTTACACCCTGTTTGGAAGGTGGGATTTTGTGGGATTTTTAGGAAGGAAAGTAAGGGGAAAATAAAATTGGTGTTTGGGTGGATAATCAAGAGGAAGGGAAGGGATGACAAAGGTAGGTAACTACTCAATTTGATGGGATTTCACACCCCATCAAAATGGTGGAATTTGATGGGAAAGTGAAATTTCTCCATTTCCTTTCTCTTTCCCAATTTCCCACCCCTTACCTCCCCTAAAAAACTTAGGTGCCAAACACACTGCTAGAGTATGGGAAAGTACAGGGTAGGCATCGAACTTTTTAATTTGTGATAAATGGAACAGAGGAAACCAACCGCATTTTCATGGTGTACCAAAGTTCATCTTTGCCAGAAACCAAAATCGCTCGTACAAATCAGAGTTATGTAATTGCAAATGAATCATCGCTAGTTGATAGCATGCATTTAGATAGTCATAATAGGTTGCATTTAGTTTAGTTATGATGCATACCATGCATGGTTTAAGTACAATTTTCATATTTGTTCTCTATGTTGGTGGAGTCGGAATCTACACACTTTTATCGATTATTTCAGGTAATCGTGAATCCAAGGATGAGACATGGGTTGATGACGCATTAGATGAGAATGTCTAGTTGATCGAAGAAGCTTACATGAAGATCTCAAGAGGTTCTGAGAAAGACATGCGAGTCTAAACGAAGAACAAGTCTGAAGAAGTTGTCGCCAGACATGCTGAACTTGTTTTGCACTTTCTGGAGGCCTCGGTTGTCCAATCGACTATTATTACCATGCGTTGGAAAACTCTTTTAGAGAACTACATGTTTTTGTTTCATGGCCGACTTGAATTGTTATAAGGCCGACTTTAAGCTATTTTTCCATGACTTCTATTCTATTCTAGGTTCTATCAGACAATTGGAGAGAGAGCGATGTTCGCCATGGGCTGCTAAACTCTCTTCGTTCTACTTGCAATTTGAAGCTTTATTTGGATCGATTGTGAGTTTCTAAATCTTGTTCCTTATTTCCTATATTGAATACTTCAACTTCTTTGTGATTGATTGTTTATTGTTTTGTTCTATCTTGTCTGGCCAACTAGTTAGATCAATTCAATTACTAGGGTTTTGTAGATTCCTGATTGCGAACCTTAACCCAAGTAGCAAACTTATCCCTTTAGGGCTGATTGAACTAATTGGATAGGTAGGAAGTTGGATGTGTTGTTAAATCCCTCTTTAGGGACTGCAAATACCTTGGTTAATCTCTCAACTTAAAGCTATCAATTGGGTTAAATCCTTCTTTAGGGACTGTTCGATGGATAAGGGTTTCTCGGACTGATTGGACTAGTAACTATATTAGGTCGGGACAAGGGCATTCATAGGAAACCTAAAAGGACAAGGGCATTCACAGGTGAAGCAACGTGCAAATTGGGGCTGCAGAGTGGGGTTCCTATGTCGCCGCGACAGTAGTACTGGCCGTACACCGTGTTGGGGCCCATGCCAGAGCTGGTGGTGTTGAACTTCTCCATGGTTGATGATTGTGTTAAGGTGGTGAGCACCGTTTTGAGGTTGGCATCATAGGCGCCGTTGGAGGTGTAGTTTCCGTATTCGGAATGGCAGGATGCGTACAGGAAGTTGGGTTTAGTGGGCGGCAGGGCGGAGGTATATATGGTTTGTGAGAAGGGTGATTGCTAGGAAGATGACATGGATTGATGAAGCTTTGAACATGGTACGTGGCAAAATGTCTGATTATTTTATTTTTTTTTGGTTAAAGGAGTGGCAAAATGTCATTAAGCTTGCTAGCTACTTGAAATGAAAATATATATATACTCTATTGTGAAATTTTAGGTAATTAATTAAACCAGATACACAAAATATATATTCCATTTGTACGTAATAGTCGATGTAATGATATGAATTGAAGATGGAGATAATAATTGATATATGTAAGGTCTACATCATTTACCAAGTCACCGGGATTGATTAGGTCTAATTGTATAGGGTTGAAACATGAAATCTGGTGCGGACTATATATTTGCTTTTGCAATTTGTGTTGAAACTTGTTCCGTCTCATTTTTAGCAAGTTATATCATGCCTAAATTATTTATATTAGGTCGTTATTTAATTGACGTAAGCAGTTATAAATCCTTTTTGTTATTTGCACGGCAACTTCTCGCCAGACGCACGGTGCCGGTGTCGGCGTCTCAAACCGGCAGTAAATCATGCCCTTGCCGGACTCCCAAACCGGCATAATATATGCCCTTGCCGGACTCCCAAACCGTCATACAATGCCCGAGGTAAGTTCGATAGCCTATATAAGAAGCGATGCCCTGGTTCAACTACAATTTGTTCGATTCGAAATCCATATTCTAACATCGGAGGAAATGTCGTTACCGGAAGAAGATGGCGGAGGCGGATTACCGTTCGACATTTTTGCCTATAGCGATCCGGAGGAGCTCGTGAAGAATCTCGGGGTAAGTTAATATTGTTACAACGGATCGTTTATATATAGCGGAACCTTTATATAATTATGTTTGAGTAGAATCATATTATAGCGGAATTTTTAAATAGAGGATATGTAGTTTGAATGGATATGTAGTTTGAATCGAAACATTATATAATTGAATGGATATGTAGTTTGAATCGAAACATTATAACTCGTTTATATATATCATTTTAGATAATTTTTTGTGAAAAAGTTCTTAGTACAGAAGTGACATTATGTAGGAACAAAACCAACCTCTAAATGTGGGTACAGAATATAGCTCGATGTTTACAGTCGATGGTTATTGGGCTGATCAAATAAACATGAAGGCATGGGCTAGATACGTAGGGAAGATTAAGAACATGGTACTTGTGATCACTCGGTCATGGAAGAACCAAATGACTGGTTTGGGTACCTTTCGTCTAGTGTGTGATAAGTACGGAGGGGGTAGAGATATTCCAGATGCCGACAAGGATTTTTCGCCTGCAGTGAGTAGGCGCGGGAAAACGACAAAGATCGGATGCATGTTTGAGCTGGAGGGTTGTCAAAATGATGCTGACAATTGGACCATGAAGGTTATATGCGGTGTGCATAACCACAAGCTAAACGATGTGATGTTAGGACATCCCTATGCCGGTAGATTAACTCCAGATCAACATCGGCAGGTTCGACGTGATACAGTGATTGGGATAAAACCGGGGGATATGCTGTGCGGGATGAAGTATGATGATCGTGACTGCGTGACTGACATTCGTCAAGTCTACAATGCACGAGCCCAGTTGCGGAGAACCGCTGCAGAAGAACGGAGGGACCTGCCTCAAGCGCTTCACAAACTCAAACAAAATGGATACTTTATCGCCACACGGAATCCCTCTAAAGCAGGAGTAGACGAGGTTACTGATGTGTTTTTGTCCCATCCGAACTCCCGACATCTTCTGATGTTGTTTCCGTATGTTATCGTGATGGACTCGACCTACAAGACGAACGAGTAAGAGGAATCACATTACTGTCGACTACTTTTATATATGTCATACGTTGTAGCAATTTGTTTGACTAATTCATTAAAATGTGATAGGTACGAAATGCCGTTGCTGGAGATCGTTGGGATTACTAGCACGAAGAACACATTTGCAATTGCGTTCGTATTCATGGCAGGCGAGAGCGCAGAATACTATAGTTGGGCACTACGGCGACTACGCCATTTGTGTGGTCAACGACTCCCAGAAGTAATTTATACAGACAGAGAGTTGGGTCTTATCAAGGCTCTTCGGGAGGAGTTACCCACGGTAAAGCATATGTTGTGCACTTATCATATTATGTGCAACATTGAAATGAAGGGTAGGATCACGAAATCTACCGAGAAGCGAAACGCCTTCTACAATGAATGCAAGGCCTTATTTGAGTCAAAGAAAGAAGAAAGTTATGAAGGTCGTCTACAAGTGATGAAGGCGAAATGGGAGGCACGATGGGGTCTTATGAAGTACCTTGAAGACACATGGCTCACAGAATTCAAGGAGGCGATAGTTCGTGCATGGGTTGATAAGTTCCTACATCTCGGGGTGCGAACTACGAATAAGTAAGTAACATTGAATCGTATAAATTTGTAATTATTATAATATTTAAGAATCCTACATAACCGAGGTAATATATTTTTTATGATACAGTGCCGAGTCAGCACATGCAAAATTAAAGTCCATGCTAGGGACGGCTGTTGGTGGGTTCGTTGACGTAACAGATTGCATTGGCAACTTGGTCAACGAACAGGTAGACCAACTCAGAGGGTTCCTTGAGAAGTCACGACTGACAATCAAACGGTGTGTCATGAGTGAACCAATATTCGCCCCGCTATTGATGCTGGTGACTGATGAGTGATTTGATCTTCTGCTGGCCAACTACAACATGGCGAAGGAACTCCCGGCTAGTCATGACGGTGTCTGTAGGGATCGCTATTGGAGGGACGCTTACGGGGTACCATGTGTACATGAGTTCTTAGAGGCGATCGCAAACAGGCAACCTATTAGGCCCTCACAAATTCATCCCTTCTGGAAGCAAGTAATGTGGGATCCTATAATTCCTCCCGAAGAATCAAGTGGCGGCAACGATGGCGCAACTCCTAACAGTCAGGAATATGTCAGCCTTCGGAGGGATATTGATGGCAACAACCTCACGCCTGATCAGTAGGATTTGATGGGCGAGGCATACTTCAACATGAACAACCCTGGGTTGTCTACCATGAGAGAGCCAACGGGGATCCATCGAAAGGGTCGTCCCACGGGGAGACGATCATTGCAGCGTGACCCATCTGGTTTTGAACATGGGAGACGAGAGGCTGCCTCTCGGGCGCGTGGTAGAGGTCGATCAAGAGGTAGAGGTCGGCAGACAGATCGGGACGTTGATCCTTCGGTATTGTTGACAACTCACATCCATAACTTCATGCTCACCTTTGCGGTTATCGGGCCTTAGCGGCTGTGCTAGGGTATGGAGAAGACCAGTACATGCGAGTCAGAAGAGAGGTCACGCAAGAGCTTCGAGGGAATCGGTGGTTGTATCAACCAGCAAGCCTATTACACTCCATTGACGATCTCATCGAGAATGTTGATCTGCAAGACCCAGCTCCTTGTTTACATCGTCATCAAAACTGGATGGAGGCACCTATGGTCCCCCTTGCTGTAGCAACCTTGTACAACAAGGTCGTTGCTCTCCTAAGTGTCGACAATCCTCACACCTGCTTTCCTATTGTCGCGAATGGGTCGAACCAAACTCCACCAACTGAGGTGATTACAGTTGCCTGGCTAGCAAGAGTCCATTGGACCCCCGTGTGGCTGAAGCAAGGGTCACCACTTCCACCTACTGCACCTGAATGGTCTCACTTCCACCACCCAAGTGTGAATGGATGGGATACCTCATTCAACGACCGCATTCAACAATACTTGAACTACCGTCTAGTTGAAAGGGCAACTCAGTAGTTGTGATGCTATTATTTTCTAGGATCGCACTTATTGTATTTTAAATGATCCAGCTACGGATTTTGTAATCTCATTCAATATCATAGGTGTAGCAATGTTGAAGACCCACAAGGTGTTTTCAAATTTCATCAATCAGTACCAAAACACAGTACATGATTCGCAAATACAACTACCAACAAATTCAACACAGAGACAACAACTACGCTAAAACCAGCTAACAGTTCCATGCCATTCATCAGGCGTTTGGCATAAAATGGAAAAACTGCGATGCCCGAACCTGAATTGGCGCCAATGGCACATCTCCCCCCCGCGCTTCTTCGACATACTCCCGAAGCTCATCTGTGGAAACCCACGCGTCGCCCCGAGCGAGCATAGCATCCAGACGATGAAGCAACATACCCATCCGCTGCATTTCAAACAATATGATGGTGAAAACTAGCATTTTATTAAATAACACACCAATAACAAAAGGACATTGGTATTATTCACACGTACCCGGTGATCGTAAACGGCCACTGGCGGAGCTATGTTTGCTGGAACCTGGTGGCTTGAGCTTTTGAAAAGAAAAGGATGGCCGTGCTCACCAAACCACCCCATGTACTCAACAGATACAGCGTGCGGTTCCAGCGCAGCCCTATGTTGGCTGAAGGATGTGTATACAATGGGAACAATCAAATGGTCATCCCAACGGTCGTCCACTGGGTGCCATGTCAGCTTCAGGCCCTTGACTTGAGGTGGTCTCTCTTCTTGCATGGGGAGGATTCGCAGCATGGGGATTGTCTGAACATAACCGAGCTGTCGCATAACCCTGTCCGGCATGTAGGCTTCCATAACAGAGGAGAATTGGATTAAGCCTTTGTACCGCGAAACTCTGTAAAACCCATCAAAGTCAAGGGGACCGTAGGGCATGAATTTGATGTCCTCTGCCCGCATCGTTTCTAATTGTACAATGAACTTCAGAGTCCTTTCAGGGGTGATTGGTGGTGTAGGTCGACTCGCGTACCGCTTTGCCCATCGTGCGTCTCCATGGTCCGCGGGGTCCTCACAGACGCTGGGCGCAAACATTGGGAAGTGAGCGAATATCCAGTACTGAAAAATCCCGACGGAAGTGAGACTTTGAGTTATATTCAATAATAACACACAACATATGTATGGGGGTCGACACATACCTGGAGAAGAGCAATACAGCCCCCCAAGTTAGCCATCCCCTGTCTCAACGAGATCCCCAGCTGCCTATACAGATACGCTAGGACTCCCGCACCCCATGCATACTCAGATGTGATTCGGTGATCAGTCACGAAATCCCAAGCAATTACGGGTATGGTTGTCGTGGTCCGGTCGTTTAGAACCAAGCAGCCAAGAACCTCCAACATATATCCGCTTGCGATGACACCTGGTTGTATCTGCGGGTTGTTAATTAGTTGCGCCATGTGGAAATCTAGGCTTCCATGGAAAAATGCATTCCCACTTCGTACAAAGTCGTGGAGGCCAAATCCAAATTTTGCCGTCAGCCACGCCTGCCTTAGCTGGTTTGTCATGTTAGCGACCATGGCGCGTCCGTCGATGGCAAGACCAAACAGCTTGTGCACATCGTGCAAGGTAATAGTCATCTCCCCCCATGGGAGATGAAAGCTGGTGATCCACTGTGTCCATCCTGATGTCATCCAACACATGTAACCCCCTGTGTCTCGCAACATACCACCACTGCCACTGCCCCGGTAAACGAGGCCAGTTGCGCACTGACTCCCACCGGTCTGCATGCCTTATGCTCTTCACTATCATCTCCACCTCCTGCAAGACAAATAACAAGAGTATGAGTTGGACGGATACCACCGGATACCACAGTTGCACATAATATAACCTTAATTGTAACCAAATCGTTCTTACAGTAACACACACCTTACTTAACCACAGGTACTGACACCTGTGAGTCCTATAGTGTCGAAGTGGCTCCACATACTTGGGGCGGCCGTCTTCGACATCCCGACTGTTCAATTCGTCATTCATCCCCGCACGACAGTTGGGGTTATGCTCGGGATCTGAACTAGAAATACCCCCAAACGTGTCAGCGACCCCGAAGGGGTTAGACGCGCGTGCCGCTGTACCAGCAGCTGGGTTTGAGGAGGATGCCCCCTCGTCGCGGATGGGCTGCTCAGTCATGCCCGCCCAGTTCGGCCACAGACCAGATCCACCCACGATCGAATAAAATGGGGGGGGGGGGGGGGGTTCTGGTTGATTTGTGGTTCCCACGCAGTGGAATTATGCATGAAACCGGTGTCGACGTCCTCGGTTGACGTATACATGGGGGACTGAGGGATGTCTGGGACGTAAGGGGTCTCCAGCAATTGTGAAGTGTCGACCTCGTCGACGGTGTAATCACCCAAGAAATCCTCTTCGTCCCGCCCGAGAAACGACGTGCTTGCCCTTGCGGGCTCCTGGATCGGTCGCTCTATTGATGGTTGTCTAACCGCCGATGTGCTGGCTCTCGCCGGCTCTATCGGCCTATCACCTCTCCTCAGAGAGGCCGTTGGCCTAACCCGTTCCCGCTGGGTTACGGCCCTCCTCATCATCTGCATTATAAAATTCCATATCCATTAGGTAAACATAAATTCCATATCTATATTCCATCTGCATCTATTTCCATTTATATTCCATAAATCTACATTATCTAATTTCATATTTGCCCATAAATCATATTTAGTGACATGTTAACATAAATTCATTGCAAATATTTATTTTTCATACATTCCACATAAATCGGAATTATGTACTTTCATAATTTAATTACAAATTCCCTATCTATTTTTCATGAAATAAAATTCTATATCTCATTTTCATGCATAATTATATCTATATCTAATTTCATGCATTACTAATTCCCTAGCTATTTTTCATGAAATAAAAATTCTATATCTCTTTTTCATGCATAATTATATCTATATCTAATTTCATGCATTACTAATTCCATATCTATTTTTCATGAAATAAAAATCAATACAATTCTATATCTCATTTTCATAAACTAATTCTACATCTCATTTTCATGCATTACTAATTCCATATCTAATTTTATCAATATTTCATACCTAATAATAACATAAACTTAACATAAACTAAACATACAATCAATACTTACCTCCGCCGCAGCTTGCGCTCTAGGATCGTTCGGCGCGGGTTGTGTAGCCGCACGCTCATCGAGAGGTGGAGTCGCTGGTGAAGAGGATCTCGAACTTCGAATAAACCAATCTAACAGGTTCGGAAACTTCGGCATTTCTCCTACGTCGGTATTCCGGGCTTGTGGAGCTATCTAGCTAAAACTGCGACGTAAGAGACTAAGAGGTGGGAGATGTAAAGACCGGGAAATTTTATAAGATTAAATAATTAAAATAGTGAGTTATAATCGTTTTAAATTCTAAGATTTGGGAGATTTGAAATTTCTGTCCTTGAGCTATTAGATTTATTCTAAATCTTTCGAAACAAGTTCCGACATTAATAAATTAAAATTTTAAAATATGTTTTATTCCGCGTGCTTATGCGAAAATTGAGTATAGTATTCGGAGTTCATTATTAACCTCGGATTTGAAATTTGAAAATCTTTTAAGTTGGGTCGGATAAGATCAGAGAGCGGGTTTCGAGATATTTGTACGGGTATTCAAAATATCACATAAATTTCTTTTCTTTCCCTTTATTTTCTCTCTCTCCCCCCCCCCTCTCTCTCTCTCTCTCTCTCTTGCCCTCGTGATACTCTCTCCCCTTGAGTGCAAGGTCCAGCTTGCAATTGTTGTTGTTATGTGCTCAACTCCCATCAGCTTTTCCACCAAAGAACACAGAGGAACCTCTCCCTCTCTATGTATTCTTGTCCTATTCAACAGGCTATGAAGCCCCAATTTCCTCCTAACCCTCACCTCCCTATTTGTTCTTTTGAAACAAATCTGCAACCACCAGACACCACCTTCCCATCACCAAAACAACCCAGTCGAGCCACCATCTCCCTTTCTGATTCCGTTACCAACAGCAGGCCACACCACCGCCGGAGACACCACCAAATCCGCCACCCTTCGGCCATCTTTGCCCCTGCAGAAGCCGCCGGCAACAACCACCACCGTCGCCACCACCCCGAGCCGCTCCCGTCATCCCTGTTTCGCAGCCATCAAGCACCTGTCGAGCGCCGCACCTCTGTTTCCCGAGCCTCTCCCGAGCACACTGAGCACCACAGCGGACACTCGAGCACACCAGGAGTCGCCTCGAACCGCCCGGAGAGCCGCTAGTGAGCCCATCGACACTCCCTTTCTCTGGTTTTGGTTTAAGCGTGGTAAGGCTCGATTTCACTTCCTTTCGCCCCCTAACTGAGCAAGGTCGCACCTTTAACCCCCCCCTTGGTCCCTTCCTAGGCCAATTTTGCCTGATTTAGCCTCCGACGAAGCCAGTCGAGTCTCCGGCGAGCCCCAATCGAATCCGACGAATTCTCCGGTGAATATTTGAAACTCGGTGAGCACCCCCTCATTTTCCCCTTCCTTGTCCGATTCTCTGGTCTTTGGCGTCGGGAAGGTGGCCGGAGCAAGCAACCATCGTCGGCCGCCCTGCTCTCTTTCCCTCCTGGTTTTGTCGAACAAGGGTGTTGGGGGGGGGGGGGGGGGACAGTGAACAGTGATCCGGTTTGGGTTTTGTTTTCTTTTATTTGGGTCTTGTTTTATTTTTAAAACATGGGTTCGGTCAACCTTTTCTTTCAGTAAACCGGTTCAACTTAATGGGAGATTGGGTTGGGTTTGTTTTGAATCCGGATTAAGGTTGGGCCTAATTTGTTTCTTTCTTCTTGGGCTGGATCCGATTTGGGGCTAGAGAGTTGGGCTTGATGGGTTTTGCTTTATAAATTGTTAAGTTGTTGTTGTGTTATATATTACATGTTATGACTATATGTTATGATTTACATTTAATTATTATTAGTTTGTTAAATTATTATTATGAATTATAAAATGGTTTAAAGGAGACATTATTGAAGTATATATATATATTTAGTGTTGTTTTAAATTGAAATGAATTATGAGTTGTGATTTATAAATATGGTTGTGAAAATAGAATTATTTTGTGACTAAATGTCGAAATTTATTTATTTAATGACTTTGAAAATAAACATGCCGGGATTGTGCTAATAATATGATTTTGGGAATCTGTTAACGATTTAAATGATAAATGTCGAAATTTGGCCAAGCATGATTTGATAAATTATTTTGAATATGAGTTGACTTAATTTAGGATTTAAGAGTTTGGAAATATTGTTGGTAAGATTTATCGATGAGGTTCGATTGGAAGTAAATGATTTTGGTTGATGTTGATCGTATCGGAAAGACTTTGGAAATGGTTTTACTATCGATGGGTTTTGAGTATGTTGAGAACTTGGATTTCATATGTATGAATTTCGGTACGGTGGCTTATGGAAATGGCTTGATGATAGGTGTGTATTGCTTTGGATTGCATTTGGGCCCTTGCTTGTATTATCCTGCTGTTCTGCATCTTCAGGTAAGTTCCCTAGGGGGCTTACTCAGGTTGGACATTCATGCCTGTTGTTGCATTTTATGTTAGGTGTTGCATATGCATAAAAGCATGCCATGTAGTATCATGTTTAGGTTGCACTAATTGATTGAGCATCTGTTTACTTTATGCGTTTGAAACAGAACGGCCGTTATCTGTGATAGTCCTAGAGTCTTTGCTAGGGTCATAGGGTAGCCCAGCCTCATCGGGTACTCTGAGTCAATCGAGTCATGAACTTCCTTATATTATGATATGCCTGCGGGCTTTATTGTGGAGCGGGTTAGGCATGCGTGCCGCCCGATTATGATGGAATGCATTCACGAGCTGGCCAGTCTCCGCCCTATCGGAAGGGGGTGGAGGTAGGAGAGGGATATGCCATTTGGCATTGTCTTGGGCCCTTTACAGTATTTCTGCAAATTATTATACCTAGGAGCATGCTAGTGTGTTGACTTCCGTACTGCATTAGAGCATCTTTATTAGGTATAGCACATACTATGTGGCCTGAGCGAGGACTGCCGGTCCCGCATGAGTGGCTCGATCTGACTCCTTTCCCCGTTCTTTTTTTTAAGGTATTTATGAAGATCCTGAGTGCTCGATGTCTATATGACGGGGTTTCCTCTTGGCGATTCGAAGAACCTAGCTAATATTCTAACTTGGTAAAATGGTAATCACTCGCTTATGATTTGATTCTGACCAGGCTTTGTCGTGGCATTTGTATCCTAGTTTTGCTTCCGCTTTACTTTCGGTTGAATTGGATTTTGCGACATAGTCTTAGGACAGGTAAAGGGTACCCAATGGCCCTTTGAGGTTTTTATGGGTTTGAAATCCCTCCTTCTACTAATCTTAAAATGAGTTGAAACCTCGACCCGTACCTGGATTGCAAGATCCGAACAAGGGTTTTCATCCCTTGAAACGTAACCCGGAAATCATAATTCTGGGTCGTTACAAAGATGGTATCAGAGCTGAGGTTGTGCAATTCGGGTACAAAAGGGTCGAGTGTATGTTTTGGAAAACTGCCCATGAATTTCAAAGGTTTTGAACGTGTTTTAAAGGGGCAAAATGAATTTAAGATGTCTAACCTACATTGGACTAAGTAATGAACTCAACTTGTAATAAAAGAGAAAAACCGACTAAACGGGGACACGAGTGGGTAGTAAAGGCACTACACCACCCCTATTGGGTGTAGTTGGGAACGGTAGGCAAAATACTAGCTTGCTCTTTACAGATGGGTTGGGAAACTCCAAGGAGATCATTATGAGTGTTATTAACTGATTCTTTGTTAAGTGCTTGCTATGCAAGATATCTGATTTGGTATGCCTAACAATGAGTTGCTTATTGACTAATCTGTGCAAACGGGATAGAGGGAGTACCCTTGTTCTGTATGGTCAACCCAGTTATGTGTAATAGCCCGTTCCACTATGCTAAACCCTTGAGGGTCTTATCGAGCCCTTCTCCCGGATGTCAGTATCTTTCATGGGAATCGGGTTGGTTATAAATACATTGTGTCAGAATCATGTGTGTATATGAAGGTTGTCTGAGTGAGTGTTGTAAGGTAGTTCTTGATGTCATCTTGAGTCAAAAGCAAGGTGTTTCTAGGGCTGTCTTTCTTGATTCTTATGACAATCAATCAGTGTTTTCTTGACACAAAGAGTCATAGCAGAGTCCCACGGGAAGCAAGGGTGATGAGTGGGTTGGGAAAAGTCAGTGGATGCCCTTAGGAATCTCTGTTCGGTTGTAATGGTGACTCTCTCTGAATTGCATGACATAATCCTGTAATCTCCTGCATGTACCTTGCAAATGATCATTACTAAAAGATTCTCAAGTTATGCCTTGCTTTCTGTCATGATTTTACTGTTTAAGCTCATAATGTGGTTAGTTACATTGCTCAAGTCTCGTGTTGTGTCTTGCCTTCTATCATGAATGTATGTTGTTATAGCATGTTTACTTGGCTTATTGATCGTGTGAATGATTGGAAGCATGGTGCATATAATATGAATCTACATGATCGTTATTTCCTTATGGATTGGGTTCATGATAGTGTGATCAACTCCTCTTTGTAGGAATGCTTGTAGATTATCGCCTTAGCATGTTGGATGCCGACATGTCAAAGCTTATTATCCTTTTTGTGACAAGAATCCATATCATGCCCATCTATTTTGTGTTTGTCAGATTAGCTATTATTGATTATTTTGCACATAATATTGTTGTGTGTTACTTGTGTTGAATGGAGAATATGTGGTATAATTGAGTCTTAGCAAATGCATGTTTCATCCCATTATGTGTTGATCTGCACTCATGCCCCGTATTCTAATCAAATTGCCCATTACTTAGACTCGTATTATGAACCGTTTAACTTTTCTCATGCTCCTATATCGTGGAAGATGATTGAGTGATTTCTTACCCGTCGTCATGATTAGTTGCATGCATGTATCGTACGTTATATTGAGCTTTTAGCATCATGTATGATCATGATTGTGACTTGTGCGAACTTGTATCTTGTCTACGTTGTTGCTGATTTTCTATCGAGCTAGGTTCCTGATAGTGTGGTTCTTCCCTCTTTCTATTACCATAACATGTCTTACCCGTGCAAGTTAATTTGTGTTGAATTCGATGATCGATTGGCTTTCTGTGATAGTTAATCATAGCATGCTTACATGTTGTCGCTCAGTAGTGTTCCTCTATTGTCCCATGATATCCTCTCAAGCTAGTATACATGTATGACTTGGCACATCGCATAATCACACACCACGATTATCATATCTTCAGATACATAGGACGCATGAATTTTAGAATGAATCTAGTCGAGTTATCTTGATTATGTGCATGTTCAATATGTGCCAGTAGTGTTCTGTAGGGCTTAATTATGATTCCCAATATGACTCGCTAAATGATCACGTGTTGTACTTGTTCTATGATGTGATGACTATTGTACCATATATATGATCTATGATGGTTCGTTCCTAGTATGACTATAATCTATCGCCCTTGATGTCATTCTTATTACTTTTGATAATGCCTCGTGCTTCGTAAATATCATGATGAAATCCTTTTAACGGCTGACGGAGGAAAAGTCGTTGATTTCCCTCGCCAAAAATTATTCCCAAACAAACAAACTAGTATAGTATGCAAGTAAGGGGTCGAACCCTAGAGAATCAAGTATTTCTAAATATTGTGTATTTATCAATATAAAAGAAACGATTTTTATGAATGAAAATAAAAGAAAATAATATTGACAAAAGCAAATAAAGGATAGAAGAAAAGCGTTTCCACCTACAAGTTCTCGACTTTGGTTGGTTTTATTGATCATCGAATCCTTTTCAAGTTATTATCTTTTCCTACGAATTCCTCTCGTCTTGGTTTAAGTAGATTAAAAGTCCTATGAGTCCAATTAATCCCTTACACCTCAATGCAACCTTAACACGGTCAAGATTTAACAAAGAGATAGCAAATAGTCCCAAGAACTTGAGCATATAAATAACACCAATTAAACACGGTAAATCAATGTTTAAGATATATGTCAACTCCCTACATAATCATGCTTCAAACACGGAATCCACAATCTTGTGCGTGCTACTACGGAAATAACACAAATACGAAAGTATTAAATCCTAGCATGAAATCAATATTATCAAGGTAGCTAATCAAGATAACATCAATAACATAATCAATTTCACACAAAGAAGTTAAAAGAATTAAAGAGAAAAAATAACTTGAATTAGAAACTCACAAACCACCAACCAAGTCTCGAAAGTGTAGGCGGAAACTACAAAATTAGCCAAACATGGCTTACCTAAGCTTTCTTCTCTTCAATGGTGATTTCTCTACTTGGAATTCAATTTGAAACTTAATCCTAGAACATCCTATTTATAAGCCTAATATCTTCCATAAATAAGGTAAAAGATAGATAAAAGATAAAAGCTTCCTAAACAAACTAGATAAAAGATAGAACTTTCCTAATTTAACTCAGCGTCGGATTCCGCTGGCAGCGAAAATTTCCGCTGGCAGCGAATGGCCTCAATCAAGCTCCTGTTGGATTTTCGCTACCACACTCGCTACCACACTCGCTGGCAGCGAATGTCCATGCCTTAGAATATTTTCAAGCTTCTTCGATTCCGCTTCCGCGAGTCCACCCTTCCGCTGTCGCGAGAGTCTCCATTCGCTGCCGCGAAAGCTTACATCCGCTGCAGCGAATCCGGTCGTCCGCTGGCAGCGACTCCATTCGCTGGCAGCGAGTTTCCTTTCGCTGACAGCGAGTCATGCTGCTCCTGGACATGCTCCCGCTAACTCCAGTCGCTGGCAGCGAGATGCCATTCGCTGGCAGCGACTCATGCTCAGGCCGGCCACCTTCTCGCACATGTTGTTGCTGACTTGATTCGCTGCAGCGGAAAGGCATTCGCTGGCAGCAAAAATCCAACAGAACACCATCACGTAGATCTTCGAAAGAGCTTTCCAACGCATGCTCATATGCGTCGATCGGACATCCGAGGCCTCCGGAAAGTGCGTTACAAGTTCAGCTCGCCGGGCGGACAGCTTTCGCGACTCGTCCTTGTTTTCGCTCTTAGACCTCGATTTCGTTCTCCGTTGCTCCTTAGGTTGTTCCATTCTCTTCGGGACTTCTTCCTTAAGCTCTCCCAAGTCTCGCCTTAGCCTTACTTAGCTCCGTTCCTCGTGTTCTTTGCCTCGGATCTACGAATCTACATAAAACCATCGAAATAGCGTAGATTCCGAACTTTCCCACAAAATGAATGCTAATCTAATTAACACTAAAACATGATTATATAACAATGAAATGCAACTAAACTAACCTATAATGCCTATTGGAAACATGCCTTATCAAACTCCCCCACACTTAACCTTTTGCTTGTCCTCAAGCAATACAAAAACAAGAGCAAAACCATCATACCACAAATATGATCTTCAAGCACTAACCTTGTCAAAAGCAACATCAAAGTGGAGGAGTCGTGAACATGAAAGCTAGCATCCTAGCAAGTATAAAAGTGATTCAAAGTAAAAGGCACATCTAGTCCAACCTCACCGGGATAATGTGTTTGCTCTCACTCTCATGTGTTTAGGCTTAAAAATGCAATCTCTCAACTCAATCCAAAATGCAAAAAGCTACATAGAAATTGACACATATATCACATATTCTCCACCGTGGATGCCATCACTTATAAGAAACATCAAGAGGTCTTTTATCAAGGTTGTAATGGGGCTTGGTAAGGAATTTAAGGTAGGAAATACTTAGGCTTGTGGTGCTAAAAATCCGGGAAAAAGGGATCCCTAAGAACAACCGGAAGAACATCAAAAACCAAATACTTCCAAAACCAAGATAACTCAAACTTTCACTCTTAAAACACTCAACAAAAGAACTTTCTCTCAACCATACATTTTTTTCAACTCTCACATACATAATGAAAATAAAAGGCTCTTTATTCATCTTTTTTTTTCTTTTCTTTTCTTCTATTTCTTTTGACTTTTTTCTTCTTCTTTTTTCATTTTTTTTCTAGAGCCAAAAATACAATAATGCGCAATGTGAGGAATAAAACCAAAATTACATAATCATCCAAAACTCGTAACTCTCTTAACAATATTTTCTTTTCCACTCAACCACATCAATCATTCACCAACTCTAATCCTAATTCCCGGATTGGGTAAGGCTTATCATCGGTTAGGATAAATTTTGTGGAGCTTCAAAGAAAAGGCTAAGGCTCAAATTTGGCTACAAGCAAAGGACACATATGTAGGGTGGATATGGATAATAATATGGCTAAGAAAATCATGCCTCTATCATTTGAAACTCATAAGCAATAGACATATAAATTCGGCCTCAAATATAGATAACAATGTCAATCTCAAGAGGTAATTGCATAAGGAGAGTATAATGTCACACAAGAAAGCAAAAGGGAATAAATATATCAAATATCCCTATAAGGCCAAAATTCTCACTTGGACAAGTTTTTGTTGGATTTCAATAATGCCAAAGACTAAGAATCATACTTTCTCAATTGAACTAACAAGTCAAGCTCCCAATAAAAATCATTTCAAATATGTGACAAGGCTAGACAATTCAAACATACTATGGAACATATATGGTAAAACTCATAAAAATAAAATAGAGGACAAACTAAGGCAAGATGGGTATTTGAAAAACACATATATGCAATGCATGCTCTTTTTGGATATTTTTTTTCTCATTTTTTTTTCATTTTCTAATGCAATAAATTAACGAAAAAAATAAACATGAATGCATGAATATATGAATGCAACCCTCCCCCACACTTAAACTCTTCATTGTCCTCAATGAAAATCAAAGACAAAAAATCATAAAAATATGAGACAAAGAGGGTAAAGAATAACTCACATCATGGGAAAAGTTTCGATGGCGAAGATGATGAAGCTCGGAAGAAGAACGGTGAAGAACGACAACAACGAAGACGGATGAACCACGAGCACGAATTGAGCCTAGATTCTCTATTCTTCGATCTTGTTCACTTTTCCCTGCATTGTTAGCTCAAAATATCCAAAAGCATCTATCTACCATAGAAAATAATTAGGAAATTTCTAATTTATTAAACAACCAAACTAATTAAATAACTAGGAATTGAAATAACTAATTTAGGAAAACTTACCTCGGGTTGCCTCCCAAGAAGCGTCCTTGTTTATCGTCATAGACTCGACGGTTTATTTGTTCGCGCATTCAAGACTCACTCGGACATTGCTAACGCCCTCTTTAACAAATCAAACTCCGGTGCACACCATCTAGGTAGGCGAGCACCACATATAAAGAAGCCGAAGTCAAATGATGTGATGTTGAAGAAGGTCTCCAACTTTTCATATGCCCGAGCGTGACTTCTCGCCGAGGGTATGTAGTACCACCAACACAGTTCCGCTGGTGGCTTGTTGAAGTAATGCTCCCAAGGATCTACATATTCACCAAAATCCACAAAAGTGTCAAAAATATCATTACCTTTCTCAAAAGCCACAGAAATCGGCTCTGTACTTGGTTCCTCAATAGGTGCATTGGGGATGATTTCTATTGGTGGAGTAGGTGCCAAAATACATGGTTCCTCATGCGTGCACTCATGAGACTCCATGTCAAGGGACATCGGGCTCCCTTCTCCATCTTTGATTGAACCATTGATGCTTGCGTCCTCATGTATCTCGTCCGCCATTGGTTTGAAAGGTAAGGGTGTGGATGCCAACATGTAGTCTTCTTCCACCTTTGCCATGTCACCCACACAAAGGAAAATATCCCACAATTCCGGCCAATCCAAATCATAAAAGCCTTCGTTTTTCAAAGATTGGGCGAATTCTCGTATCTCGGGAAGCATGCCATCTTGAACGCAAAGTACTTGTTCTTTCAAATCATCTTGGATACCCCGTGAAGCACGGTCGTCCACTAAATCTTGCACTCTTGCGAGGTAATGGTGAAAGTATTCTCCTTGGTATTGCCATAACTCCAACTCCATTGCAAACAATTAGTAACGAGGTGTCGTGAACCGTAAGATAGGTCCACGACGGGGATAGATATATATACAAATATTAATAAATACACAAAACAAATAAATAAACTTGATTCCCCGGCAACGGCGCCAATTTGACGGAGGAAAAGTCGTTGATTTCCCTCGCCAAAAATTATTCCCAAACAAACAAACTAGTATAGTATGCAAGTAAGGGGTCGAACCCTAGAGAATCAAGTATTTCTAAATATTGTGTATTTATCAATATAAAAGAAACGATTTTTATGAATTAAAATAAAAGAAAATAATATTGACAAAAGCAAATAAAGGATAGAAGAAAAGCGTTTCCACCTACAAGTTCTCGACTTTGGTTGGTTTTATTGATCATCGAATCCTTTTCAAGTTATTATCTTTTCCTACGAATTCCTCTCGTCTTGGTTTAAGTAGATTAAAAGTCCTACGAGTCCAATTAATCCCTTACACCTCAATGCAACCTTAACACGGTCAAGATTTAACAAAGAGATAGCAAATAGTCCCAAGAACTTGAGCATATAAATAACACCAATTAAACACGGTAAATCAATGTTTAAGATATATGTCAACTCCCTACATAATCATGCTTCAAACACGGAATCCATAATCTTATGCGTGCTACTACGGAAATAACACAAATACGAAAGTATTAAATCCTAGCATGAAATCAATATTATCAAGGTAGCTAATCAAGATAACATCAATAACATAATCAATTTCACACAAAGAAGTTAAATAAATTAAAGAGGAAAAATAACTTGAATTAGAAACTCACAAACCACCAACCAAGTCTCGAAAGTGTAGGCGGAAACTACAAAATTAGCCAAACATGGCTTACCTAAGCTTTCTTCTCTTCAATGGTGATTTCTCTACTTGGAATTCAATTTGAAACTTAATCCTAGAACATCCTATTTATAAGCCTAATATCCTCCATAAATAAGGTAAAAGATAGATAAAAGATAAAAGCTTCCTAAACAAACTAGATAAAAGATAGAACTTTCCTAATTTAACTCAGCGTCGGATTCCGCTGGCAGCGAAAATTTCCGCTGGCAGCGAATGGCCTCAATCAAGCTCCTGTTGGATTTTCGCTACCACACTCGCTGGCAGCGAATGTCCATGCCTTAGAATATTTTCAAGCTTCTTCGATTCCGCTTCCGCGAGTCCACCCTTCCGCTATCGCGAGAGTCTCCATTCGCTGCCGCGAAAGCTTACATCCGCTGCAGCGAATCCGGTCGTCCGCTGGCAGCGACTCCATTCGCTGGCAGCGAGTTTACTTTCGCTGGCAGCGAGTCATGCTGCTCCTGGACATGCTCCCGCTAACTCCAGTCGCTGGCAGCGAGATGCCATTCGCTGGCAGCGACTCATGCTCAGGCCGGCCACCTTCTCGCACATGTTGTTGCTGACTTGATTCGCTGCAGCGGAAAGGCATTCGCTGGCAGCGAAAATCCAACAGAACACCATCACGTAGATCTTCGAAAGAGCTTTCCAACGCATGCTCATATGCGTCGATCGGACATCCGAGGCCTCCGGAAAGTGCGTTACAAGTTCAGCTCGCCGGGCGGACAGCTTTCGCGACTCGTCCTTGTTTTCGCTCTTAGACCTCGATTTCGTTCTCCGTTGCTCCTTAGGTTGTTCCATTCTCTTCGGGACTTCTTCCTTAAGCTCTCCCAAGTCTCGCCTTAGCCTTACTTAGCTCCGTTCCTCGTGTTCTTTGCCTCGGATCTACGAATCTACATAAAACCATCGAAATAGCGTAGATTCCGAACTTTCCCACAAAATGAATGCTAATCTAATTAACACTAAAACATGATTATATAACAATGAAATGCAACTAAACTAACCTATAATGCCTATTGGAAACATGCCTTATCAACGGCTCATGATTATGCTTGTATCACGCTATGTATCTCTAGAATCATGTAGGACCTATGCTTTCTAAATGTATCTCGTCATATGATTACGTGTTATACTTGACCTATTATATGATCATTGTGTTAGATGAGATAGTTACTATGTTACTCTTATATTTTCTCGTATGATGCATACACCAAGCTCGTGCATTGTTCATATATGTGACAATTGTGATACCCATTAAATCTTGCATATCTTTCTTAAGTTACTAAGCATATCGACTTTCATGGGATAATTGACTGTTATCCTGTCTCGCATGCATCCGTGTAGCACTCGAATATGTCTTTTGGAATGAATACGTATGTCGTGCTCCTTGATATAGGTACATGTTAGAGTGGATTAATATGATTGATATGCCCCATGATGAATTTGTGTTTGCTTGCCACAATTGCAACCTAATAGATTTTCATAAGGGCGTCATTGTTATTCTTGGGTTGAAGTCTTGTCTCTGGTCATCGTCTTAGTATTGGTATGTGGTTGTTTCTGGGAAAAACTTTTGGTTGTCTTCTTTTGTCACTCCCCTATCTCCACTAACTTGGACCCTATGCGGTACATTCGACGAGCGACCGCATGGAAGAGGGAACAAAAAGTTAGATAGCGATAGGGCAGTGCAGCGGAAGCGTGGGCCCATAACCCACGGGCCTCAGGATCAAAGATGTCGTCGGGACGAGCACGCATCCAGAATTGCGGATACTGAGTACGATTTGACTCGCAAGCGGGAGTGTTCTCCGTTCGAATTGCTAACCCTTTTGAATTTATTGACAATGATATTGCACTAACCTGATGATGAGATTTATGTGTTGATGTGCTGACTTGATGATGACCGTTGCCTGATTGCTTGTTGTCTATGATGATATGATTTGATGACTTATAGATCTCATGTATCATGATGTCTTGACTTGTTGTTACTCTAAGTTGCTAAGCATGATTTGAATTCCTTTGCTTGTAAAATGTGAACTACATATTGTAAGAAGCCTGAATTGTATCGGATAAGGTTATAATGCAACATGTTAGCTTGACTTCATTATGTTTATATATGATGTTTGCAAGGAATATTGAGCATGATGGTAAACTGAGACTTGTTGAACCCATGATGTTATGTTTATGAATGTTAGTTGATATGTTGTAGACCTTAGGTTTGATGATTTTCGTTAGTGCTTTTTCCTTAAACCTGCGGGTGAGGTCATTGATAGTGTGGTAGAAGAGTGGTGAAAGAGCTTGAGTGGTTAGGATGATCGGGGATGTTATGAGATAAGTCGCAAGAGAGAGATGCTGGCTTAAGTAAGACTGAGTGAGCTTTGGGATTTTTGGGAAGCAATGTTGGTGGTTCTAATAAGCTTCTAGGTGATGTTGGTGATGCTTCGGGTAGTACGAGAAGTGTAAGGAAGAGCTCGTGAATATTGAGGACATGGTGTTAGAGGGTACTTGGGTGTGCAGTTAGAGATAGGAGTTGGGTTCTTAGAGGTGGATGGCGTGGTATTGATTGGCGGAAGGAGAGGTAAGATTTGAGCATCGAGATGAATTGGGATTTCTCCGGAGAATTTTTGTTGGAGTTGACGTTAGCGAGTCTAGAAGAGGATTAGTCTTGGCTTGAGAGTGGAGATGGGCGAGTGGGGATTCTGTTTTATTTTGACTGGTATGATGTGAGGATTTTCTTGATGATGTAATTTATTTATATTTGCTGGCATGATGTTAGATAATAACCATGATGCATCTGATATGGAATGATATTACATGTTATGCAATACCGAAATCTAGTTGGTAGTGACAAATGTTATCATGATATATTGCTGCTCTGCTATGTTGTTTTAGAAGCATGATAGGATGTGTTGTGATATGATACATGAGATAATGTTGTGTTATTATATGGTTGGCAAGTATGATTATTGATATATTAAATGATGAATATGACTCAGAGCATGAATATGACTCGTATATATATGAGGTAATAGTGTATCTCTGCCTAATGACTAAATGATCGTTATATGGTGTTGTGACGAGTTGAGATGATATCTGGAGAGCATGTTGACATATTGATGTTGATATACTGCTTGATCTTCCCTTTTGTTGAATCTTACTAGCATGACCTTGTTTGTATTGATGTGGTTATAATTAGTTTTGTTCCATTGACTTATGATGAAATCTCGTTGTGGCTATCCTTGCAAATACAAATGTTTGATGTGATAAATCTGTTGTGATAATGCTGGATAGAAATTGGATAGGATGACTATGTGAATTAATGCGTTAAATGAGATCCCTTGTTGTGACTGACCCTACTATGATTGCGGTGTTGATATGCGATAGTGCGATACCTTTTATGATTTATGGTGTGATGTCGAGGCGTTGTTATGATTTTGATATGTTGATTGAGATGCACATTATAACCTTTAGTGTGATTTGAAGATGCTTGATGTGACCTTGTGGCACTATGTGGGTACATGGTTGAGACTTGTCGTATGATGTGTTGGTTGGAGATTGATTGGTTTAAGCTGTTATGCATTTGTTATGGCGTATGAATCTTGCTTGAATGGAGATTGATGGATTGATTTGATTCTGGAAACTAGGAAGAGAATATGGGATTAGCCCTTAGAGGTGGATGATTCCACCTGCCAACTTCTGATTTTGATTGATTGATATGCGGGAAACTGATTGGGTTTTTGTGGATTTTGAGGAAATCTTGATTTGAAATGATTTGACTTGTTTGGTGCAAAGTTCTTGGTTAAACGTCTTATTTGAAGATTTTGTGCGGTCTGAAAAGGTCTTACTTAAAATTTTAAAGAATAAATGTTACCGAGTATTTCAACGATTTTGAGGCCAATCCTTTCCAATTGCGGAATCCCTTTTTGAGAATTTTCACACCCGGGCTTATATTATAACGCCTCACGAAGTGGATACAAGCATTTTATAGGGGCGCATATAGAATGCTTGCTAAGACCTAGTAGAGACGCTATGATTGTTTTTTGAGTTATAATGTGACCGAAAGGTCGGGGTAAGGGTGTGATAGGGGCCCATATCACATACTTGCTACGACCATTTGAGAATGTTATGATCACTTCAAGGGTGCTGTGAGGATCTCATACGGGCCCCAATGAGATGCTTACAGAATCAATGGCATGATCCTTGGACTCACCAATTTAACACTTCATCCCCATGTTTTAGAGTGATTTTAGTCTCGGGGACGAGACTTGTTTTTAGAGGTGGATGATGTAAAGACCGGGAAATTTTATAAGATTAAATAATTAAAATAGTGAGTTATAATCGTTTTAAATTCTAAGATTTGGGAGATTTGAAATTTCTGTCCTTGAGCTATTAGATTTATTCTAAATCTTTCGAAACAAGTTCCGGCGTTAATAAATTAAAAATTTAAAATATGTTTTATTCCGCGTGCTTATGCGAAAATTGAGTATAGTATTCGGAGTTCATTATTAACCTCGGATTTGAAATTTGAAAATCTTTTGAGTTGGGTCGGATAAGATCAGAGAGCGGGTTTTGAGATATTTGTACGGGTATTCAAAATATCACATAAATTTCTTTTCTTTCCCTTTATTTTCTCTCTCTCTCCCCCCCCCCCCTCTCTCTCTCTCTCTCTCTCTTGCCCTCGTGATACTCTCTCCCCTTGAGTGCAAGGTCCAGCTTGCAATTGTTGTTGTTATGTGGTCAACTCCCAGTTGCGCACTGACTCCCACCGGTCTGCATGCCTTATGCTCTTCACTATCATCTCCACCTCCTGCAAGACAAATAACAAGAGTATGAGTTGGACGGATACCACCGGATACCACAGTTGCACATAATATAACCTTAATTGTAACCAAATCGTTCTTACAGTAACACACACCTCACTTAACCACAGGTACTGACACCTGTGAGTCCTATAGTGTCGAAGTGGCTCCACATACTTGGGGCGGCCGTCTTCGACATCCCGACTGTTCAATTCGTCATTCATCCCCGCACGACAGTTGGGGTTATGCTCGGGATCTGAACTAGAAATACCCCCAAACGTGTCAGCGACCCCGAAGGGGTTAGACGCGCGTGCCGCTGTACCAGCAGCTGGGTTTGAGGAGGATGCCCCCTCGTCGCGGATGGGCTGCTCAGTCATGCCCGCCCAGTTCGGCCACAGACCAGATCCACCCACGATCGAATAAAATGGGGGGGGGGGGGGGTTCTGGTTGATTTGTGGTTCCCACGCAGTGGAATTATGCATGAAACCGGTGTCGACGTCCTCGGTTGACGTATACATGGGGGACTGAGGGATGTCTGGGACGTAAGGGGTCTCCAGCAATTGTGAAGTGTCGACCTCGTCGACGGTGTAATCACCCAAGAAATCCTCTTCGTCCCGCCCGAGAAACGACGTGCTTGCCCTTGCGGGCTCCTGGATCGGTCGCTCTATTGATGGTTGTCTAACCGCCGATGTGCTGGCTCTCGCCGGCTCTATCGGCCTATCACCTCTCCTCAGAGAGGCCGTTGGCCTAACCCGTTCCCGCTGGGTTACGGCCCTCCTCATCATCTGCATTATAAAATTCCATATCCATTAGGTAAACATAAATTCCATATCTATATTCCATCTGCATCTATTTCCATTTATATTCCATAAATCTACATTATCTAATTTCATATTTGCCCATAAATCATATTTAGTGACATGTTAACATAAATTCATTGCAAATATTTATTTTTCATACATTCCACATAAATCGGAATTATGTACTTTCATAATTTAATTACAAATTCCCTATCTATTTTTCATGAAATAAAATTCTATATCTCATTTTCATGCATAATTATATCTATATCTAATTTCATGCATTACTAATTCCCTAGCTATTTTTCATGAAATAAAAATTCTATATCTCTTTTTCATGCATAATTATATCTATATCTAATTTCATGCATTACTAATTCCATATCTATTTTTCATGAAATAAAAATCAATACAATTCTATATCTCATTTTCATAAACTAATTCTACATCTCATTTTCATGCATTACTAATTCCATATCTAATTTTATCAATATTTCATACCTAATAATAACATAAACTTAACATAAACTAAACATACAATCAATACTTACCTCCGCCGCAGCTTGCGCTCTAGGATCGTTCGGCGCGGGTTGTGTAGCCGCACGCTCATCGAGAGGTGGAGTCGCTGGTGAAGAGGATCTCGAACTTCGAATAAACCAATCTAACAGGTTCGGAAACTTCGGCATTTCTCCTACGTCGGTATTCCGGGCTTGTGGAGCTATCTAGCTAAAACTGCGACGTAAGAGACTAAGAGGTGGGAGATGTAAAGACCGGGAAATTTTATAAGATTAAATAATTAAAATAGTGAGTTATAATCGTTTTAAATTCTAAGATTTGGGAGATTTGAAATTTCTGTCCTTGAGCTATTAGATTTATTCTAAATCTTTCGAAACAAGTTCCGGCGTTAATAAATTAAAAATTTAAAATATGTTTTATTCCGCGTGCTTATGCGAAAATTGAGTATAGTATTCGGAGTTCATTATTAACCTCGGATTTGAAATTTGAAAATCTTTTAAGTTGGGTCGGATAAGATCAGAGAGCGGGTTTCGAGATATTTGTACGGGTATTCAAAATATCACATAAATTTCTTTTCTTTCCCTTTATTTTCTCTCTCTCCCCCCCCCCCCCCCCCCCCCTCTCTCTCTCTCTCTCTTGCCCTCGTGATACTCTCTCCCCTTGAGTGCAAGGTCCAGCTTGCAATTGTTGTTGTTATGTGCTCAACTCCCATCAGCTTTTCCACCAAAGAACACAGAGGAACCTCTCCCTCTCTATGTATTCTTGCAACAGGCTATGAAGCCCCAATTTCCTCCTAACCCTCACCTCCCTATTTGTTCTTTTGAAACAAATCTGCAACCACCAGACACCACCTTCCCATCACCAAAACAACCCAGTCGAGCCACCATCTCCCTTTCTGATTCCGTTACCAACAGCAGGCCACACCACCGCCGGAGACACCACCAAATCCGCCACCCTTCGGCCATCTTTGCCCCTGCAGAAGCCGCCGGCAACAACCACCACCGTCGCCACCACCCCGAGCCGCTCCCGTCATCCCTGTTTCGCAGCCATCAAGCACCTGTCGAGCACCGCACCTCTGTTTCCCGAGCCTCTCCCGAGCACACTGAGCACCACAGCGGACACTCGAGCACACCAGGAGTCGCCTCGAACCGCCCGGAGAGCCGCTAGTGAGCCCATCGACACTCCCTTTCTCTGGTTTTGGTTTAAGCGTGGTAAGGCTCGATTTCACTTCCTTTCGCCCCCTAACTGAGCAAGGTCGCACCTTTAACCCCCCCTTGGTCCCTTCCTAGGCCAATTTCGCCTGATTTAGCCTCCGACGAAGCCAGTCGAGTCTCCGGCGAGCCCCAATCGAATCCGACGAATTCTCCGGTGAATATTTGAAACTCGGTGAGCACCCCCTCATTTTCCCCTTCCTTGTCCGATTCTTTGGTCTTTGGCGTCGGGAAGGTGGCCGGAGCAAGCAACCATCGCCGGCCGCCCTGCTCTCTTTCCCTCCTGGTTTTGTCGAACAAGGGTGTTGGGGGGGGGGGGGGGGGGGGGGGGGGGACAGTGAACAGTGATCCGGTTTGGGTTTTGTTTTCTTTTATTTGGGTCTTGTTTTATTTTTAAAACATGGGTTCGGTCAACCTTTTCTTTCAGTAAACCGGTTCAACTTAATGGGAGATTGGGTTGGGTTTGTTTTGAATCCGGATTAAGGTTGGGCCTAATTTTTTTCTTTCTTCTTGGGCTGGATCCGATTTGGGGCTAGAGAGTTGGGCTTGATGGGTTTTGCTTTATAAATTGTTAAGTTGTTGTTGTGTTATATATTACATGTTATGACTATATGTTATGATTTACATTTAATTATTATTAGTTTGTTAAATTATTATTATGAATTATAAAATGGTTTAAAGGAGACATTATTGAAGTATATATATATTTAGTGTTGTTTTAAATTGAAATGAATTATGAGTTGTGATTTATAAATATGGTTGTGAAAATAGAATTATTTTGTGACTAAATGTCGAAATTTATTTATTTAATGACTTTGAAAATAAACATGCCGGGATTGTGCTAATAATATGATTTTGGGAATCTGTTAAGGATTTAAATGATAAATGTCGAAATTTGGCCAAGCATGATTTGATAAATTATTTTGAATATGAGTTGACTTAATTTAGGATTTAAGAGTTTGGAAATATTGTTGGTAAGATTTATCGATGAGGTTCGATTGGAAGTAAATGATTTTGGTTGATGTTGATCGTATCAGAAAGACTTTGGAAATGGTTTTACTATCGATGGGTTTTGAGTATGTTGAGAAGTTGGATTTCATATGTATGAATTTCGGTACGGTGGCTTATGGAAATGGCTTGATGATAGGTGTGTATTGCTTTGGATTGCATTTGGGCCCTTGCTTGTATTATCCTGCTGTTCTGCATCTTCAGGTAAGTTCCCTAGGGGGCTTACTCAGGTTGGACATTCATGCCTGTTGTTGCATTTTATGTTAGGTGTTGCATATGCATAAAAGCATGCCATGTAGTATCATGTTTAGGTTGCACTAATTGATTGAGCATCTGTTTACTTTATGCGTTTGAAACAGAACGGCCTTTATCTGTGATAGTCCTAGAGTCTTTGCTAGGGTCATAGGGTAGCCCAGCCTCATCGGGTACTCTGAGTCAATCGAGTCATGAACTTCCTTATATTATGATATGCCTGCGGGCTTTATTGTGGAGCGGGTTAGGCATGCGTGCCGCCCGATTATGATGGAATGCATTCACGAGCTGGCCAGTCTCCGCCCTATCGGAAGGGGGTGGAGGTAGGAGAGGGATATGCCATTTGGCATTGTCTTGGGCCCTTTACAGTATTTCTGCAAATTATTATACCTAGGAGCATGCTAGTGTGTTGACTTTCGTACTGCATTAGAGCATCTTTATTAGGTATAGCACATACTATGTGGCCTCAGCGAGGACTGCCGGTCCCGTATGAGTGGCTCGATCTGACTCCTTTCCCCGTTCTTTTTTTTAAGGTATTTATGAAGATCCTGAGTGCTCGATGTCTATATGACGGGGTTTCCTCTTGGCGATTCGAAGAACGAAGAACCTAGCTAATATTCTAACTTGGTAAAATGGTAATCACTCGCTTATGATTTGATTCTGACCAGGCTTTGTCGTGGCATTTGTATCCTAGTTTTGCTTCCGCTTTACTTTCGGTTGAATTGGATTTTGCGACATAGTCTTAGGACAGGTAAAGGGTACCCAATGGCCCTTCGAGGTTTTTATGGGTTTGAAATCTCTCCTTCTACTAATCTTAAAATGAGTTGAAACCTCGACCCGTACCTGGATTGCAAGATCCGAACAAGGGTTTTCATCCCTTGAAACGTAACCCGGAAATCATAATTCTGGGCCGTTACAAGAGAGTGGAGTGGAATGTGTGGTGCACTAAGTGAAGGAGGGGATCCTTCCTTTTATACAACATCGGCACCCCCTATGCCGGACTCGGAACCCGACACCGACACCTCCCTGCAGACATGACGCAAGCGGCAGGGAATCTGCAGCTTTTCAGACGATGTGAGTGATGTGACTGAACCAGACCCGGAGTCCGGCACCGGCCTGTAGTGTGGTGCAGTTTTTCAGTCAATTTGACTGATTTGACGAAAGCTGCAAATTCCCTCTCCCACGCCTGCCGAATTGAGAGTCCGGGTCCGGCATCCACTTCTGCTGGTTTAAGACGCCGGCACCGGCACCGTGTGTCTGGCGATAAGAACGTCGTGCAAATAGTAGGGCCGTTATAAATTCAACTACGTGTAGTTATGATTTTTTTTTAAATATGGTCAAACGAAAAAAAATTATGAATTACAAACGTACGTTGAAACTTGAAAGTATTTTGGACTTTAGCCAAAACGGAATTGAGTCATTGTTACAATTAGCGAGCGATTGTAGTCCAAATTTAAAAAAAAAAACTGATGTTCAAAACACATATACCACAGTTGAAACCACACAAGGGCACGGGACAAAATTGGTATAAACTCACGGGTACTATGTGAAATTGGTGAAACTATTGCAGGGGCGAAGCCAGAAAAAATCCGAGGGGGGGGGCTCAAATAATTTATCGGGATTTTTTTTGAAGATATATATAAGATACAATTTTTGTTATAAGAAATATAGTATAAAACACACTAAATGTATGATTTAAATAGCTATTTTGAGTTTAAAATGCTAAAAAGAGGAAAAAATCCCTAAAATGAAGCTATAAGGATTCGATCTCAAAACCTTATCATTCTATTCTTCAACCCATACCAACTAAGCTAAGCAAATTTATTGATTCAATAATCTTTTTAACTATTTTTAATCCTTAAATTATCAAGAATTAAAAAAAAAGAGAATTGGAGGATTAAGACCCCTTCAATAATTTTATTAGTTTATAGACCCTATAATAATTTTTTTAATCAAATAAATCTTTTCAAGTGTATTATTACCTATTTACCCTCAAAAATATTTTGTTTTAAAACCTACTTCATATATTTCTGTTCCTAGAATAGTGGACCGGTCCTCTCTACTAATTGAATATTCTAGAATTTGATTAGCATCTTATAAGTTACAGTAATAGAATAAACTATAATTTTGAAAATTGTTTAAGAAAATAATTATAGATAAAATAATAGAATGTCTTCCGTCCCTAATTACGGGCTTTCAATATACATGTCAACGTTATTGCATAGTCTGTATATAAAAGTTTTTTTTTTTTTCAAAACACTGTATATAAGAAGTTGATATAAAAGATAATGTAATGTGTTTAATTAACATAATAATCAAGCTACATCAAAAAATACCATGAGGGCTCGGTTAAAAAAAAAACCTTCGTACGTATTTACAAAAATTAAAATTTATTTAGTACAAGGAGGGCCTAATAAAGCTACATGTCAACGTTGTTCTGTTATATAAGAACTTTATATACTTAAAAGATATGAATTGAAATCAAACAATAATTTCTGAACCAAGATTATGCAGAGTCCACATTCGGAAATGAATTTACAATAAATCATTACATTATATTATCAACCAACAATAATTTCACTGTAAGGTATGAGATTACAATAATTAACATTCCCCAAATCGATTTTTTTATTGTATTACATTACATAATTACAATATTTAAAAAAAAATTATATGTACAATATCTTATTTATTGGACGATATTAAAGAATTACAATAGATTAGTTATTTTACCCATTACGGAATTACAATAGATTGTTTATTGTACTTTATTACGGAATTATAATATATTTATTTATTAATGTACATTGTATTCATCATCTTGATTATATATTTTACTAAAAGAGATCCTAATCATCTAATTCTCTTTAACATTTATAATTATAAAGTATTACACTATTAACTAGCTTAGCGTAACATTATTCATATATATTGTAATAAATATTACAATAAATATACGTATTTTAATATTCAATGTAATCTTAGTGTTTTATAATTGTAATGTAATCATTGTTGTATTCCACTATTCATGAATTGTAATGATTATATTATTTTATTGTAAAGGAAGAGTTTGTACGTGATGTCCTATAATATATATACTAGATCTTTTAAAAAATATATAAGAAAAAAGGAAAGAATGAAGGTAAAAAATAAAAGGACAATTTAAGAATATTTGGTAATTTATTATTATTAATTTTTGTAAATACAAAATAAGAAAGAAAAGGAATTAAAGGATAAAGTTTAAAAGGGTAATTTAGTCATTAAAACACTACAAGGTCTATTTAATAAAAATTTTATTGATGGGGTCTATTTACTTAAAAATATATTGAAAGGAGTCTATATACCCCATTAACTCTTACAAAAAAAAAAAAATTTTTTTTTTTACGTTTTCCCCTTAAATTATGAAAAATTACAAAAAAAAATACATAATTGTTTTTTTTTTTATGTTTTCCCCCGACCCAGAGGGGGGCTCGAGTCACCTCATGCCCCCCCTCTCTCCGCCCCTGAACCATTGTACACCACGCGAAAAAGTCAATACCTCAAGGGTACTTGGCGAAATTTCCGTTATTTGTTTTACTATATCATTAATTCTTCTTGATTTCTCTCTCTATATGTTTTGTTTCTATCAACTATTTCCTTCAAAAAATATATTCATATTTATGTTTAAATTATACATTTAACCAGTGTTCTAAAAATCGCGCCTAGGCACCGCCTAGGCGCTGCTTGGGCGCTAGGCGGGAGGGCACCAAGGAATTTTTAAGCCTAGGCGGCCCTCTAGGCGGAAATCCGCCTATGCACCGCCTAGTCTCACCTAGGCGCCGCCTAGACTCCGCCTAGGCATGTCTAAGCGCCGTATAGGCCCGCCTAGCCCAACGATTATTCAATTTTAGCTTTTAGGCATGTGATTAATTGACTTAGGGTTTTTTTATCCCCCATGTCGAGATGTATTTGCCATTGACTCGAACCTATTGTTTTAGATTTTAGGAGGTTTAGAGTCACTATTCGGATGCGTACTTTTTGCGTTTATTTACTTTAGTGTTAGTTAAGCACCGCAAATTTGGGTTTATGAGTGATATTATGAATTATTATTACATTATATAAGTTATTGAAATGTGGTATGCGTTAAAATATTAGAAAATAATCAAGTTTGTTCTAAGTTCGCCTAGGCACCCGCCTCGCCGCCTAGGTGCTAGGCGGCCAATCACCGCCTAGCGGCCGCCTAGCGCCTTTTAGATCATTTCATTTAACCTTTTCTTTCAATAGCAAGGGGATAGAGACCGCTGGAGGAGGTGTATTCAGGCTTCGGATGTTTAGAAGCTTTAAGAGTTTGGGTCTAGCCATTTATAATTCTTTCTGCCTTGCTCTTTGCTTCCTTTTACCGCACTCTATTATTTGGCATGTTTCCATGTTTTGTTTATGCCCTATTGTTTTGGGTCTATCGGAAACACTCTCTTGACTAGTTCGGGGTAAGAGTGCGTACATCCTGACCCTCTAGACCCTGCCTCATCGCGGGATTTACTAGGTGGTGGTTGTTGTTGTTGTTGTTGTTTTTTCAATAGCAAGGGGAGAGCGAGGGTGCCGACATCACCTCTTTTCCGGCATGAACAACTCAGGTGTGTCTTCTTCTCCGTTCACCAGGGTAGAGTCAATAGCGAGGGAAAAGGCCAAGAGGGGTAGGGTCGGAGGCCTGAGACAGAAGAAGAGAGCAACAACGAGAAGGCGAGCAGCCAGGAAATTAAAGAAGAGCTTGACAACTTGGGTTCAAGTGAGCAGTCGGGAGAGAGACATGGAAGGAGATCGAGATAGAGGGCTTGAGAGCTTCGATCTCCTGACATGAAATGACCTTTGGGGAGATTTGAGAAGAAAGAGACAAGCGAGAATGAGAGAGGGGTTGAGCGGCCTTTAGTTGTCAAAGAAAGCTTCCTTTTCTCTTGTTCTTTTTTTATACAAGGCAAGATTTTAGAAGTTAATTAGATGTCCGATTCTACTGACGCATCTCCCAATGGTGTCATGTCGAACAAGGGATAAGAACTCCGAGTGTGACATGAGAGCTCCATGATCAATGAAGTGTATGCGATGAGAAACCTTGTCCGCAACTCGATTGATTTCACATAAGATGTGAGAACAAGATGCCCAATCGAATTGTTGTAGGAGAAACTTAATCTCCATGAAAATCATCTCAGTCTCCCAGTGACAGTTATATACATCGCAAAACCCAAATCTAGAACAACCACAAGCCCTGAACGCCAAGATTTTGGCCCTCGGTGGAGAGACAGATACACATGTCACTGTGAAGAGCCAGAAGACACTAGCTACCAAAATAGCTAGTGTGATCATATGAATAACAAACCCAGTTGAGACCAAATCAGAGGAGAGTCTAGAACCATCAAAAGGAGAGCTTCCTCTTATATAGCTAGGGTTAAGTTAACATTTCTATTTTCATTAGAAACAAAAAGTCACCGAGTTTTTAAAATCCTCTTTTTCTCTCTCTTTTTTTTGTTAAATAAATTCGATTTTTGCAAATGACAACGAACACTAAATTACCAAAAAAAAAAAAAGAGATAAATGTGATACAAACTATAATATATAAATGGATGATAGTAAATAACCAATTAAAAATGATTTTTAAAAAACAAATTAATTAAGATCATCACAAAAATCCTAAATAAAGTAAAATAGAATAACTCATCTTTTGTCACATTAAATAATATATAAAATCTACGTCATTAAAGAACTTGACCAAGTGAGTCAATTAATTAACGTGTTTTTATTGTTTTACTAAGTTGTCTCTAAAACATGACTCGATTCGAAAAATCTGATGTCCGGTAATTTTACGAGTATGACTCGATCAAGACGTGATCATCGACCCGAATCCGAATTACCCGGGACTTTTAGGGTTAAGACCCGATGACCCGTTGGATCAAAGTCGACCCGGTGAATCGGCACCATGTAGACACCACAGAAGCACCGGATAGACCCGGTGAATCAAGCAAGATCTGGCCAGATCTGAAGAGCTCCGGGAAGTTGTGAGGAAGAGAGAAGGGAGGAGGAGGACACTACAAAAAAAAAAAAATTTGCTTCGGCAAAAAGCCGTGGCAAAATGCATTAAAAGGGTGGCAAAAGGCATCTAGCTTCGGCTAAGCTACGGCAAATAGAGGGATGGTGAATTTTGGGGTGGCAAAATTTGGTAGCTTCGGCAAATAGCGGTAGCAAGAAAATTAGCGACGGCTAAGCGACGCCTAAGCAACCCCTATGAAAATCATAACACATTTGCCACGGCAAACTGCCGTAGCTAAAGTGTGGGTAGAAAATTAAAAAAAAACACTGGTTTTTAACCCGGATTCTTCAGACCCGGGCTAAAAAGTCCAATATTTTTTTAAAAAATAAAAGTATACACAATGTGCATATATAATAAAATTTCATTAATTACATAATATTTACAGATATATAATAAAATTTCAAAAACCACATCATTTATATACAGTAAATATACATATATAATTATCAAATTTACATATACAATAAAATGTCCAAAAATACATTTTAACCAAAAATAAATGGTAAAATATACATAATTATAAAATTTACATATATATAATGTGACTTATAAAGGCTAGAAATGGCAAAATTTCAGAATTTCTAATACCACTGAGATGTGCTATACTCTCGTAGCACAGCTGCCGAGTATCCTATTTCATCTTCAAGTCTTCTACTAGTTAGAGTTGAAAAAGACTGAGAAGAGCTTAAACATTGGAGAGTAATCTCCATCCAACACTAACATGGTACATGGAATATCATCACAGATTTCAACGCTTGAACTGATCATGCCCACTACATCAAGATCAAACAAGAAAACAGTCACATGCTCGTACGAACCTCTTTCAAATGCCGCTGAATTTGTTGAATTTGTGGCTTTTGTGAGTCCTTTAGTAATTTAATGGCCCTACCTCTCCAAGAATTTCTAGACAGAGCTTTGTCAAACTTCTGGCCAACAAGTGAATCATATACACCCATCATGCCTAAAGCCTGTATGAATGGAATATATTAATAAAGTCCCTAAACACTACAAAAATCAGATAAAACATGTCCAAACAAATCAAAGATATAGAAAATGTAACAATAATTAAGTACCTCAAAGCACAGAAATAGTTCAGATGGAGTCAGATTAAACCCAGAAAACAAATTTTGCAGGAAGGCAATAATTTACCTTCAGAGCAATTGTCGATTTCTAGATGATGAATGAAGCATCTCCATCAATGCAAGTTAATGTTGAATTTATAAATTTCTGTTAAGCATGCACTGCATGCATGAGCTTGGACCACAATAGACAATAAGAGCACATGTAGTCCTTTTCAACACCATCAGAAAATTTTTCTGATACCAAACCCTTCATGTGGTAGTTGTATATGGTAACAAGTTATATCAATATATTCAGATATCAGGAAAAACTAGCACCTTCAAAGCATGTGTGGAAGAGAGATAAAACCTTTAAAGCATCAAGACTCAGTGAACTTGAACGAGAGGTAACATGGTCTGAAGCTTGTAAAAACCAGCTAGCAGTTTTAAGCCATAACTTAGCAGCTGATAAAGATTCTTCGATGTCAATAGTGATGGTAGAACTGTAAAGATATCCTTTGAGGATCTGAAATGCTCCAATTTGAGCATTGCAGGTTCAAAGAAAATAGTTGCATCAGTTATAATGGAACAAAAAGCCTTCATTAATTCTAGAATTTCTTCCAAGTACAAGTCTTTTACGAAGGGTTTGTGTGATTAGGAAATGTGAATCATAGCAATCCGGTAATCCCTTTATTAATTTTAGAATTTCTTTTTAATTCTTTTTATGCAACTATTGCATCACAAGCATGGGGTTGAATAAACACCATGAAGCCACCTCTCTAGTACAAAAGAATGTATATCCACTTTCAGACTACAAACAAATTACATACAGCGTAAGGGTTCTTCTAATTAAACCAAGCTTGAATCACACAAGAAAAAAGGAAGAAAATTTTAACGACTTTTGTTATTAAAAAAGAAGCAACTAGCTATACAGGTTACCTTCAAAAGCTTCCTCAAGATTGGAATCTTTGTGAAGTTTCCCTTACATTTCCTTATCAATGAATGGAGCATTTGTAGACCTAGGGAAAAAAAGGAATACTCCTTTGGTGAATATAAAAGGAAGCGACACCTTTTGTACATCTGAAATAACTAATAGGAAGTGACACTTTTTGCTCAAAGCCAAAAATCACTCAATAAAAACAGACAGAGAAACAGGGAAGAGATGAAAAGGATTTCCTCAATATATTATCGAGTGTTCAAATAAATTATGCGGACTAGGTTAGAGCACAAAATAAAGTGCAAACGCTTGAGCAGTTATGGAGCTAGCCAGAAAGGTTTCAAACTAACAAATAAGTTTGGAACTTTAAAGACAAATTGACAGAGGATTTTTAGTCGCCTTAAATCCTATCAAATATAACCGACTGACCTAACTAATGTAGTTTGGCAAGTACGGGTCGAACCCACAGAGAGTCAACGATTTGTATGCAAGTCAAGTGTGCTAATAAGAACTAAAGACAAATAGGGGGTTGTGATGGCTTAAACTAACTAAGAATGCAAAAATAAGCAAAACAATAAAATAAAACAGATTAAATGAATGAATATAAGAGAATAGCTCAGGTCAATCAATCTCAGCAATCAGGTTTGTTCATTGATCATCGAAATCAAATAGATAACTTCATCTTCAATACTTTGATGTGGAAAGACTAGGTCTTTTGAATCCAATTCCTTATCAAATCTAGTTAACAGGACAACCAGACCCTGAAAACCCTAATTATCAAACAATCTTGAAACTATCAAGATTCAATTCAATAATCGATTAAGCTTAAAGGAAATCAACAAAGACAATTGACACGCACAACCAGTTATTGCATCGACTGCAAATCAATTCTATATACAAATCCCTAAATCAACCAGTTTCAGAGATTTATACTTTGCTACTCAAGAACATAGATAACTCAACCAGAAATTACCTATATCTAGCTATAGATTATCATGAAAAGGCATCAGTTGATCAGACTAACGGAAATTCACGAGAACCCTAAATAATCTAAGCAAAGAATTGATAATATTCAAAGAAGAGTATTAAGAACGGAAATCTCACAATGAAATAGAAAACCTGAAGCTTCGATTAACTTCCCCAAGCAAAGAGATTTAGTGGTTCATAATCGATAAATTAGCAAAAATAAGAATTGAAAACTACGTACCAAACTCTGTTCACCTCCTGGTTCCCTCCGGAACTAAAACAAGAACTCCCTTTTATTCTCCACTCACACCAACGTTTCATGTCCTTCTAATTAATTAAAATCATAGAAAGAAAAATTACATTCTCTGTGAATTGAATACCGCAACAGCTTTTTCTTGAATGCACAATAAAACTCGGGCTCGCCATAGCACAACTCGGTCGAGTTTGTCTTGCTCCACCCGAGTTCCTGTTCAACAGCCAACTTCATGTCCAGATTTCGCTATTTTCAGGGCTGAATTTGGAAAAGTCGTAAACACAAAAGTTGTAGGTCTTCGAATCCTCTTTCCAACAAGTACAAGTATGCCCCGATCCGATAAATACAACCTTCAAACGACTGGTTTTAGTGCAGCGTCGCCAGCTTGGACAGCTCCAATCATTTGTATGTTTAGCTCCTCTCCTCAGCTCTCGTGCTCTTCGGTTTCCATTCAATCTTCGAGCATTGGCTCGAGCTTAGGTTCACCTCTTTACAATCACCTGAAATCATGCACAAATCTCGTAGATTCCGACTCTAATTGAAATATAATGAAAATATGAAAACTACTCTAAACTCATGCATTTTACCCTACCTAAACACCTCTAAATGCATATATTAACACTACCTAAATGTGCATGATCAAACTCCCCCACACTTGAACCTTTCTTGTCCTCAAGAAAACAAAACCAATCCAATCACACATCCCACAAATACACTCTTCATGCGTTCATCTCGTCAAAACACAATCCAAACCAAGTAGGAAGCACAAGATAATAATCAACATCATCACATGTATTTGGGCAACACAAAAGCTTAGGCACATTTCAATCCAACCTCACCGGGCATATAAAGTGTTTCACTCTCACTCTTGTGTTTAGGTTAGTTCAGTTCCGCTCAAACTCAATCCAATGCAACCAAGCTACATAAAAATTGAAATCCACATCACAATCTCCACCGTGAGTGACATTACAAGCAATAATCATCATGAGGTCTTGTAAGGGTGGTAATGAGGCTCGGTAAGAAAATTAAGGTAGGGAATGCTTTTGGCTTGTGGTGCTCATAATCCGGGAACTAAGCTCCTAGTAACCAATTACAAGCTCAACCAAAAGCTATCACAACCATCAAGCTTAAGCATCAAGCACAACACCATACAAGAACTTTCTTTAGACCCAACAATACTCCCAAATCATTTCTAAAGATGATGAAGAATGGTTCTTTTTATTGCAACTCATTTTTTCTTTGCTTTTCTTTGTTTTTCTTTTTTTTTCTTTTTTTTTTCTTTCTTTCTCGACTTTTACTCCTAAGTGAATTTTATTCTCCTTAGGCCCCGAGTATACATAAATATATACATAAATTCATAGAACCAATCATCATAATAAGCGCCAAATGATTCAACACAATACATCAATCCCATTCTCAAAGCACTCACTCAACTCAAACCATCATTTTACCAATTCTAAACCTAATTCCCGGATGGGTTAGGCTACAATTGGCTAAGGATAATTTTTGTGGAGCTATAAAGATAGGCTCAGTTTGGCTTCAAACAATGGATAATATGCAAGGGAAGATAGGGAATATCATGGCTCAGTAACAATCATGCCTCAATCATGCAAAAATCACAAGTAATGATCACAATATACAGCCTTGACATAGATATCAATCTCAATTCTCAGAGGTAGTCACATTGGAGAGTATCACACATAAGAAGCAAAGAGGACATCCATAAAGCATAGTCCCAATAAGGCTAACAAAAACTCACAAGGTAAATTTTTGTTGGATTTCAATGCCACCTAAAATGTAAGAGTTATACATGCTCAATCAATCCATTCTCTCATGCTCCAATAGATCAAACAAACTAGACGAGGATCAACAATTCAAGCATATCATGAGACTTATTATTAGATTAAGAAGACAAGTCGTACAAATGGGGTTATCTAAAAGATCCTAAATCTAAAATATCATGCAAGCTGATTTTTTCTTTTTACATGATTTTTCTGTTTTTTATTTTAAAAAAAATGCAAGACTAAGAAAAATAACCATAAAATGCAAAAACAAGAAAGAGATATATACAATGCAACCTAAATGCACACATGTAAATGTTCTCTCCCCCACACTTAATTTACACATTGTCCTCAATGTGAAAAATAAAATAGAAGGAGAGAAATACTTACGGAGTCATCTACATATCAAACAGAGGTGATGAATTCAAGCACAAGAGTGTGATGAGCCATTGTTCTTTCTCGTCTCGACCTCAAGGATACACCACAACGTAATCTCTACAAACAAGAGACAAGACAACACCAACAAAGAAATATTTGTTGTCCCGGCAAGGACAACTCACCGTATATAATGATCGATGGTGTTAAACCACTCACAATGACAATCAAGCATATCCACCATTCTCTCAGAATATTGCAAACCGTCAATCAATTAAGCATAAATCGATCAATACTATCTTCAATAAACTCAATCAGAAAACTCAAATTAAGCTTAATATCTTATAGCAAGATCGATCAAATGCCTAAAATTCAATTCCCCTACATTTGCAATTTCACAATTAAGAACAAGAATCCCAAACCAAACCAAAACCTCTCTATCAATCTAAATTCACCAACAAATTCAATGCAAATAAGCTTTAATCCCATCCAAACAACTTCTAAATTCCACAAATTTAACAAATTTGTAAGAACCTAGAATTTGGGGATTTTTGAAAACTCACCTTAAACTTCAATGAAGGAGAGGAAGGAAGAGGAAGGCTGACTGGAGGCCGGTGTCCGGACTTGGGATCGGAAGTGGCTGGCGAGGTCGGGTGATGGCGCTGGCTGGACGAAGTCGGCGGCGACATGGGCATGGCGGCAGTGGCTAGGCGGAGGTGCTGGGAACGGGAGAGACGGGTTAGCGCGGAACACTCGCTGCTTCCAAGAGAGAGGCGTGAGCGCTCCGGAACTCGCCGGGATGGCTGATGGTCGGAGATGCCCGGTGCCGGCGCTGCTGGTGGTGGTCTGTGATGGGCTCTCGGGGGAAGACTCGGGCAGGACGGGAGACGGGTTTCTGTCGTCCTTCTTTTCTTTTTTTTTTTTAAAGAAGACACAATATAACTCGGGTGTGCTTTAAAAACTCGACCGAGTTTATTACCCGAGTTTCCTACTGTAATTCTCATGATTTGGACGCCTTTTTTCTTTTTTTTTTCTTTTTTTTTTTTTGAAATTGAGAACCTAAGCAAAATAATATGAAAGATGCAAATCTAAATTACTCACCTTGGGTTGCCTCCCAAGAAGCGTCCTTGGTTACCGTCATGGACTCGACGTTTTAGTTGTCCATTTAAAACTCACTCGGACATCGTCAGTGCCCTCAGCAGCAAATCAAACTCTTGTGCACACCATCTAGGTAGGAGGACACTACATACGAATAAGTTGAAGTCCAAGTATGTCCTCAACTCCTCATATGTCCGAGTGTGAATCTCCGCCGCGGGTATGTAGAACCACCAATTCAGTTCCATTGGCGGTATGACAAAATAATGAGCCCAAGGATCGACATAATCACCGACCTTCTCACCATTGCAGAGGATATCAATTCTTTGCTTAGGAGCCACAGAAATCAGCTCCGGACTTGGTTCCTTGATAGGCGAGCTCGAGGAAATCTCATCGATTGAAGGAGACAATAAATCACATGGGATATCATGCGTCGACTCATGACACTCCATGTCAGGAAGTAGTGTACTCTCCTCTTCATCGCTGAAGAAACTGTCATCGTCTACGAACACATCCTCCTCCGCCAAAACATTATCATGCTCATAGCTCAAGGGTAGGGGAGGTAGTGGAGTAGACTCGGATGAACTCAATGAGGGAGGAATAGGAAGCATACGCTCACCTACATCTTCGTGACTTTCCGAGCTTCCCTCGGGTGTGACAAACAGGTCCTTGCCACTTCCTAGGGTGTTTGTGGTGAGGCTCTCTATCGGGTTAACCACCGGTTGAGACGGTAGTTCACTCACTTCACATGCTAGAATCTCATTCCCCACTTGGACCATTTGGTGCACTCGTTCACCTAGTTCCGCAATCTGCTGACACAATTGCTCATTCTCCTCATAAGAGGCCATTGATAGATCCTCCAAAGGTGCGTCGAAGTAATCCATTGGTTGAGGTTCCAGCTCAAAGGACACTTTTTGCAAGGCCTGGTGACCCATGTAGCAGATAAGATCCCAGATTCCCACCAAACCTAATCGTGCTAGACTTCCGCCGCTCATGTATATAGCACGTGCCTTTGTCTCAGCAGTCATCCCCTCTATAACGCAGACAACCATATCTCGCAAACTATCGTGGAAACCCCGCTCATTGCGGATATCCACACACCTCTGCAACCTAGTGAGATATAGGTGAAAGTTCTCACCTTCGAACTGCGATAATCTCAACATGTTAAACTGTTAGTAGCACATGTGTTGTGAACCGTAAGATAGCTTCACAACAAAAGTTAGTGGCCAAATTAACACACAAAAACAAACACACAAATAACAACTTGACTCCCCGGCAACGGCGCCAAATTTGACAGAGGATTTTTAGTCGCCTTAAATCCTATCAAATATAACCGACTGACCTAACTAATGTAGTTTGGCAAGTACGGGTCGAACCCACAGAGAGTCAACGATTTTTATGCAAGTCAAGTGTGCTAATAAGAACTAAAGACAAATAGGGGGTTGTGATGGTTTAAACTAACTAAGAATGCAAAAATAAGCAAAACAATAAAATAAAACAGATTGAATGAATGAATATGAGAGAATAGCTCAGGTCAATCAATCTCAGCAATCAGGTTTGTTCATTGATCATCGAAATCAAATAGATAACTTCCTCTTCAATACTTTGCTGTGGAAAGACTAGGTCTTTTGAATCCAATTCCTTATCAAATCTAGTTAACAGGACAACCAGATCCTGAAAACCCTAATTATCAAACAATCTTGAAACTATCAAGATACAATTCAATAATCGATTAAGCTTAAAGGAAATCAACAAAGACAATCGACACGCACAACCAGTTATTGCATCGACTGCAAATCAATTCTATATACAAATCCCTAAATCAACCAGTTTCAGAGATTTATACTTTGCTACTCAAGAACATAGATAACTCAACCAGAAATTACCTATATCTAGCTATAGATTATCATGAAAAGGCATCAGTTGATCAGACTAACGGAAATTCACGAGAACCCTAAACAATCTAAGCAAAGAATTGATAATATTCAAAGAAGAGTATTAAGAACGGAAATCTCACAATGAAATAGAAAACCTGAAGCTTCGATTAACTTCCCCAAGCAAAGAGGTTTAGTGGTTCATAATCGATAAATTAGCAAAAATAAGAATTGAAAACTACGTACCAAACTCTGTTCACCTCCTGGTTCCCTCCGGAACTAAAACAAGAACTCCCTTTTGTTCTCCACTCACACCAACGTTTCATGTCCTTCTAATTAATTAAAATCATAGAAAGAAAAATTACATTCTCTGTGAATTGAATACCGTAACAGCTTTTTCTTGAATGCACAATAAAACTCGGGCTCGCCATAGCACAACTCGGTCGAGTTTGTCTTGCTCCACCCGAGTTCCTGTTCAACAGCCAACTTCATGTCCAGATTTCGCTATTTTCAGGGCTGAATTTGGAAAAGTCGAAAACACAAAAGTTGTAGGTCTTCGAATCCTCTTTCCAACAAGTACAAGTACGCCCCGATCCGATAAATACAACCTTCAAACGACTGGTTTTAGTGCAGTGTCGCCAGCTTGGACAGCTCCAATCATTTGTATGTTTAGCTCCTCTCCTCAGCTCTCGTGCTCTTCGGTTTCCATTCAATCTTCGAGCATTGGCTCGAGCTTAGGTTCACCTCTTTACAATCACCTGAAATCATGCACAAATCTCGTAGATTCAGACTCTAATTGAAATATAATGAAAACATGAAAACTGCTCTAAACTCATGCATTTTACCCTACCTAAACACCTCTAAATGCATATATTAACACTACCTAAATGTGCATGATCACAACTCTAGTGCATAACAGGAAATGAAGGCAAATCAAATAGTCAAATAGTAATTCAATAACTTCTTATTTTAGTAAAGAAAGATTTGAAAAGGCATGTGCACCTATCCCCATAAACTCGACCCTAGAAAAAAGAAAAACAAAACTAGAATCAAAGGAAAATATACACAAAGAAAATTGAAGTTTGTACCTTTTGCTTACAAACTCCATCAACATTATCAGGCAACTCATTGAGTTTGTCCTCAACTGCAAACATGAATGCACAAAACAATTCAAGTAATAAATAAGCATGCAATTTAGCCCAAGGGAGGGGAAGAAAATACAAATCGTAAAATGTATCAGATGCAATCCAGTAAAACTATAGAATCTTAGAAGACTAGCTGCAAAAGAAATTTATTATGAGAAAAAATAGGGCTAGCCATGACATAGAAGGCTAAAAACCTTGTTGAAGTGATATATCTGTGAGACTGGTCAGAGACTCACAAACGATGTTCCCTTAGTGTCTACAAGGCAAACATTCTAAATAACAGAGAGAAAAAAGGTCAGTTTTTCGATCCACCAGTTTTTTAGGCGTCACTTGAAATTTGCTTGATGTCACTAAAAGCTTGTCAATAGAGGCACTGCTGTCACTAGATTCTTTGCTGTTGAAAAGTTTAGATGGACAATATTTTTTCATCCTTGGATGTGCTTTGGAGGCCACTGCTTCTCCACCTCACATCTCAATTAAAGACCGACTACATCTAGTGTCAAAAGATTCCAATAAGTATTCGGGATGCAATCATAAAACAAGTAGCATAACATTTTCAGACTTTTAAGAATAATCTCATACAACGAAATAAATAAGTCCTTAATAAAATTAAGTTTCCCCTAAGGCAACAACAATTTGCACCAGAGGGACTAAAACATGAATTTTGCCTTCGAGTATATAAAAGTTGCTAGCCATAATCCATCTAAACCCTCCTTAAATAATGATTCAAAAACTAGAGTAAACACTTCGGGATGAAAATATGCAATTGAGATGACGAAAAAACTTTACCAGTTAAGTTCTCCATGTTTTGGGGTTTCACATCAACAATATTAAAACTCTAATTGCTTATCTCTAAATTCCAAAGGTTAATTCGTAGATCGTCAGCTGAAATGAATCACTGCTTAAAAAAACAAGGGTTTGCTCCACATAATAACATTAGATCTAACTTTCCAATTCAAATCTGAGGGATTTCTAAGGGGGTTTGCTCTCTTATCCATCAAAGGGTTTCTGTTATTTAATTTTTGGTTCATAGTTATAAGGGGAAGGAGAAGGTTCGATCAAGTCAAAGGTCGGGAGGGAGAAAACAAACCTGACAGTGAGTCTCCGATGTGAATATGTTCTTCCTGGTGCTGCCAGATTTCCAGTTTTTCCCTTTTCTATGTTTTTTGCCCTTAGCAGTAGCTCGCTCAGAAGCCATAGGAAGGGCTTCCGTTTCCAGACAGAAGGAGATGCAAGAGGAGGAGAATCACAACCCCAATCAAGGGAAACCGGAAGCCGACGAAGTCACCCGTCTCGACGTCAAGGTCATCACCAACCCACCACCCTTTTCATTTTTTTTCCCGAATCTCCACAACCTCCTTTCAGATTCTTGCCAACCAAATGCCGAGACTAGCATCTGATGGCCCTTATTTCCCGTCAGCCCTCTATCTTTCTTCCTCTTCCTCTTCTTTTGCCATTTTCTTGTGATTGAGCTTCTTTTTTGGCCGAACTCCTCAGCAACTTTCGATCTCGATCTTTTTGTATTCGAACAATCTGCCTTTCAGAATGGGGTGGTTGATCTGGTTTCATTTCTGATTTGTGGGGGTTGATTAAGGTTTCGGATGAAGGCAGTGAAGGGCTTTGTTTTTTCCTCTGGGTAGGGTTTCTGGCAAAGGGGGTGTGTATTCGATCCATTATCTTCGGTGTAGAAAGTGGTGGTGGGCAGCGCGAGAGGCATACAATTACACACAGGTTAGGTTTGTCTTTATATTTTCTTTTTTTTTTAAATAAAAAAATTATACATTTTAGCCACGGGAACTCTATTGGCGTTGCAAATTAACCGATTCCATTTTTTTTTTGCTATGACATCACCTTACCATCGCAAATATCACCACTCTATGGAAAAATTAGCGACGGAAATCATTGACGTTGCTATCATCAGTGGCAAAAGGGTACCAACTGCTACGGTAAGGCCTTGCCAAAGCTAAGTAGAGTTGCAAATTCCTTTATTTTTTGTAGTGGGAGAAACCGAAAATTGGAAGAAAATCAAGCAAGATCTGGCCAGATCTGAAGAGCTCCGAGAAGTTGTGAAGAAGAGGATGACGTCTGGTGGTGGTGACGACTTGCGATAGCGGCATCCGGTGGAGGTGTACGTGGCGGTAGGAACTTCTGGCCATATTTGAAAAGATGGAAGAGCAAGGGAGTGAGGGAGGAGGTGAGAGGCGAGCGCACTGGAGGAGGTGAAGGCCGGTTGTGGTTCTCCGATTGAGAGCGGAGGCACTACTACAATTCCGAGCAGAGGAAGCGATTTATGGAAGCGGTTCAATTAGGCAGCGGTTTCTCACAGCGGTTTAGGAGTATTTTACCAAGTTGGAATTGGATTAGTCTATGGAGGCGGTTTAGGCAGCGGTTTTTAAACCGCCGGGTGAAAATGGTGCGGTCGATAAACCGCCGCCAAAGGCCTTAGGCAGCGGTTATAGGGATTTAGACAACGGTTTTTTACCGCCACCAAAGGTAAAAAAATGTAGTAGTGAGGGCGAGTCGAAAATGGAACCTTCTTCCATGGCGGAAAGCAAGAGAGCAAGTGAGAAGGTGAGAGAGAGCACTGGAGCCTAGAGGAACTAGGAAGGGGCGAACTGGCGAAGGGCGTCTGAATGAATCGGCTAGGGTTTGGTTATTTGAAAATAACATAGAAATATTTAAAAAAAAAAGGCCTGAAAAAGAAAAAATAAACTGAAGGTGTGAGGACTCAAACCCGAGCCTATTTGAAACACCCAAGTGAATGCGCTTACATGGAACAAGTTGGTCTAGCGGAGTTTACTAATGTTTACAGGATTCTACTTATACTAGTATTATACTTCCCAACCTAAAAATTAAAAAAAAAATAAACGGTTCGTTTCGGGAGCAATTCTACACCCGAGCTACCTTTCTTAACGCCCCTAAGTCGTTTCCATACTTCGGTAAATATCCAAGCGATGTTGCCTCTAAGAGGGATATCGCCTCCTTCTTCGCTCATGTCACCTATGAGACTAATTGTAAGTTCACCTTCATTCTTTTACTGTTCATATGCAAAACCTTTATCACTTGCAAACACACACACACAAATATATATATATATATATATATATATATATATATATATATATATATATATATATATATATATATATATATATATATATATTTGTTGCATTCCTTTAAAAAATTTAAATTTACTAAAGTCTAATCATTAAATGTACAATTCAAGGTTTTCAATTTGTTGTTATGTGATAAGAGGTTACAGTTATAAATTGTTGCTTAATTGTTGCAGACTTTTGCCACACACAAGAGATCAAAACAAGTAGGTACCCATACTGCAGCGTTAAAGGGTGCCCCAAGTACCCTTGCAAAGTAGGGAAATCGTACTACGGAAGGGGTCCCCTTCAGATGAGAGGGAACTACAACTACGGTGCTGCCGGAAGCTACCTAGGCCTTGACCTACTCAACCAACCGGAGCTCGTCGCCACAACCCTACCGTCTCCTTCAAGACCGCACTCTGGTATTGGCAGATGAATGTTCGTCCTGTTTTTGGCCAAGGCTTTGGAGCTACCATCCGAGCTATCAATCTCCGAGAATGCAATGGTGGAAATCCTAATGCTATTGCTAACAGGAATATGTTTTACAAGAAGTATTGCAGTCAGTTCGGAGTCACGCCAGGACCAAACCTATCTTGTTAAACACCAACGTAATTGATAGATTACATAGATCTCCTATTGTATAGTGGGCTGAAAGCCTGTTAAGGCTAAATACCTTTGTAACCTATATATATGTTATATCAATGAATGGAAACCCTCAAGAAGGACATTACAATCAATCTCATGATCTCACATGGTATCATAACCTAAGATCTAAAAGCCCAAATTTTTCTCTCTCTCTCCCTATTCTAAACCCTAGCCGCCTCCCCCACCTCTTTGCCGCCCCACCTACCGACGGCGCCCCCCTCCCCTCTCGGCCACCACCGACACCACCTCCCTTCCTCTCGCCTCTCTCTCTCTCTCTCTCTCTCTCTCTCTCCTGTTACAATGGCCGACCCTTCCCCTACCACCAACAAACCGCATTTCCACTCCGCCCTCACGATCTCTAATATCAAAAACTGCATCCCTATCATTCTTGATCATGAATCCAGCACCTACACCATGTGGTCGCACCTCTTCACGACCCATGTTAAGGCTCATAAAGTCCTCCACCACATTGACTCCTCCGCCAAACGCCCTGAAAGCGAAGACGACGATCTTTTCGCTCAACTTGATATCATTGTCCTTCAATAGATCTTCAACACCATCTCAAAAGATCTATTGACCACCATACTCGACCCCAAAGACTCCGCCTTGAATGCTTGGAAGGAACTTCAGGATATCTTTCAAGACAACAAGTCCACCCGTGCTGTCTATCTCGAGCACGAATTCTCAAGTTGCAAGCTTTCTTCTTTCCCGTCGATATCTGCCTACTGTCAGCACATCAAGACCCTGGCTGATCAGCTCGACGCCGTCGACTCCAAACCCAGCGCCACCCGTCTCGTCCTCCAGGTACTCTCGGGCCTCCCTTCCGAATACAATGCTGCTGCTACTCATATACAGCAGACGGAACCTCTCCCTACGTTCGAAAAGACCCGGTCTCAACTGATCCTGGGGGAGACTCGCCTTCAACGTCAGACAACCGACGCCGCCAAAGACAAGACGGCGTTGGTCTCATCCAATGACATCATAGAGCAGCTTGCCCTCCAGCCCGGCCGCAGCAACAACCAGCAGGGATCAAGAGGCGGCGGCCGCGGCAGGGGCCGCAGCGGCCGCAGCAATGGCCGCAACAATGGCCGCCCGCAGCACTATGATCCCCGCCACCCCTCTTGGTACCCCAACCCTGGCTACCCTCCTTGGATGCCCTATGGCTACCCCGGTGCGTCGTTTCGTGGACCAGCCCCGTATCCCAACCGTCAGCAGGGCTTGTTGGGTCCTGCTCCCCGCCCTGTCAGTGATCAGGCATACCCGACTGATGTGCACAATGCCTTATCCTCAATGCAGCTGACACCCCCTGATGTCGCTTGGTACATGGAAACTGGCGCTACCTCTCATATGACGAACTCCTCAGGTACTCTCTCATCTTTTTCTTTTAAGGGTCCTGCTCATTCTATTATTGTCGGCAACAGTGGTCGCCTTGCTACTTCGGGTATTGGCCACACCACACTACCAACCCCTACCAACCCTTTGCACCTCAACAGCGTCCTTGTTGCCCCCAAACTTGTCAAAAACCTTATCTATGTCCGTCGGTTCACCACTGACAATAATGTTTCTCTTGTGTTTGATCCGTTTGGTTTCTCTGTGAAGGATCTTACTACGGGGGTTACTCGCCTGAGATGTAATAGCACCGGGGAGCTCTATCCTGTGTCGTCGCCCTCACCATCCAGCCCGTCCAGTCCAGTCGCCCTCTCGGCATCATCATCCAGTCTTTGGCATGCACGCCTTGGTCATCCCAGTCCTGCAGTTTTAGATTTAGTTCGTTCTAAGAGTCTTGTCCAATGTAATAAAGAGCATCGCTCTAGTTTATGTTCGTCTTGTCAGTTAGGCAAGCATGCCAGACTTCCTTTTCACCGATCTTTAAACAATACATTTGCACCTTTTGATATTATTCATAGTGATATTTGGACATCTCCTGTGCCTAGCAAGGAGGGTCATAAGTATTACCTCTTGTTTCTGGATGATTATACACATTTCTTATGGGTTTTCCCTCTGCACTTTAAATCCCAAGTGTTCCGTATCTTTGCCAAATTCCACGCTTACATCAAAACACAGTTTCACACCTCTATCAAGTGTTTCCAATGCGACAATGGCCGTGAATTTGACAACAAAGAGTTTCACACTTTCTTTAATACCAATGGGATCTCCTATCGTTTGTCCTGCCCTTACACCTCTCAACAAAATGGCAAGGCCGAACGAATCATCCGAACCATTACCAATATGATGCGCACTCTCCTCTTCCACGCATCCATTCCCCTCCTTTATTGGCCTTATGCCTTGGCCACCACATGCTACCTCCTCAACATTTTCCCTTCCACCACCCTCAACCATCGCTCACCGTTTCAGGCACTGTATTGCACTTTGCCCATATAAGATCACCTTCGTACCTTTGGTTGCTTGTGCTTCCCTAATCAGTCATCAACCGCCCCCCACAAGCTTCACCCACGCTCCACCCCTTGTGTCTTTCTTGGCTACCCGTCTCATCATCGCGGCTACATTTGCCTCGATATCAAGACTCACAGGATCATTCTCTCTCGTCATGTCACCTTTGATGAGTCGCGATTTCCCTTCGCGTCTCCCACACCCCGATGTGTCGTCGACAGAGTCTGAGTCACCAGTCCCTCACTTCATTCTTCCCCATAGCTCTCCCGGTGCTCCTGCGTCTCCCCCTCCCCCACCTCCCCCACCACCCTCTACCACCAAACCACACACCCGCAGCGTCTCCGGTGTCTTCAGACCCCGTCAGATCATCTCCATGACCACCGACCATCAACCCGCTATCCACCTCCCATCACCTCGCCAAACAACCTCGCCTCACCTACGTCCGGCCGCCACCGCATGTCATGCGGAGCCCGCCGCCCATAACCCCTCCCTGGCAGCGCCCGCCGCAACCCTCGCTGCATTTGATCCGCCCGCCGCCTCTTCCCCTTGCTTAGACCCTCTTACCCCCGTCCTTCCCGACTCCCATTCACCCTCTGCCTCCACCCATACTTCCCTCTCCCCCGTTCCCACCTCCCACAAAACAGCCATCCTCGACCCGAATTGGCAGGCGGCTATGCTCGACGAATACAGGGCCCTTACGAAGAATGGTATTTGAGTTCTTGTTCCTCGGCCTCCTGAGGCGAACGTCATTCGCTGTATGTGGCTCTTTCGTCACAAGTTCCGCTTTTATGGGACGTTGGAGCGCTACAAGGCCCGTCTTGTGGTGAACGGTAGATCTCAGCAGGCAGGTATTGATTGTGATGAGACCTTCAGCCCTGTGGTCAAGCATGCCACTATCCGAGTAGTCTTGAGTCTGGCTCTGTCGCGCAAATGGGCCATCCATTAGTTAGATGTCAAGAACGCCTTTCTGCATGTTCATTTGAACGAGACAGTTTACATGTTTCAGCCGCCGGGGTTTGCTGATGCTGAGCGTCCAAAGCATGTCTGTCTTCTCAAGCGCTCTCTTTATGGTCTGAAACAGGCTCTGCGGGCATGGTTTCAGCGTTTTGCCTCTCATCTGCTCCGTTTGGGTTTCACTGGCAGCTGTTTGGATACGTCTCTGTTTATCTATCGCAGAGGCTCAGACTTGGTATTCTTGCTGCTTTATGTCGACGACATCATTCTCACCGCCTCTTCTGATGCTCTTTGGACGTCCATAATCTCGCAGTTGAGTGCGGAATTTGCCATGTCTGATCTGGGTCAGCTGTCTTACTTCTTGGGAGTTGCTGTTCAGCGGCATGCGTCTGGTCTGTTTCTCTCACAGAGTAAGTATGCTGCTGAGATTGTTGCTCGGGCTAAGATGGTCAACTGCAATCCCGTCGTGACCCCAGTCGATACATCCAACAAGCTCAGTGCTCATTCTGGTCCTTTGGTTGACGATCCAACACTATACAGGAGCCTCGCTGGTGCTCTTCAGTATCTCACTTTCACCAGGCCTGATATCAGTTACGCCGTCCAGCAGATCTGTTTGTTCATGCATGCCCCTAGGGAACCTCACTTTCAGGCTTTGAAGCGGATCATTCGGTACATCAGCGGCACCCTCGAGCTCGGCACCACCATGACTCCTTCCTCTAAGCTTGATCTTGTGGCTTACACTGATGCGGATTGGGGTGGTTGTCCAGACACACGTCGCTCCACGTCTGGTTATTGTGTCTTCCTCAATGACACTCTTGTGTCTTGGTCAGCCAAGCGTCAGTCCGTCGTGTCTCGCTCCAGCGCTGAAGCCGAATACAGGGGTGTTGCCAACGTTGTCTCCAAGTGCTCTTGGCTCCGCAATCTCTTGCTTGAGCTACGATGCCCCTTACAGAAGGCCACTCTGGTGTACACTGACAACGTCTCCGCCGTCTACCTGGCTAGCAACCCAGTCCAGCATCAACGCACGAAGCACATTGAGCTTGATCTCCACTTCGTTAGGGACAAGGTTGCCATTGGACATGTCCGCGTTCTACATGTCCCGTCCTCTTATCAGTACGCTGATATATTCACCAAGGGTTTACCTAGACAGTTATTCATTGATTTTCGTTCCAGTCTCACTGTACGGACCTCTCCCGTTTCGACTGCGGAGGTTTGATAGATTACATAGATCTCCTATTATATAGTGGGCTGAAAGCCCCTTAAGGCCCAATACATTTGTAACCTATATATATGTTATATCAATGAATGGAAACCCTCAAGGAGGACATTACAATCAATCTCATGATCTCACGGTAATGTTTCACATTAAATTTATGTTATGAATTAAGATATGTAAACATATTGTTGCAATAAGGAGTTAGCTGAACTCCAGCGGTATTTAATTTATTTTGTATGATATAATAACAATAACTAGTATATATAGTTCCCGCTCCATTGCGCGGTTTGTTTTTTAAATCATAATAATATGACAAATTAATATTGTAAACCATTTCGGGTGAATTGGTTGAGCTGGAAATGACCTGAGAGAAGTACCCAAAGATCCCCGGTTCGAATCCTGCCCCGGGTGGCCACCGGAGAGTTTACCTAGTTGTTAACTTCAGGGCCTGTGGAATCACGTCAGTCGGGTGCTAGTAGCCTCGGATATATAACACCTCATTAAAAATGATTCTCACTTAAAGAAGTGTATAAATATAGATATTTTAAAATAATCTTATTAGAAAGAAAAAAATTACTATCACTATAATATTATATAAAAGATTTAACTAAAGATAATTTTACGAAAATCTCATAGATGAAAGATAGAATTTATAAGATATGTTCTCGTACTAATATAGTATACAAAGAATTATATATAGGTATCAACTATTTATTAATTCAATATTTTGAACTAAACCCCTTGGTTAGAAAATATAGAATATACTACTTATTAAAGAAAAGCTATAATTAATGTGATGATGTCACCTATTCAAACTTACTTTTCATTACAATTATATATTAACATTAACATTAATATTAATCCAATGTTTTGCATTGGACCACTGGTGAGAAAATTGAGTATATAATGAACTGAAAAAAAAAAAGACCAAAAACTATTATTTTATTTAACATATTAATTTTTATTTTATTTTCTCAAAAATTAAATAGGTTAGAAGTTGGGTAGATATAGAAAGGAAGGTAATAAAATAAAAAATTCATGTATTTTCTTAAAATGATATGATAAATGAGAACTTTAATCTATAATTGTTAAACCAAAATCATATTTTGGATAATTTAATAAGATCATTATATTTTGATGTATATAAACCAAAATTTTGAAATTTTTTTATGTGTATAAAGATAATTTAATAAAACTTAATGGGTATATGTATATATATCCAACTATGCCTTAAGAATATGGTCTACAATCAAATAGAATAACCTATAATATATATATATATATATATATATATATATATATATATATATATATATATATATATATATATATATATATATATATATATATATATATATATATATATATATATATGGAAAGATTGAGATATATGGATAAATAATAAATATGCCTTAATTGACTTACCTAAAATAACTTGGCATAAAATGATGACACGTGGCCTAATAAATTGCTTCTCATTAGATGTGTGCAAGTGAAACCTGTGTTTCAACTTACAACATATATCCATATATAATTTATGTGTATCAATTAGTCAAGTCATCGATTATGGGTATGTTTGGCAAAAGCAAGTAGCTTTTCGGAGCTTTCGGTTTTGATATTCTATAGTCTTAAATGGAATAAATATAAGATTTTAGTTTAATTAGCTTTTGAAAGCTTTTGAAATCTAAGCTTTTCAACAGCTATTCACCCAAGCTTTTCGTAGCTTTTGGTTTTTTATTCACAAGTTTTTAACAGCTACCCTAACAGCTAGATTTACCAAACACTGTACTAGCTTATTAACATATATTTAACTCAAATAATCCAACAGCTTCAGCTACCCAACAGCTTCAGCTTCCCCAACAGCTACCATTTTGCCAAACACACCATATATATTTATTTTTCTTAAGTAGGCTGAAATTTTTATTTTCATTCAAAATATTTGGAAGCAACAGGCCGCGGGTGAACAATCACACACCACAATACCACGTTACTTGTTGAGAATATTAATGTGGGATACATTGAAAATATAATAAATTCAATCCTTACAAATAAGTGAGTGAACTATTCCTTCTAATGTCAATTGATTGTAAGATGAAATCCACTCGGCTTGGTCCCCACATTGTATGACCACTACAATTCTTTGGAATCAACAAGCCAAACAACTTAATAGTCTTGTACTAACTAGCTTAGAAAACCTTGTATATTGAGTAGGGGTGAGCACAAATCCCGTAAGTCCCGTCCCGTCCCGATCCCGTCCCGATCCTGGTGGGATTTAGAAAAAAAAAATTCAATCCCGTCCCGCAAAAATTACGCGGGACGGGATGCGGGACGAAGAGTTTGAATCCCGCAAATCCCGTCTCGTCCCGCATATATATATATAAAACTATATATATTTTATATATTTAATTAAAATTAATAAAAATATATAAGAATATATTTATATTATACTTTAATATTTATTTAAACCAAAATTTAAATTTTAAAATAATAATAAAAACATTAAAAAATAAAAATATATAAGAAATACAGTAAGTAGTTTGGTTTACTACTTACTGTTAGTGTTGTACTTCTAAAAAAAAGACACTAAGTTCCCAATTGGTAGCTCTCGGTTGAGCAGGAAAGCCTCCATTTGCCTACTGTTTTTTTTATATGTAATGTCATTATGCATGACTTAATTTTGCACCTCATTTGCAACTTTCTACTTATTATTTTTTAATTGTATTTTAATCTTTTTTTACGAGGGACAAATCTCGTCCCGATCCCGTCCCGTCCCGAGAGGGATAAGACCCGGCGGGATTTAAAAAAAAAAATTCAATCCCGTCCCACAAAAAATACGCAGAACGGGACGCGGAATTACCCCAATCCCGTCTCGTCCCGTCCCATGCCCACCCCTAATATTGAGCACGTAATGACCCAATATAATGATATATACAAGGGACATCAAATTAACCGTCTATCCAAATGAAGCATGAACGAACAATTTTGCATCCCTTACAAACAGGGTACGGTTATAACTGCGGAAAATATATCCCACTTTTTTTTTTTTTTTGGGTCCTTATCCTACAAGCAGTGGCGAATCCAAGATTTCTGTTTGGGGGGCTACAAATTACAAAGGCATTTGATAAATTCATCTTGCAGTTATAAACTAGTTCAGTACCCGTGCAATGCACGGGCCTTACGTTCGAAATATATATACCCACTATAATATATAGATATATTATTAACGGTAAAAATAAAATAGGATATATAGATTTATGCTTAACAAAGTTACCATATAAAATATACTTCTTTCATTAAGGTCCAAACCAAATCAACAATATATATAACAGTACACAAATTATTTGATTACTATATATATAATTGTATACAATTAAAATAGTATACAATTATGATTTGATTACCATAAATAAGAAAATGAATATTAAAATAAATAAATTAAAAGTAGGTGGAAAATAATATACATGTGGCATAATGTGATTGGTTAAAAAAAGGCGGGAAATTTTTTAACCAGAAGCTGACATGTGGTAGTGCAGCTTCTGCTTTAGTATTGTTTAGGATTAGGATATATGTATGTACAAATTATTAAAATAAAAGTTAAACATATGCATGAAATTGTGGGTGAAAATTACTTATTTTAAAATTATGGCAAAAAAAGTTACCTAGTATAAAAGAATAGCAGAACATGGAAACTTATATCAATACAAAAAAGTATAATCACGGTATATAAGATATAATAAAAATAGACAATGGTACAAAATTATAAAATCGGAAATAGTACACAAAAAATTGAAAATATATGGAATAGAATAGAATAATATGAAAGTATATCTCAATAAATAAAATCAGTATTATTAAAAAAAATGGTAGAATCACCAATATGACCATCATATAAAATAATAGGTGATAAAATAGAAAGAAAAAATAAAATAGTTGGCAAATTATTTACAAATGGCAAGACGATAATATATATATGGATAGTAAAATGGGCGGGAAAAAAATTAACTAGAAGCTGACACGTGGCAGTGCAGCTTATGCTTTAGTATTGTTTAGGATATAGATTTATATCTTTAACAAGATGAATAACAACTCAGTAATAAACAGATATTCAAAAACCATCTATTTGGCGGTGAACACTGAACAAGAAGAAGAAACCGTTGTACACGGAACTATTTAACTCCATTCTTAATTAATGCAAGACATCAATCTTAATCACAGTCTTAATTGGTTCATTTTAATCTCATACTACCTCCGATCAAAAAAGGATGTCGTTTGACTTTTTCACACGCATTTTAAGGAGCTAAAAACTATATAATATACGGAGTATTAACTTTTATTTTTTTATAATCTCATACTTATTACCAACAAATATTAAATTGTAAAAAAAAAAATTTTTAAAAAGTTGATATTTTATATAGTTTTTAGCTCTTTAAAATACGTGTTAAAAAGTTAAACGAAAATCTTTTTGGATCGGAGGGAGTATTTTAATAACCCGGCCACGAGATCTTGATCATTGTCCCCGGTTTGTGTCCATTAGTTTAGCTTTTAGATCTCCTTGAATTATATATATCATCACATTTTGACCACATTAAATTATGTATAGGGATACTATACTTTGAATTATTATGAACAAGGGTACAAATTATTTAATCCAGAAAGCTTTAATTTCATACATATATGTGATATGTGTACGTTGTACATATTGGAATTGCGCTTTGGTCTTATCTTCAAACAAAATGCCATTTTGACTTCACACCCACAGTACCCGCGGCCTAATTAATGTTTTGATGGTAACCTTCATATAGTATTCTCCGTACAAATTCTCATCGCCTATATAAACCCTTGATTCCCCTTCATTATCTCCATCCCAAACACACAAAACATTTTAGTTTCCTCTTCACATTTCAGGTTCGATCACCATGAATCCTGCTTTAAGAAACCTCTCCCTCCAAACCCTTCTCATTTTCGGCATCTTAGCCATTGTCCTTCCTAAGCTTGTTGTGGGTGCACCCCTAGTCGGAAGCTTAGTTACCCAAAAGTTCTTCAATGATATCATAAGCCAAGCTTCTCCTACTTGCGCAGGCAAGCAATTCTACACCCGAGCTGCCTTTCTTAACGCCGCTAAGTCGTTTCCATACTTCGGTAACTACCCAAGCGATGTTGCCTCTAAGAGGGATGTCGCCTCCTTCTTCGCTCATGTCACCTATGAGACTAATTGTAAGTTCACCTTCATTCTTTTAGTGTTCATATGCAAAACCTCTATCACTTGCGCAAACACATATATGTTACATTCTTTTAAAAGTTTTAAATTTAACACTTAAAGTCTGCATTAAATCTACAATATATTCAAGGTTTTCAATTTGTTGTTATGTGATAAGAGGTTACATTTATAAATTAATTGTTGCCTAATTGTTGCAGACTTTTGCCACACACAAGAGATCAAAACAAGTAGGTACCCATACTGCAGCGTTAAAGGGTGCCCCAAGTACCCTTGCAAAGCAGGGAAATCGTACTACGGAAGGGGTCCCCTTCAGATGAGAGGGAACTGCAACTACGGTGCTGCCGGAAGCTACCTAGGCCTTGATCTACTCAACCAACCCGAGCTCGTCGCCACAAACCCTACCGTCTCCTTCAAGACCGCACTCTGGTATTGGCAGATGAATGTTCGTCCTGTTTTTGGCCAAGGCTTTGGAGCTACCATCCGAGCTATCAATCCCCGAGAATGCAATGGTGGAAATCCTAATGCTATTGCCAACAGGAATATGTTTTACAAGAAGTATTGCAGTCAGTTCGGAGTCACGCCGGGACCAAACCTATCTTGTTAAACACCAACGTAATGTTTCGCATCAAATTTATGTTATGAATGAACTAAGATATGTAAACATATTGTTGCAATAAGGAGTTAGCTGAACTCCAGTGATATTTTATTTTGTATGATATAATAACAATAATGTGTGCAAGTGAAACCTATGTTTCAACTTCCAACATATATCCATAATTTATGTGTATCAATTAGTCAAGTCATCGATTATATATTTATTTTTCTTAAGTATGCTGAATTTTTTTATTTTCATTCAAAATATTTGGAAGCAACAGGGTGATCAATCACACACCACACAATACCACATTACTTGTTGAGAATATTAATGTGGGATACATTGAAAATATAATGAATTCAATCCTTACACATAAGTGAGTGAGTGGACTACTCATTTTAATGTCAATTGGTTGTAAAATGGAATCTCAATCGGCTTGATGAGTGTCCCCACATTGTATGACCCCTACAGTTCTTTGGAATCAACAAGCCAAACAACTTAATAGTCTTGTACTAACTAGCTTACAAAACCTTGTATATTGAGCACGTAATGACCCAATATAATGATATATACAAGGGACATCAAATTAACCGTCTATCCAAATGAAGCATGAACGAATAATTTTGCATCCCTTACAAACAGGGTACGGTTATAATTGCGGAAAATATATCCTACTTTTTTTTTGGGTCCTTATCCTACAAGGCTCTGCCTCCGCAGATTATTACAAGTTCTATATATGGCCCCATGATCTCTAGAGTTGAATTATCCACTTGGACGCTAACGCCCTGTTTTGTTGGTTTTAAGAATGGAATGAGAGAAAGAGAGATTTGTAACAAACTCATAAACTGAAATTTTACAATTGAAAAACTCAAGTTCTGTATACAGGAGTTCAGCTGTACTTATAGAGAGGGAGGGAAAGTCGGTTGTTGAGATCTAACAACCATTTGAGAGGGGAAATGACCATAATACCCTTACTCTACATACCCCCCTCAAGATGGACTTGTCGATGGAAGGACAAGTCCAAGCTTGGCACACAAACTATGATGCTGGTAGGCTCCTAGTGCTTTGGTCATAACATCTGCAATCTGCAACTGTGTTGAAACATGGGAAGTAGCCAGAAAACCTTGTTGGATGAGCTCCCTTATGAAGTGGCAATCAATACGGACATGCTTTGTCCTTTTATGATAAACAGGGTTGGATGCAAAGCTTTGTGCTGCTTTGCTGCTTTGTTGTCACAAAACAATGAGATAGGTAGAGACAACTGAATGTGCAAATCAAAGAGTAAACCCTGTACCCATATTAGCTCACTAGCAGTGTAAGACATACTCCTATACTCACTCTCAGCTGATAACTTGGAGACCACCTTTTGTTTCTTAGATTTCCATGAAATGAGTGCACCTCCTAAGAACACACAGTAACCAGACAAAGACCTTCCAGAATCAGGGCAATTACCCCAATCTGCATCACTGAAAGCAGACAAATTGAGATCTGAGATTGCAGGATAAGACATAGCTAGATTGAAGCTTCCTTTCAAGTATCTAAAGAGGTATAATGTTGCATTCCAATGAGGTTGACGAGGGCACTGTAAGTACTGGCTGAGCTGTTGTACAGTAAAAGAAATATCTGGTCTTGTGAATGTGAGGTAAAGGAGTCTACCAATTAGTCTCCTATACAACTCAGGATTGTCAAGAGGCTCCCCATCAATAGAAGACAATTTGGTACCTCTCTGCATTGGAAAAGATGCTACTTTGCACTCCAACATATTTGCATCCTTAAGTATATCTAGAATATACTTTCTCTGATTGAGTAAAATGCCAGCTGAGGACCTTGATATTTCCATCCCTAGAAAATATCTTGCAATTTCAAGGTCCTTGATAGTGAATTGTTTATCCAAAGTAGCCTTGGTTTGAATGATTTCAGCACTGTCATTTCCCATCAAAAGCATATCATCTACATATAGGAGTGCAACTGTGAATGAGTTACCAACTGACTTGGTGAAGAGAGAGTAATCATGTAGAGACTGAACATACCCAAGCTTCCCTAAGAACTTTGTAATCTCTAAATTCCATTGCATGCTGGCCTGTTTGAGATCATATAAAGACCTGTGCAACTTGCAAACCTGCCCAAACTTTGCCTTGCTGTAACCCAAAGGAGGGAGCATGTAAACTACCTCATCAAGAAATCCATGTAGAAATGAATTGTTAACATCAAGTTGGTGCAGTGTCCATCCTTTTGCTGCTGCCAAGGCTAAAACAATTCTCACAGTTGATAGTTTGGCCACTAGGGAAAAGGTTTGCTTATAGTCTTTATCTTTGACCTGATTATAGCCTTTTGCCACCAATCTAGCTTTAAATCTGTCAACTTTCTCAGTAGGCTTGTACTTGATCTTAAAGATCCACCTGGACCCAATAGCTTTGGCACCAGGAGGAAGATCAGTGAGAGACCAAGTGTTGTTGCTTTCCAGAGCATCTATCTCATCTTTCATAGCCAGTTGCCAGTTAACATCATCCTTGGCTTGGTTGTATGTACGAGGCTCAAAGACACCACATACATTGACTAGAGAACGGACATAAGAAGATGAGAGATGAGCAAGGTGCTGTGTAGAAAATAATGAGAATGACTGTGATTGTGTCTCACTTCTGGTTGGTAGATCCTTACAAATGTAATCAAGTAACCTCTGTGGTCTGTGGATGGCTCTCTTGACTGGTAAAATCTGACCACCCTCAACTGCTTGTGTATCCCTGACTTCCACACTGTGTTCAGTTTGATCAACCACCTGACTAGGAACTGAATCACTAATAACCATCTCATTTGAAGACTCATGAGGACATACAGAAGACTGTGAACCAACCACATCCATGTGAGGTATAGGTGACTGATGCTTGCTATCACTAGCCAGTTGAAGAAAATGAGGATCCTCTATAACCACAGGAGTAACTAAAGGTAATTTAAACTGACCAGAACCAGTCACACTACCTGACTGTGTAATCTTATAAGGCAAAATACTTTCATGAAATTTCACATGTCTACTTATCGAGACAACATTTCTATCCAAATCAAACACTTTAAATGCCTTTTGATCTGGAGGGTAACCAATGAAAACACATCTTCTGGCTTTAGTTCCTAACTTGTCCTTTATATCATTGGGTTGATAGGCATAACAAAGACAACTAATGACTTTAAGGTGCTCAATAGAAGGTACCTTGTTATACAGCACTTCAAATGGAGATTTCCAATTCAAAATAGCAGAAGGCATTTTATTTATCAAGTTTGTTGCACTAAGCACACACTCTCCCCAAAATTTGATGGGAAGATTAGCAAAATGTCTGATAGCTCTGGCAGTTTCTATTAGGTGACGATGCTTCCTCTCAACTCTACCATTTTGCTCAGGAACACCTCGAGCTGACCTCCGATGCACTATACCATGTTTCTCAAACAAACTAAGACACATTCTCTGTGTAAATTATGTCCCATTATCAGTTCTAATCATCTTAACAGATGTGTTGAACTGAGTTCTAACCATGTTATTGAAAGCCACAATCATCCTGTACACTTGTGTCTTATCTTGCAACAAGTACACCCAAGTTGCCCGAGAGTGATCATCAAGAACTGTAAGGAAATATCTAGCACCACACAAAGCTCTTTCTTTTTAAGGACCCCACACATCCATGTGAACCAAACTGAATACTGAATCTGCAATAGAATCACTCTTAGAAAAATGCAATTTGTGATGTTTTGTCATATCACAGGAATCACAATGAAAGGTACTGAAGTTACCGCCCTTACAAACATCCAGTTGCTTCATCTTAGAAACAGACAAATGCCCAAATCTGGCATGAAATAGTTCTAAACATTCAACCTTATTACAGAAACACCTAGTGTGTTTATTAAAGGAAGTGACACAGCTTCCAACTTGAAGACACTTCTTGGTTGATCTGCAACTATCCAAAAAGTTTCCTTTCAAGTAGTACAACCCACCATCTTCAAAGCCTCTAGCAACAATGCACTTAGTTGCAGGGTCCTGCAATGTGCAAGACACTGAATCAAAACTAAAGTCCCAAGCCTTGACTTTCAACAACATGGAAACTGATAAAAGATTATGTTGAAACTGTGGCACAAATAGCACATTGCTCAAACTCAAGGAATCTGATATAACAACTGTACCAGACTCTCTAACCAAAAAGGTTGTACCATCAGGCAAACCCAAAGATACAAGTTTATCCAAAGAATGTAATTCAGAAAAAATACTCTTGTCAAAGGCTATGTGATCAGTAGCTCCTGAATCTATAATCCATGACCACATATCTCCTTTATTAGGTCCAACAAGAAATGAGAAACTCATAATACCTGCAAAATTCACAAAGGCATGATTGACTGAGCTGTCTGCCCCATCCATTGGAGCTTTGCCTTTCATCATTCTCATGACTTCATTGAACACTGCATTCACCATTCCTGGATCTGGCTTGGCTCTCTCCATATCCAGAGGACTCTCATACTGACTTTCAATCATCTGCTGCCCTTCAGTGTTAGCAACAAACCTACTTGAGCTAGCTCTCTGATTATCACCCTCACGGGGACCCTTGAACCACTCAGGGTATCCCACCAATTTGAAACAGTAATCTCTAGTATGCCCTTTCTCTTTGCAGTAATCACATTGTCTATCAAACTTAGCCTTTTAAAACTCCTTTCTGAACTGATCAGTACCCTTACTCTGAACTGACTTGCTACCCACAACAAAAGCATTGCTATCAGTTTGACTGTTCCTGCTCACAGCTAGAGCATTCATATCAACATGTAGACCAGTAATCCCTTTCTTCCTTTTAATCTGGACTGCCATTTGAAAGACCTTGTTCAAGCCTGGCATGAGATGCTCATAAGCCTCATTCAGTCCCATCAAGAACTGCATGATTTTGGCCTTAGTTTCCCTATCCACAATCTTTTTCAGAATAGTGCAGCTACAATGGCTAATTCCATCACATGTACAAATAGACAAAGGATCAAGAAACTGTAATTCATCCCAGATTTTCTTAAGCTTTCCATAATATGCAAGCACTGACAGATTTTCTTGTCTTAAGCAACCAATTTCTCTCCTAAGCTGATATATGAGCGGATCATTTGACTCATAAAATCTCTCCCTAATCTCATCCCAAAGTTCCTTTGCGGATTGAACATACATGAAGTGTTCACCTATCTCGCTATTCATGGAGTTCACAAGCCAACACATGACCATATAGTCGGCTCTACTCCATCTCTCAAAATCATCACTATTTTCCTCAGGCCTAACACACGCTCCAGTTATGAATCCTAATTTTGCTTTAGCGCCAAGCGCCATTTGCACAACTCTACTCCAACTTGTGAAGTTTGAGCCATTGAACAAATTCGACACCAGCTGCATGCTTGGATGGTCAGAATTTGATAGAAAGTATGGATTGATATGCACAGGATTCATACCTTGCACGAATTCGCCGAATTGAATCGGATTCTGGCCAATTCCTGGAACTCCAGCAGCTCCACCTCCATTGTATCCTCTTCCAAATCCATTTGCTGGAGGCGTGATGAAGATGCCTCTTCCGGCACCACTTCCTCCTCCGACGCCATTACTAGATCCAGAAGCTTGATTACTTCCTCTTCCAGCCATAACGAGAAATCAAAACGAAAACACGACACTCGTCGAACAGAGATGCAGAAACGCTGTGGATCGAAGAAAAACACAGCAATTGATCTCAAGGAGATCAAAATCGCTCTGATACTATTTTAAGAATGGAATGAGAGAAAGAGAGATTTGTAACAAACTCAGAAACTGAAATTTTACAATTGAAAAACTCAAGTTCTGTATACAGGAGTTCAGCTGTACTTATAGAGAGGGAGGGAAAGTCGGTTGTTGAGATCTAACAACCATTTGAGAGGGGAAATGACCATAATACCCTTACTCTACAGTTGGCATTCCCGCGTCCAGATTTTCGTTTAAATTACTACGAGTATCAATTAAGACTTGTTTGGTATCTATCCATTCCCGAAAATCAAAATTGAAAATCGTAATGGATGATTCACGATTTAAGTGTTTGATACGGAGTATGATAGAAACTTAGAATAATAATGATTCTCGGGAATCATCCATTCCCAATGTTGTAGCCCATTTCATTCCCATAAAAATACTAGGTAATCCTCCATTCACAATTTTGTAGCTTATTATTATTATTATTATTATTATTATTATTATTATTAATTAGATTAGGTTGTATTATACTATACTTATATTATTATTATTATCATTACTTTATTATTTACTATATATTATATTATATTTTTAGTTATATTATTATTATTATCATCAATATTTTATTATTTAATATATATTTTAATATATTTGTATTTTTAATAATAATAATAATAATAATATATTTCTATTAATATTTTTATTTTATTAGTTTTATATTTCTATTATTATATATTACTATTACTAGTATTATTTTATCACTATTTTATTTATTAATATATTAATTGATTAATTTATTTATTATTATAATTAAAAAAATTACATGAGAATATGAGCCGAAAAACAATCTGGGCCCCCACTCCTTTAGCAATAGAAAACCCAACCCTCATGAGAATATGAGCCGCATGCTGAGCCCCAATACTTTGAGCTTGAGAAAATTTCTGGATCCTCCTTTAGAAGGGTTATGGCGTCTGACTCAAGTTCCCTCATTGCACAAAAAGAGAAGGGTAAGAAACCATAAACAATGGCTTTGCAGTTAACTTGATACCGTATTCGCTTACGACGAGCCGCATCGGTTACCACATGCACTGGAACAAAATCAACCATCCCAGATTGCGTCAAAGGGGAGGACCCAAAAAGGCCTAAGGAGGTTGGCAAGACGAGTGATCCAAAGCATTGCTCGTACCACCAACTCATTAGTCATCCAATCAAAGATCGTTACGTCTTCAAATACATCATAGAGGAGATGATTAACAAAAGGGAAATTAAAATCGGTGGGGCAACATCCACAACTCAAGAGGCCGCATCGAATACCATTTCACCAATAGAGGTTGCAGAGCCCACCCCCCCCCCCCCCCCCCCCCGCTCCACGTGTCTCCTCAAACACACAAAAAAGCATATGTCTTCGCTATGGAAACTAGGGGCATCCCCGCAGTTTCATGGCCTCTTATTGCGATACCCGCAAAAAATTATTACAAAGGGTAAAGTTCAAATTGTATAGGCACACTCCGACATGCCACAAGATGGGCTGGGGCAACCACCCTCATACGAGTTGATGTTGTGCTCTAGCAACGACGATACTGTTGCAAATGAAAGTGACTTCGAGTGGCAAAATCATACAAGTCACAAGAAGCTCCAGTAGGTTATGACTCACATCTCGAGAGCTCCAGGGCTAAGGAAGCCCAACAATAACAAGAAGAGCGAGAAAGAAAGAAACTCCAAGGCTTATTCTGACGAAGAGTATGCCCAACCAAATGGGGCATCGATTACCTTAAAGGATTTCGTTCCTAAGGCGTTGGTGAAAGATGAGTCTTTGGGAGACAAAGAAAATGCTCTATGGTGTGTATGGTCTCATGGACCAATGACGTATGCAAAGAAGAAGAAAAAGTCGATAAGCTTTCTTCTTGCTCCAAGCGTCAGCTTCAATCCTCAGAAGCAAAAGAGAAATTAAGGGGAAAGAAGTCAAGCTTCGAGGAAGCTTCAAAAACGCACAAGAAGCATAAAGTTCAAGTGCAGAAGTTAAAACCCTCTTTCAAGGATTAAACTTCACAAAAACTGCGCGATGAGACTTGTGTCAAAAATTGTCAAATCTCATATGAAGAGGGTGTTCTAGCCGCAAACACATTAGCCTAGAGTGTCGGAATTTGAAAGGCTTGAGAGGGCGTCAGGTGGATCTCCTAAATCTTCGGTGTTTGAAAGGCTTGAGAGGGCGTCAGATGGATCTCCTAAATCTTCGGTGTTCAAAAGTATTGATCTAGCCTCTACATGTGAAGCACCGAAATCTTCAGCATTGAAAAGACTCGAGCTAGCCTCAACGAATGAAGCATCTAATTCTTCAGTGTTTCAAAGGCGTGATATGGCCTTGTCAGATGAAGAATATAAACCTTCCGTGTTTCAAAGGCGTAATTTATCCTCAATAAATGGAGGATCTAAAGCTCTAATATTCGAAAGGCTCGGAAAAGTTAATGAGCCTAGAAACACACACACAAAAAAAAAAAAAAAGAAGAAGAAAAAAAGGAAGAGCTTCAGAAGAGGCAACCAAAAGTTCTCATTCATAAGTTCAAACAAGTCACAGACACCTGAAAACTTGTAACGGTGTCAAAATGATCAAGTACCATCCTAGCGGGAAAACAAATAGTAATGCCCAGAACTACGTCATGACTTGATCTCCAAAAGGAGTACGTAGGACGTTTGACCATCAAAATATGTCAAATTCAGTCGCACAAAAAAAAAAAAACTGGGTTCGCAAATGATAGTCAGATTATTCAGGAAACCCTTCCTAGAAGGTGGGCCTGAGTAATCTGAATGATGCGGTAAAAAAAAAGTAAGTCCCCATTCAACGCAAAGAGAAGCATGGACTTGAAGTTAGTCCGAAACTGAGGTACCTTGTAGTATATGTGAAGGAAAGGGTGCCCAAACCCTCCCTCCTCTTTAAGGATGCTCAAATGAACTACGAAAGACTCGATCCCTCACAAAGAGGGTACGTAGGCAATCTAGCCGGTCAAGAATGTTGGGTGCATTCCCAAAAACAAAACCAGTCTCCCCATTTCAATGGGGATATATGTGTACTTCTCAAGGTCGATTGATGCTTGATCAAATTTGCATTGGTCATCGTGTGAAATTGTTCAACTACACCTATTCAGGTTTGAACTCATATGTGAGCTTCATGTCGCCCCTAAAGCCCTTTTAGGATGATTGTCTCCATCATATACATTCATTCTGATAAAAAAAAAAAAAAACTATGGGAAATGCGATGAAGATCAAGGCCAAATCCAATGAGGCCAACAGATCAAGGACGAACTTTGAATCTGTTCGACAAGCCTCTCACAAATTCAAAGTTCGGGGGCATCTGTTTGGGTGTAAAAATTCATCTTTTGTTAAAAGTCACCATATACACTCGTGGGATTATTTTCATGAAAACTTTCATGTGATGGTCACATATATCAAACACGAATACAAATTGGTTGACAATTATTACAAGCAAATAAAGAATGCGCAAAATATGTTACATATCAAATACATCGTTTTGGCGTACTACAAGCTCGTAAACTAAAGTATACAAATTTAATACAATAGTCGAGCATGCAGAAAAAAGAAAAAAAAAAGAAGAAGAAGGTATTAGTTAAATTGTCGAAAGTGCAAATCCCTTCACTTGGGCGTGGACTGGAATTTCTCCAAATCCAACATTAGCTTTGCTGGCCGATCTGATCTGCAAAAAGAGAAGTTAAGGTTGAATTAGTGGGTTTTAAATATAAAGAAATCCACATGGGCTCGTTTAAATTGGGAGCAGCCCAAATCATCCTACAAAAATGGCCCAAACTAGACATGGTTGCCAAACTCGGTAGTGGCTAGGAAACTAATAATAAAACATAAATAAACAGATAAATAAATAGCTAAAAAAAAAAGAGCTATCTTTATCTAAAAAAGGATTTTCCCATATCTTCCATCTTCCATATCTTCTTAAAAAAAGAAAAAGAAAAAGCAGATCAGTGATTTTGGACACCGTATGTTCTCTGAAAAAAAATAAGGGAAAGAGAATAATATTACCCACAAAAAAAAAAGGAAAGTAGGGCTTCATCTGCCTCCTAATTTCTCCCTATAAAGGTTGATGATTTTCTGGGTTGCAAGGGGAGGCTACACGGCTGCAGAAAAAAGGCAGAGGGAAAGAAAGAAAAAGCCACCCTCAAAAGCCATACAAACACACAGCACGCAACAAGCAGCAAAGAAGAAGAGGAGGCGAAGAGTAGCCTTCTCTCCATGTTGGGTTCTTGGTGATTCCCGAAGCCCCGCCCTTGCAAACCCTGCGGGATTTCGCTTGTGGCCTGGGTTTCGGAGTCATCAGATCACCCTCAAATCAAATCAAATCGAAGGACCACGCAATCGACTCTCGAAACCCCGCCCTGGCAAACCCTGCGGGCTTTCGCTTGTGGCTTGGGTTTCGGAGTCATCAAATCGCCCCAAAACAAGTCGAAGTGCTGTCAAAATCGATTCTCGAAACCCCGCCCTTGCAAACCTTGCGAGCTTTCGCTTGTGGCCTGGGTTTCGGAATCATCAAAACGCCCTAAAAGAGGGCTAAAAGAGGGCAAAACACTGCTGGATTTTCCTAAGCTAACCAACTAATGCAAGCACACAAATTGCAAGCAAGTTTCAAGTTTCAAGCAATGCAAAGGAAAAAAAAAATCACTGCATCCATATAATGAAACTGGAATTTTAATAAAAAAGAAGAAAGCAAACAAATTTTCTTCTCAGTTCCATTTCACACCAAGCAAATCCTCAAGTCAGACTGCCTAAATTCATGTTCAAGAGCTGCTGCGGAAGACAAAACCAGCATCAAAGTCTGACCAAAAAGCTGTTAATTGGTCCTAAATCGATTAATTAATTCAAGCATACAAATTGCAAACAAGTTCAAACAAACAAAGGAAAGCAATTTCACTACAGCCAGACGGAATGGTGAAATTCAAATCAAAGAAAGAGAGCAGATCGTCTAGAGAAAGAGAACAGCAAAAAAACTGGACAAATCATATCAGTTTAGTGCCTGTAAAAACAAATTGAGCAGGAAAGTCTGTCTCTTGGTTGTCCCAAACAAAGCATATCATATGCAGCCCTAAAATTCATCAAAAGGGGCAAAATAATTGCACTAAACGGCAAAGTTAAAGCAAGCAAACCCTAAATCCTCACTGGTTGCTACCAAATTGCAACTAACACCAAATCTAAATACCTAAATCAAGATCAGCCATGTCTATCACAAACTGAGATCCTAATTCGGAAGAGACAGAAGGGAAAAGTTAAGCTTGACATACCAAGCCAGGAAGCCAAAGCGAGAGTCGTTTCACACGAAGTCCTCCTAACAACAGTCCTGAACCCTGAGTTTGCTTCCTCTGTCAGTTGTCCTAAATCCAAAAGCCTCCAAACAAAACAAAATATCAAATTACAAATCAATGATATCAGCCCTAATTTTGTTTTCCCAAACAAATCGGAGCAAAGTAAGGCCAAATCAAAGAGGAACGAGAAAGAAAAAAGCACAAACCTGGTTTGGCCTCTTCTCCGCTTCCGGGAGGATGCGAATTCGGTTCGGATGCTTGACGAGCTTGGCTGTGCTCCCCTTTCTGTGTTCCTGCTCTTCTCTTTCTGATCGTCTAAACCGAAAAGCCCCAAATGGGACAAATTAAAACCCTAAAATCACAATTTGGGGAAAATTAGTCTAGTGTTAAAATCAAACACTAAATTGAGAGGGGATTCCTACGAGAATCTGAAATCTAAGCCAGGAGTCACTCCAAAATCGGATTCAACCTGAAATTCGGGTTGCATTTAAAAAAAAACAACAAACAAACTTGAAGGCGTACCTGGGTGTTTCGATTCGTAGCAGAAAATTGGGGTTCGCATCGCTCTACGCCGCCCTTGCCTCGCCTGTGTTCTGCCCTCTTCTGCGCCGTCGCCGGATGTCGGAGTACGGTGAACAGGGACAAAAGAAAATAAAACCCCGTTGAATTGGGTCAACTGAGGCTTAATCAAAGAAAAAAGAGAGAGAAAGAGATCGGATTGGGCATATAAAAAAAATGGGCTCAAATTGAATCCTTCATCAAACTAAGAATTCAAACCCATTAAAATATGGAAATATATAATTGGCACAAATCGAAATTGGGTTTAACAAAATTATAAAGTTAAACTCGTAAAATTTCGTTGCCAGTTTATTCTAGTGGGTTGATCTTAAAATTGACTTCTAAGTAAAGTGGAGTCAAAATCCTAAATCAAATCTCTTCCGAATCAAATATCCCAAATTCAAATTGTTCTTAAAAAAGAGAACTACGTAAAGACTTGGCGCCTTATATCGGCTACGTAGGTAACCCGATATTAAATCATAAAAATATATCGGATACAGCCGTCAACATCTAAATTCACTTTTAAATGAATACGAGGTCAAACTACAAGTGATGTGACTCTCTTTCAAGAGATAAATAATACATTCGGTGTCAAGCCAAAGCCCACCGAGTTCGATCACTACTCTCAAATGATCTCACGATCAAACTCAAATACAAAATCCATTTTTGGTCCCGAACTACGGTGATTTGATTCCACCAGATAAGTGGATACGTAGGAAACTCAGTGTAAATCAAATTCTCACTGAGTCCGGTCACACCCAAACGTTCTATCAAATCTCCTCAAATTCATTTGTCAACCCTAGTCGTCGCAAATGTCAAATTTTCATCAAAGCCAAACCGTTTTCTATGCAAATGATAGGCACCAAATCCAACTTTGTCCAAACAAAACCAAATCCAAACCAAACCAAACGCACATTCCAAAGTTCCAAACACTCTGAACTACGTAAGGCTTGATTCTCTTCCAAGAGATACGTAGGCAACCCGCTAACATTCGGGTGCAGCCCAAATCACCAAAACCACTCAAATCTTGGTGTCAATACAACTTCGAATCAAGAGGATAACCAAAAGGGGTCGAACTCAAATATTAAAAAATTAAATAAAATGTGTTGTATAGTTATATTGCGCATTTTTGTCCAACAATATCTCCAACAATAGTGTCGTCATCCAAATACCAAGCCTGAAAACACACCTGAAACTTGTCTTAGATTTTGCGCACCAATGGATGCAAAACTAAGGCAAGACATAGTAAGACCCTCATCATTACCGTGCTCATCAACTAAGCGATTCACAACATGGAGAATTGCCTCACCCCCACCCCAAACTAAAAATCATCCAAATAAGCACTCAAGGAATGATCAATCAAGGAATCACTAACCTTGGAAACCAAACGTCTCCAGACAGTACCCACAACAATAGGGAGAATACCTCTACCCGGCTTGAAGTGGTGTGAGAGGCGCACTAGCAATATACAAGCCTAAAACCTTAAGACATTTCCTCAGCCTTTAGAAAAAGATTAACCACATGGTTGATAGCATCGACTAACTCATCAGAAATGGCAACCACATCCCCACTCAAGCAATCCAGAAGATGTTGAGCACGCAAACCATCTCTTTCATACAAAGTGCCACCTAGAAACTCTTAATTCTGTCCAAAATAACCTCGTTAGATGAGAATAAGTTATGATGACCAACTAGAGTATTAAGTATATATGGACGACAACTGAGAGAGTGGATGTTTGGCCTATAATTCCTCAAGAGTGGCACTAGAATACGAGGCAATGCCAGAAGAGGAAAGGACCCTAACAACAATAGTGTAGTGCCCATAAAAAAACTTTCGCTTACACTGCTTGATGTTACGCTCTGACAAATCAAAGTCCTCCTTACTAGCCACTAACAAGGGAGAAGGAGAGCTCGGCAAGAGTATCCAGAACAAGCTGAATAGTAGTGCCCGACTCACTCCAAGACTGAATAGCCTTGACTATACATTCCTCCTGCAACCGCCGCTTGTTAGTGGACCTGGACTTTTGGCTACTCCTCGGGGAAAAAGTTTTAAAGATACACATAGGCAACACCAACAATCTGCCCCCCCCCCCCCCCCTCCCCTCTCCGATGTCAACCGAATTGTTGATCACCTTATCAAGAGCTCCTTTCAGCACCCGAGAAAACCCAAGGCGACACTTGGGGGTGGATATATTTCACAGTGTTCAACCTCTTGGAAAAGATATAGTCAACCAGATCAATATTGAAAGCACACTAACACATACCCACCAAAACAGAATCACGAACAAGTTGCACTGGAGAAGAGGTAACTTGTGGCATAATAAAGTCATAAAGCACAAATCTAACAACACCATCACCACAATCAAAGGGGTGTACAAACTCAGAACCCCTCCCATGGCGACATTTAGAACAAAGAGTATGCATTTCAAAACATACTCCACACAACCAAATCCCCAAACTCTTAAATGTAGTTTCAGCCTCATTGAAAACAAGCACGTTAGAAGAAATATCATCCCTTTTCGCCTTGGTAAGCCTTTGGTCGCGCCATCTTGACACCCGTTGAGACCCACGAACAGACAATGAAGCTGAACTGCAGCTATTGGCATTAACAATAAAAAACAATGAACGCCCAAAACAAACAATAACAACGCCACCACAAACCCGAATTCAACACCACTGCACCACGAACTGAAAATAAAAAACCACCACACTTCACCAAATTGAATTCCGTGAACACACCCATGAACTGAAAACCACAGATCTGCTGAAACTAAAAAACCCACACCACACTTCCATGGAGAACACAAACATGCTGAGCATCTGATGAACAATCGCAAGAAGACCCCATGTGAAGCGCCCGCGCCAAGGCTTCTCCTGCTGAGCCTCGCCTAGGCTGCTGAGGCGCGGTAATGAACCACGCACCCATGCCTCTCCTGCACCTAGAATGGGCTCCGACCTCAGGAACGCCGGCACCGGCCACCAAGAACTGCTAGAGGGACGCCCCTCTCCATTGGCCTAATCGAATCACCGGATCGCCTGCCCTAGCAGAGAAAACCTAATTATTATTATTATTATTATTATTACTATTTTTTTTATTATAAACTTAAACTTGCTTCTATTAACCAATTACTATTTACAAGAAGTTAGTGGGTAGCCAAGATACTATCTAGGCACCCACTCCCTTAGCGATAATAAAACTGAGTCTAGTAAAAATATAAGCGGCAACACGAGCCCCGACATCCTGAGATACGGAGAATTTCTGAATCCGCTTCAGCAAGGCAACCGCATCCGTATCTAACTCCCCCAACGAAGAGAAAGAGAAGGGTATGAAACTATAGCCAACCGTCGTGCACAAATCTCGATACTTGGCACACTTACGTCGAGCAGCCTCAACAACAGCACGACCAGGAAGAAAGTCAGACGTCTCAGACCAAGTCAAAGGGGAGGATCCCGTCAGATCGACACAAACATCCCGCCCTCTGTCCCAGGAATAAAGATGGCTTACTATTATTATTATTATATTATTATTTTTTTTTTTTACAAGAAATTAGTGGGTAGCCGAGATACTATCTGGGCACCCACTCCTTTAGCAATAACAAAGCTAAGTCTAGTAAAAATATAAGATGCAGCATGAGCCCCAACATCCTGAGATACAGAGAATTTCTGAATCCGCTTCAGCAAGGCAACAACATCCGTATCCAGCTCCCCCAACGAAGAGAAGGAGAAGGGCAGGAAACCATAACCCGCTGCCGTGCACAAATCACGATACTTAACACACTTACGTTGAGCAGCATCAACAACAGCACGACCAGGGGCAAAGTCAGACATCCCCGACTGAGTCAAGGGGGAAGATCCCGTCAGATCAACACAAACATCACGCCCTCTGTCCCATGAATAAAGAAGCAAATCTGCCGGACGTAGAGACCTATCATGCCCATCGACCAAACCGATATCAACTTCCTTACCAGCAGAAATCCCAGCCCTAAAACAGATTTCCAATAAGGCGTCACGCACAAGGTTATGTCGATGTTTAATTCCCACGGTACCAGGACAGGATACAGCATGATCTCCATAGACATCACCATTAAAGACCCGGGAACAAGTTGAACAAGGCCTAGACATCGTGAACAACGGAACACCCAATCGATAGCTAAGCACACTACGATAGGTCCTTTCATTCATAGTCTGCCCCAGCCCAGAAATAGGAACTGCACGCAACCAATCGGAGGAGTTAGTACCTTGCTGAGACTTCCACAATGCCACCTGTCACGGAGTCAAAGAGAAAACAGAGTCTGATGTAGCAGCAACCTTTGCGAAATATATATCTGCCAATTTCTTCATAAGTTTGGGGGCAGCGATTTCACTAGGATCGCGTAGAATATCAGAACCTGTAGTCTCATTAAAAGCACGACAAGCATCATCAAAAGTAGGACCAGCAGCAATAATACCAGAAGGGCCTAGGAGCTTAGCCTGCAACTTAGCAGACTGCAAACGAGACGCCAAAAAAGCATAATGTAGGACATCCCCAGCAGCATATACTCCGAGCCCACCAAAATGAAAAGGGAAGGTGGCAAGCCGCCACTGCCAATCACCAAACCCAGACCCAGATGCAGTGACAATACGCTCCAAGCTAGAACGGAGTGCCGCATCGAAGGAGAGCTGGGCCGGCCCAAAGACACGCGGGGAACAAGTACACAAAGCAAAGTAAAGTTTCGAAATACCCGTACAAGCTCGAAGCAGAAGCAACTCGCACTGTGGATCCTCAATCCTTGCGACGGAGTCCATAAGCTCTATGGTCCTAGTCACTCTCTTCACCACAAGGTCGGTGCCGAAAACCGGGCACGCACTGACAGGCCCACCCAGAACTTTGACACCACGTGAAGGCCGAGCAATAGAGGGGGGGGGGGGAAACCCCAGGGAGCCAACTTCTGGGGTCTTCTGTAGGCCAAAAAACCTCGGTCTTATCCACATTAAGATGAAGGCCAAAGCGGGGACCCTCCGCCATAATCAGATCCAAGACCTCCCCCACAACCAAAGTGTCCCCAACAATAGTGCCATCATCTAAATACCAAGCCTGCAGACTCAGGGAAAAAGAGTCTTTGATCTTGCAAACCAAAGGATGCAATACCAAAACAAAAAGTAGAGGCCCTAAAGGAACACCTTGCTGAACCCCTCGACAAGACCATAAGCTATGCTCCCCATAATATAGTCGGGCAGGACTAGAGTAACAAAACTCCACCCATCGTGATAGAGTCGGGCAGTGACGGCGGACTTCCTGTAACATGGACACACGATCAACTAAGTTGAAGGCATTCTGAAAATCCACCAATAACATAGACAGACCCTCCTCACCGCCACGAGCCTCAACAAACCGGTTCAAGGCATGCAGAATAGCCTCTCCTCCACCGGATACCCCGACCCCAAACTGAAGACCGGAAAAATAACTAGACAAAGAGGGACCGACTAAACAAGCACCAACCTTAGAGACAAGACGTCTCCAAATAGTGCCAACGGCAATAGGACGTATGCCCCCACCTGGTTTAACAAGTGGCGTGAGCGGAGCACTAGTAATATACTCACCCAAATCCTGCGGACAACGGCCTTCAAGGAAAAGATTGACCACCCGAGTAATAGAGGAGATCAAATCATCCGCAATAGCAACAGCAGCCCCACCCAAACAATCAAAAAAATATTGAGCACGGAACTCATCCCTCCCACATGACGTGCCCCGCGGGAAACTTCGAATCATATCCAAAACAACAGTCGAAGAGGCAACAAGAGGATGGTGATCAACCGGCAAAGGCGTCAAGACGGGAGACGGGGCAGTGGGGTGCTTATCTCGCAGGGCCTCAAGAGTGACATCAGAATAAGGAGCAATACCTGATGAAGAAAGTACCCGAACAGCGACAGTGTAATGACCATCACAAATCTTTCTCCGACATTGTCGGATGTTAAGCTCACTCAAATCAAGGTCCTCCTCCACACTAAAAGAAGGCGGAACCTCAGCTAAGGTCTCCTGTACAAGCTGCAAACTGCCGCCAGGCACGCCCTAAGCACGAATAGCACTAGCAATACTCTCCTCTTGACGCTTACGCTTGACAGCAGTCCTACACTCAAGATTACTCCGCGGGGAAAAGGTCTTAAGTATACAAAGAGGCAGCACGAGCAAGCGAATCCAACAGGAAAGGTCACCAGGAGAGTCAGCCACATCATCTAATGCCCCTTTCAACACCCAAGCAAAACCTAGGCGACACTTAGGAGGGATAGATCTCACGGTGTGTACCCCCAAAGAGAACAACCGGTCAAGCGAAGATATAGACAAACCAACAGGCACAACCTCAACATCAGCTAAAGGAACCGACGAAGCCAGAGCGGAAGGTCTAGGAATATCATAAATAATAAAGCGAACAAGGCCATCACCACAGTCCGGAGGGGCCACAAAATCATCCTGACTATGCCGACACCGAGCACGAAAAGTATGAGTTTTAAGGCAAACTCCACACAACCAAACCCCCATGCGCTTGAAAGTCGTCTCAACATCACAATAAATAGTCAAACTATCCGAAAGAGTTTGACAAGTAAGTACCTGAGCATCACCACTGCAATGTCGATCACGAAGATGCCTGAGCATGGAGGTTTTAACAATTCCTCTACCACCACCATCAAGGCACCCACAAAGACCCACAAAAGGGCAATCGTATAGAACAAGATCGGGCATCGATCAAAGTCTTCAACAAACTGAATGACCAATTATATATAGCATATATAGCAGCATCCGATCAAAGTCTTCAACAAAAGACTCAAGCAAATCTGATTTTTTTTTTTTAATATGAAAAAAAAAAAAAAAAAAAAAATTAAAGACCAATTGCAGCAGCACCCGATTAGCAATACCAACAGTTACCGCCGACAACAGTGGACAAGCCGATACCGCCGATCACCAATAGCAGCAACCGGAGAAGACCAGCAGCAGCAGCAGTGGACCGCAACAGCAGCGGCACCAAATCAAAAGCAGAGACCAGCCCCAAAAACAAACCGAAAAACCGATATACCGCCACCGATCAAGCCCTCGGATGGACCACCATACCCATCAGACTCAGCAGCCCAACATACCGAAGCACTGGGACATTGTCGCCGCCGAGACGAACACCACGAAAGGAGATATTGCAGGGGATACCAACCGATGCGATCGCGGCCGAAGAAGCAAGAATCCGACAGGTGAAGAAACGCAAACCAGCAATGGAAAAGGGAGAGTGCAGAATGAAGAAACACAAACCTTGAGAAGAACCACGAGCCCCGGCCAGCGAGATGAAGAGCCCGGAGATCAAGAACGACGGCTCCGGGCACCAAGGACCACCAGGGAGACCCCCATCTCAGTGATCGACGATCGCTGATCGCCCGCCTGCGTGCCCTAGCAGAGCGAGTGTCTACAAAGAATAGGAGTTTACAAAGAATAGGAGTTTATATTATTATTATTATTATTATTATTATTATTTTATTATTTTTATTCTTATTATTATTATAATAAAGATGGCTTACATAAAGTTAGTTGGAAGCCTCGTAACAAATTGAGCTCCAACCCTTTTCTGAATAGTAAAACCAACTCTATGAAATATAAAATCGCTATTATCAGACCACGCGCCATGACTTTTCGTTACCAATTGAACCCGCTTCAAGAACCCAATAACATCACCTCCCAGTTCCCCAAAGGTAGAGAACGCAAATGCCATGAAGCCATACCCCTTAGCAGTACAGATATCTGCGTACTTCTTCTCCTTCCTTTATGTTGCTTGGGAAACCACCTTGCCGGGTATAAATGAATCATTGGCTCTAGTTGTGAACAACGAAGCTCCAACTACATCAACACAAGTACCCCTACCCTTGTCCCACCCATAAACCAACAAATCACCTGGTCTCAGCTCAACCCCATCATCACTGCTCATACCGGTATGCGCTTCCTTTTGAACTGCGATCCCTGCTTTATAACATATGTCTGCCAAAACATCTCGGACAATGTTGTGTCGGTGTTTAATCCCAATGCCCCGATTGCATTGCAAAGCGTGATCTCTAAATTGGTCCATCCTATCAAGCTCACAACTGTGACAAGTCAGATAACCACTAAACATAGGGACCGAGAGATGGTATTGGAGGACAGAACGAAACTGGTGAGACGACATGGTCTGAGCAAGGCCCTCAATAGGAGTAGTCAACAAAAAATCTTGTGCTCTTTCTCCCCTCACCGCTTGAAGAATGTGCAGCTGCCTTGGAGTCGGATTGAGTGTGGGCACAAAGTTGTCATCAATGTACTTGAAGTATCGATCTGCCAATACTGACATAAATTTTTTGGGGGCGGGGGATACAACTAAGTCATCGATATCTGAACCAACACAAGCAACATACCCCGAGATAGCTTGGGTGAGAACACTATCTGGGCTAATGTCAATACATCTAGAAGGTCATTGCACTGACTTACTCAAAATGGATATTTGGAGTTCAGCTTTCTGGAGACGAGATGTGAAGAAAGCAAAATGTCCAACATCCTCCGCCGTGAGCACACCAAACCCACCATGTTTTAAAGTGTAGCCTGACGCCACTGTCATGGGCCAAACCCCGGCCCCCCTGCAGTAATAGCATGCTCAAGGGAGGCTCGAAGCTCATCATCAAAACACCTTATAGCGCCGGGGAGGGCATGAGTTGGTTTCTGGACCAATTTCTCTTCCAATGTACTACCTCCGTTCGGAAAAACTTGACACTTTACTATTCATGCACGCTTTTTTATGAGATAAAAACTATATAAAATATCTATTTTTTTTAATAATTTTTTTTACAACTTCGTAGTTATTATTAATAAGTACAAACTTGTTAAAAAAATTTTATAAAAAAATGAATATTTTATATAGTTTTTATCGTTCTAAAAAAGCGTGCATGAATAGTAAACGACAAGTTTTGCCGAACGGAGGGAGTAGTTGTTGTTATTATTATTATTATTATTATTATTATTTCAGGAATAGTTCATTCCGACAACATACCAAGCAACCAACTCCATTAATGGATCATTGCGATTTTCTTATTTCATTCCGGTTCCAACCTTCATACCAAACGGGGCCTTAATTTAAATAGTTACAATATTGAAGCTATCGATCAAAACAATGAGATTAAGCATGGAAAATTGAAAATCATCTAGCTAGTTGAATTAAAATTTACCCATGGGACAAATTTGTGCTTGTAAAACAATTGGTAGGTAGATAATATTTTCCGTAACTTGCAAGCAAGCTAGGGCATGTCGATTGTCTTGTAGTCCATAACTGAGGCGCCGCCACCTCAAAATAGTACTCCCTAAAATCCAAATTACCAACGGCACTCATCTTTGAATCCCTCTTTCAAGTTTCAAGCTTATCGAAGAAGGCGTCAGCGTGCCCGCGGAGTCGCCGTCGACAGCCCACTCTATAGCTCCGCCTTATCCGTCTTTTTTGGATCGGCATCCATGGAGCTAGAAAATTTTCAAAGGTAGGAGCACAATTATGTAGGTACAATATTGTTTTTGTTAAAGTCGGAGTCGGGATGAGATCAAGATAAGCTGGAGGAATGGATTCCCATAAGATACGAAACATAAACCCAACGATTTCAAAACCAATTGATGATGAGAGGAATAAACCACCAACCTTATATGTTGTTCAAACATTTTCAATATTTCTGATCTGCAGGACACCACATTTCAAACATGTTGGTACGGACTAAAGTGATATTGCTTTATTAGTTTAAAATAACAAAATTATGTCATTTTAGCAATAAATGTCATCAGTTTAAGATAAAACACTGTTTTTTTTCTATTTAAAAAAGAAAAAAGAAATATTTAAATGAAATAGCTGAAAAACAACTAACTGTTTGAATAATGATAGGAAAAAGAATATAATAAACACTGAATCAATACATAACTTGTTATACTCTTAACATGTATAATAAAAATAATGAGCAACCAAATATAATTTTTTTTAACTTGTATAACTTTTTTTACTTAATTGTCGAAATGAGTAATATAACATCTCGTTTCAAAACTCGATCTCAAAATGAATCATAGTATAATAATGTCAATCTAAGTATAAAAAGTATTATAATTTATAGAAATAAAATTAAAGTGACTAATATATCTTTAATTTTAAAACATTAATAACTTTTTACTTGAATATCAAATGAAAACTATCGACGAGAAATATGTGTGTGTAGATGGTAGATCATATGTACACAACCCAATATGATGTATCATGTTACAAATATGGGCTATTGAACTAATTAAAAAGAGCAATGATTGAGAATAAAAATAACTTTCGATTATCCAGTGATATTGGGTAATTATTTGTTAGAATGAAATTATTCGGTGGTACTGGTGATTATTTATTAGAATTATTTATATATTTTTTTCTTTTTTACAGACGAATAATTACATTGTCAGAGATGAATAGTCATGCGAAAACAAACGAATAATAATGAGGAATTACATTGTCATAGATGAATAGTCATGCGAAAACAAACGAATAATAACGAGGAAACAAATTAATGACATATGTATATAGGTCATATTTTTGTTCTTCCATTTATATAGGACATATTGTGTAATTATACAAAAAGTGGTTTATACCTCTATAAATAGAGGTGATGATGTGGACCATCCAACACACCTTCGGATGATGTCTTTTTAGGCTCCACCATGGGAGAAGATCCAAAGGTGGAAGCTTGGCGTTTTACACTCGTTCAGACTTTTGACAGGTTTTTGACGTCTCTGTAAAATGGGTCGTACGGATTCAATATTAATCGGATTGAGACGTGTCATACCTTGTTGGAACGAGGACGAAGAGATCTACAACTTTGATGTTGAAGGTTTTTCCAGATTCGACCTCGAGATTGGCCGAAAATCACCATCTTTGCAAGTCTGTCACTGTTTTGACGGGAATGGAATATGGCTAAGTGTTGGAACATCTTTAGAGTTACTATTGAGCCGATTGGGCTTATTTTAAGTGTTATTTTATAGACCTTATTTACTTATGTTATTAGGTGTTTTAATTATATAGATTTATCTTTTCTATCTACTTAGTTCGACCCATGGACAGCCTTAGAGGTCTATATATTTTCGATTCCTCCATTGTAAACATTCAGATTTCATTGAATAGAATTAGTTCTCTCAAAGTTGTGTGAAACACTTGAGTGCTTGTGATCTAACTAGAGTTGTTCTCGTTGATCATAGAATTGATATCGTTTCAGCTTGGTTTGCTTTGTGTTCATCAACTTCGCAAGACTTGGTGATCCTAGTATCCACAAGCCCCCTCCTTGTTCCTCCAAGTTGTCCGCTTGGTTGTGTAGGATTGTAGAGGCGGGTTATATAGTCATTGGTATTGGTTCCTACCCTCTTAGGAGGCCTGAGGTCTTTATCTTGTTTTATATAGATCGACTCAGTCCTTATTGGTCGTGTCTTTCAATTCTTGTTCTTAAATTTCGAGTCTTTATCATTGTTTGTTCGAGTCTTGCATTCTTTCTTTTGTCGACATAGAGTCTTGTTTGAATCTTGATCATCTTGATTGAGTTTCTTGAGTCTTTGCTGCGTCTTTAGTTCTTGTTCAGTTCTTGCTTATTTCTTTAGTTTCTTGCTTGTTGTCGAAAATCGGACCATCTCGCGGCTAACCCCGTATCAAATTGGTATCAGAGCTTTGGTTTCCGACATCAAGATTGAGTCTTTTCTTTTCATAAACACAAAAACCACAAAAAAGAGTCCTTTTCTTGTTTTGGTCTTTTACTTCTTGTTCTTTATTTGATTATTGCACTAATGTTGAAGTTTGTGATTGTTGTGGTTGCATAGCATAAACACAAAGCCTAGCCGAGACCGTGGAGTGGACCAAGTGGTGCGCACATCCCCTTAGTGAACACCCTAGAGCCGACGGCAGCCTGCTGTCCCCATAGTCTTGCTTGGCCGACCCATCACATAAAACAAGAGAAAACCCTAGTTTGTTGCTCTTTTCTATCTTTGAAATATTTGATCTATCTATATCTATTTCCATATTATCCATTGCCTATATAAATTCTGATTTTTGATGGATTTAATTTATTTTATCTATCAAATATCTATTAAGGCATAAGATAGATCCACTTTCCTATTTTATCAAAAGGGTTGTTTATATATATTTATCTTTAGGGCTGAAATTTATCTTTTCACCATTAGCTTCAGAATTTTCGAGTCCTTTACTTTACATTAAGTCTTTCTTGCATTAGTTTATAAAAAAAAATCAGATTCAAAAAAAAAAAAAAGATTGAACTTGGACCTAGGAGGATAAAATTCACTAGGGGCAAAAGTAAGTAAAAAAAAATAAAAGTTGTTCTATCTAGTGCAAGAAAGCTCCAAGGACCAAGATTGGTGATTTTCTACAACCCTTAGTCGACAGCCTATCCCAAACACATACCTCCACAAAATTGAAACCCTACTATGCAACTACAACATCCTAACTTAAATGTTTTCAATAAAAAAGAGGTAAATTTCCATTCTTTCTTAGTTTTTCTTTTATTTTTCTTTCATTGCATCTTCTGTCGAGTTGAATAGTGGCTGTGTCGAGCACGTACTTCTCTCCTTTGTCGAGTGGTGTTGTGTTGAGTCGAAGAGTTTCTCAGCCTTGTCGAGTTCTCTTCATTGCTAATCGAGTTGTTGTGTTGCTTGTGTCGAGTACCTTGACCCCTGTCGAGTACTCCTTGGTCTGTTTCGAGTTGAATTCTTGCAAATACCCATCTGTTTTGCTTGAATCGAGTTAGTTATAGTTGTTGTCGAGTACTCAGCCCTTTGTCGAGTACTTGTTGATTGTTTGTTTCATTCATTCTCTTGATTTGCATACTTTGATTGTTAAGTTCTTTGCTTGATTGTTGATTTGCCCAAAGCGGATTTCCCTAGAAAGCGTGACATATCAATCAGAGAGGGAGTGTGAGCGAAACACAATTGTGAGGTTGTTTATATTTTTCTAACCTTTCACATAGTTCTTTGTTTGTCTTTATTTGCAATGTCTAATAACCAGGGCAAAGACTGGTTCAGTACCATCATGGAGAACTTAGCTAAGATAAATGCAAGCATGGCTAAGATAAATGAAGGAATGATGGCGCCAGAACTTCAGCGTCTTCGCTCTAACACGGTGTTCGGACAAGGAGTCCCACTTCAAGTTGTAGTGCCACCAATTGAAAGGGAAGAAATTCATCCTATTCCTCCTAATAATGTTATTCAACATCATGTTTCTTCTAGTGTAAATATTCAGTTTGTTGATAAAATTGAAGAGCATGTTAATAGTGATCAAGATCTTAATTTACTTGCCTATGATAAAAATATTTGCATTGAATCTGAGCATGATGATTCTTTGATTGTTAGTAAAGTTTTAAATGTTCAATCTACACCATGTGATAATAATCAAAGAAAAGATTTATGTCATACTAAATGCTTAGAAAATGGCAATGTTTCTAATATGATCATTGATGATGAAAATTGTTCTAATATTGCTAGGCTTGAATTAATTGAAAATTCAGCCTTGAAAAAAGAAGAAAACTTGCAAGTATTGGATGGAAACTTAGGGATTAATGACCAAGCTCAAGTGCATATTCAATTAGGACATCATGACATTAATATGAAATCTGATTTATGCACTAATAAAGTTTCTTTTCTTGATTTTGTAGATGAAACTAAGACAATAACCATCGAGGAGTGGTCAATCCCTACAACAATCAACCTTGAGAAGAGTTTCCATGGGCATGAGGTTTTCGATCCAGGAGTTCATGTGGATGCCTTTGCGGAATCAAATGCGAACTTGGATTCGAGGACGAAACCTTTTCAAGAAAGGGAGATTGATGCGGGACCATCCAAGACACCTTCGGATGATTTCTTTCTAAAAAGGAAGAAGAATGCTCCACCATGGGAGAAAGTCCAAAGGTGGAAGCTTGGCGTTTTACACTCGTTCAAACTTTTGACAGCTTTTCAACGTCTCTGTAAAATGGGTCGTACGGATTCAATATTAATCGGATTGAGACGTGACATACCTTGTTGGAACGAGGACGAAGAGATATACAACTTTGATGTTGAAGGTTTTTCCATATTCGACCTCGAGATTGGCCGAAAATCACCATATTTGCATGTCTGTCACTGTTTTGACGGGAATGGAATATGGCTAAGTGTTGGAACATCTTTAGAGTTACTATTGAGCCGATTGGGCTTATTTTAAGTGTTATTTTATAGAGCTTATTTACTTATGTTATTAGGTGTTTTAATTATATAGATTTATCTTTTCTATCTACTTAGTTCGGCCCATGGACACCCTTAGAGGTCTATATATTTTCGATTCCTCCATTGTAAACATTCAGATTTCATTGAATAGAATTAGTTATCTCAAAGTTGTGTGAAACACCTGAGTGCTTGTGATCTAACTAGAGTTGTGCTCGTTGATTATAGAATTGATATCGTTTCAGCTTGGTTTGCTTTGTGTTCATCAACTTCGCAAGACTTGGTCATCCTAGTATCCACAAGCCCCCTCCTTGTTCCTCCAAGTTGTCCGCTTGGTTGTGTATGGTTGTAGAGGCGAGCTATATAGTCATTGGTATTGGTTCCTACCCTCTTAGGAAGCCTGGGGTCTTTATTTTGTTCTATATAGATCGACTCAGTCCTTATCGGTCGTGTCTTTCAATTCTTGTTCTTAAATTTCGAGTCTTTATCATTGTTTGTTCGAGTCTTGCATTCTTTCTTTTGTCGACATAGAGTCATGTTTGAATCTTGATCATCTTGATTGAGTTTCTTGAGTCTTTGCTGCGTCTTTAGTTCTTGTTCAGTTCTTGCTTATTTCTTTAGTTTCTTGCTTGTTGTCGAAGATCGGACCATCTCACGGCTAACCCCGTATCAGGTGAGCTACAACTGGTGTAAACTAAGTTTTGTAAACATCCGAACTAAGCTCATAAGTCATCAATGGAGGTTCTTAGATTTCTCTCATTTGTCATGGTATCAGAGCAAATGGTTGGATCTTGGTGAAGAGGTCAGCGTCTATGTTCGCTTGCGAGTTTTTTTTGGTTTCTTCGTTTGATTTGCTAGTTTTAGACTCTCTATTGGAGTCGTATGCGTTTTCGTGCGCTTTTATGGTTTCTTATTGTGAATTTCGCTTGAATCTTGTGATTCGTTGAGCGATAATGTCTGAAGAAGTGAATTCAGGGTTGAGACATAATCAATTTGATGTGAATTCGCGTAATCAATCGAATGATCCTTTGAATCTTGCGAACTCGGACAATTCGGGTGCGCAACTGATTTTGTTTCAATTCAATGGGACGAATTATTTGAGTTGGAGTCAGGGAGTTCGTCTGGCGTTAGGGGAAAAGAACACGATTGGTTTTATCGATGGTTCTTGCGTTCATCCTTCTGATCTTGATAGATTGCAGAGGTGGTTGCGAGCTGATTACATGGAGCGATGTTGGTTGATCAACTCAATGATAAGCTTGATTGCTGAGAGTTTTATGTATGTTGAGTCTGCCAAGCATCTTTGGGATGAAATCTGTGAGAGGTATGGGCAAACGAATGCACCTTTGATCTTTCAGTTGAAGAAAGAGTTGTGCTATGTGACACGTGATGGCAAGAGTATTGTAGAACACTTTAACAAGTTGAGGCGCATTTGGGATGAACTGTAGTGTATTTAGGGGTTTCCTGAGTGCTCATGTGGGGCATTAGTTGCGTGTTCTTGCAATGTTTTGAAGAAGGTCACAAAGGCAGAAGCTCGTAATCACTTGATGCAGTTTTTGATGGGTTTAAGGGATTCTTTTGATGGAGTTCGTAACAAAAAAATTGGCTATATTGGACCCGCTTCCTACTCTTAAGAAGGCTTATTACTTGGTGTCTCAAGTGGAGAGTGGCAATGCTTAGGATAAAGGTGATGGTGTTAGTTCAAGCACTGACAGTTTGGCTTTAGCCGCTAACAGAAGGGGTTTTCAAGATGAAAAGAAAGATTTTAGAAAGGATAAGAAGGTTAGGGTGTGTTTCCATTGCAAAGAGAAGGGACACATCATGGATAATTGTTTCAAGTTGCATGGATTTTTTTAATGGTTCAAGGAAAGAAAAGGGAAAGCTTCTGCAAATAATGCTTGTGGTGAGATTGGTGATCCACTGGAGCAGAATGAGGTTGAGAATGATCAGAGTGCCAATATTGATCAATCTTTGATCAATGCAGTATGGCATGAAGTGTTGAGGGCTATGCAGGGTCAGTCTCAAATCAATTGCTCCATAGTCACCAACATGGCAGGTAATTCTCGATCTTTTAATTTGGCTTTGCTTGCATCAATGACCAGTGATAAGGATTGGATCATTGATACGGGTGCAACAGACCATATGACTTCATTTGCACATTTATTGAGCGATAGGCATTTTTTGGATAGACCTATCTTGGTTGGCATGCTTGATGGTAGGGCTGTGCAAAAAAACCCGACACGACTGACCCGACACGAAACCGGGGCGATACGACATGAAAAAACACGACACGAAAAGGACACGACACGATAATGACACGAACCGTGAAAACACGAAAATTAATGGTTCGTGTATGGTTCGGGCAAATCTCGTTACCGGATACCCGACACGAACCATCGAACCGTTTATTTTTATTTTTTTTAAAAAAATATAGCGATCTGTGTATATATATATATATTAGATGTAGTTAATTAGGATCACTAAGTCATGATAGCTCAATTGGTTGATAGTGTGGGGAGAGTTTCAAAAGAGAGTTGGAGTGGTGGGTTCGAATCCCATTACTTCCTCATTTTTTGTGTACAATATTTATTAAAAAAACACTAAACGGTTCGTGTCGGATAACACGGGTATCCGACACGAAACCGGTTTGTGTAAATGGTTCGGGTACCCGGCTTGAACCGGTTCGTGTACGGTTCGACACACATTCCATAAATGGTTCCGTGTACCCGACACGATTAACCGGTTCGTGTCGGGTACCCGGTTATGCACACCCCTACCTGATGGCAATACCTCTTATGTTAAAGAGATTGGTACTTTGTGCTTGTCTGATGATCTTACCTTGTATAATGTTTTGTTGGTGCCTAGTTTCAAGCATAATCTTCTCTCTGTGCCTAGATTGGTAGAAAATTCTTCTTTTGCTGTTGTGTTTACAAGTGGTAATTGGTGTTTTCAGGACCTTGGTAGTAACCAGGTCATTGGATCAGGCTTCAAGCTCAATGGCCTTTACAGATTGCAAGCTGACAAGGTCATTGCAGCCTCTGGGGTTCCTCTTTTACATGTCAATAAAAGTGTTTTGTCTGCTAAGAACAAAGTGTGTTTGGCTTCTAGTGCTTCTGTTAATGTTGATAAACGGTTGCATCTTCATATCAGATTAGGGCATGCTTCCGTTAGTAAGATTAAGCATTTGGATTCTTTGCCTTGTAATGCTTCTCTATTGCCTAAATGTGAAACTTGTGTTCTAGCTAAAATGCACAAGGCTCTCTTTTTGGCAAGTAAGTCCATCTCTGTTGAATGTTTTGATCTTGTTCATCTAGACATATGGGGTCCTTATAGGACTAAGAGCATTTCTGGAGATTTCTTCTTCTTAACTGTAACGGATGACAAGAGTCGTGTGACTTGGACTTTCCTTATGCAATATAAATCTCTAGTTTTTTAATAGTTATCATCATTCATTGCATATGTATCTATTCAATTCAATACTTCTATTAAGTGTTTTCGAAGTGACAATGACTCTGAGTTTATTTAGAGAGCTTGTGTTCAATTATTTGCCTCCAAATGCATTATTCATCAACGAAGTGCTCCTTACACACCTCAACAGAATGACTGAGAGGAAATAAGGCACATGTATCTCATAGAGACAACTAGGTCTATCAAATTACATGCTAATCTTCCTTCTGAGATTTGGGCAGATTGTGTGTTAGCTGCCACTCATTTGATCAACAAGCTTACCTCACAGGTTTTACAATGAAAAACTTCTCATGAGGTATTATTTGGTAAAGTTCCTTCTTATGAAGATCTTAAAACTGTTGGTTGTTTAGCTTTTGCTTTGGATCCTAAGTATAAATCTGATAAATTTGGTCCAAAGGCTAAGAAATGCATATTTGTAGGTTATTCTTTTTCTCAAAAAGCCTACAAACTCTTTTTTTTTAATACTAGAAAGTACATTATCAATAGGGATGTGATTTTCTTTGAAGATCAGTTTCCTTTCAAAGATAATGTATCTTCTACAGTTCCATCAAGTTATGTGCAATTACCTTTGGTTAATCCTGCTGACTGCACTGACTTGATTATGCATATGACTTGATTATGCATAATTCTTTAGACAATCATGCTCTTCCTGCTAATGTTTCTACTGATGTTAATAGTAATGATATTCATTTATATTCTCAAGCTTCTGACAGTATTAATGAGGTTGTTAGTGATAGCATACCAAGTATATCTGATGACAGTAGTTCATCTAATGATGGAACACAGAGATCTTATATTCAAAATCATATTATGGTAAGAGATAGGGACGTAAGCCGGCAAAGGAGGTCTGTAAGAATATCTAACCCTCCTACAAAATTTAAGGATTTTATATGTCCTTATATGGGTAAAAATTCAACTTCACTCTCATTTTTATCTCAAGTTCTTGGTAATGTTGAGAATTTCTCTTCTGATTTTATTACTTCATTTGTCAATTGTGTGAATACTCCTGAACCTCTGATGAAGGGTTTATTTTCAAATAAATAAATTTATAAGATCGAAACCCCGCTATAGTATAGTAGGGTCAAGTTCGTCTGCAGGGAGAAAGTCAGTGACTCAATTCTAGTTACCAAAGAGCAAGAAACAGCAAGAAGAGATGGAAAATTATAGAATTTTGGGGGTATTTGGGCTGCTGGAATTTTTAGGAAAAATCAATAATATGAAATATCTAGGGCATAGGGATCACCACAACGATAATCACACAAGCATTGCAATGAATCAAGTAAAAATCATATTTTTATCTATTAAATAGGTCAACTTGCATCAACCCTAGCAAAGCAATCAATTTATTTTCACAAATTAATAAACTTTACTAACAATCTTAATTAGGTTATCAAACTTGCGTTCAAAATCCTAATTACTATCCAATTCACAATTCAATCTTTCAATTCAATTGCAAAAGGGAATTTCCCCAATTTTCATTGAGTACTTAAGCACATAGAATAGATAAAACCAATCAATTCATCAATTCATAGCAAAATTGCAAGCATAACTATCGTTGTGATCACCCCAACCCTAGAAAAGACAACTACTCACGCATAAACATGGTAGACATTGCAAAATTCATGAAATAAATAAAAATCAGAAATTTAAATTGCATAAAAACCTGAGAATAACGTCAACAAAGCGTCACAAAAGCCTCACAAAACATTCTTCAACTTTCGCCGAAGAAATCGCTTCAAAAAGCTCTCAAATCCGCTCACAAACGCTCTCTAAACGTGTGTTCCAAATTCTAAAAGTGGTGAAAAAGTGATGGGAGGAAGAAGAAGATCCTCCAAACCCTAAAAATCCTATTTATACTTAATAACCCATAAACTAAATTAAGAAATAACAAATATATGAATTTTATCTAAAGTCTATCTAAGGAAAAGGGTAAAAATAATTAAATCCGGGTAAATAAGCTCCGATGGAGCCCATATCGATGCGGAGGGCCTCGGTACCGACCCCCCTTAGGGTCGGTATGAGCACTGTTGTCCTTTTCTTGCTCCGCACTTCCAGATTGAGCCTCGGTACCGACCCCCCTTAGGGGTCGTTATGGGGTCGGTATGACGGTAGTCCATCTCGGACTTAGGGAAACGCCCGTATCTCCTTCGTTATAACTCTGATTGCTTCCGTTCTTTTTCCTATGCGCTCTAAAATCTCTTCCGCTTCTTTTCTCTCTTGAAAATTTCTTCAAAAACAGCTTCCAAAATTCTGTAAAACACAGAAAAGCTAGTGAAGACATCTATTTCTCATGAAATATGAAAACTTATGCAAAAGACAATAAACCCAATGCAAATCTTATGAAAATGACTCAACTTGATGACAAAACACATGGAAAAATATGACTAAAACCATGCACATCAAAATACCCCATATTTAGACTTGCTTGTCCTCAAGCAATAACCAAGCAATAACCAATACCTAAAACACATCCTTCAAGTCTTCGCCCTTGTCAAAAACAACATCTCAAGTAGTAGCAATGTAAAACAAGTGAATTTAACGTCATCACACATATATGAGCGATCCATAGGCATAGGCAATATAAATCCAACCTCACAAGGATAATGTGTTTACACTCAACTCTCAATGTGTTCAGGCTATGAAGATCAACTCTCAACTCAATTCCATATACAAACTCATAAACATTGCAATTTATAATAATCCACTTCGCAACCAATTATGTAAATGCAAACAAGAACCATAGGGAGGACTTCGCTCAATGGAAGACTTCAAAGAAGACTCCATTCGGCGGGGTTGTAATGTGGCTTGGTATGAAATAAAGGGCGTGGAATTATTTGGCAATGTGGTGCTTAATAAAATTCGGGAATCAAGACTCCTAAATTTCCAACACAACTCAACCAAACCATAACTCTCAATCATATGAATCAACCAAACTCTTCAACTCATCTCAATGAAGAACACAACCTCTCAAACTCAATAAACCTCTCAAAAATATGAATCTTGCAAAAGTAAAGGAAATAAGGTAAATTTGGCTCATGCACTTTATTCACAAACATATATACACAAACTTTTCTTCTCTTTTTTTATGTTTTTTTTTTAGAATGAAAATAAAACAACACAAATAACAATAGTGCATTTATAGGTTGAGCCAAAAATCCTTTTACATAATATGCATAGCAAGATAAAAATATCAAACCAACCCATAACTCAATAAACTCAGAAATTCTTCTCACTTGAAATGAAACACAAGCACTTTCCTTCCACCAAATTATCATTCCAACAATCTCTAAGTCTTAATTCCCAAATAGGGGCCAGACTCAATTTGGCTAAGGATAATTTTGTGGAGCTTATAAATAAAGGCTCAGGCTAATGTTTTGGCTTCAAGCAGAGATAATGCAGGGTAGGTAAAGAGAGGATAAAATTGGCTTAAATGATGCCTCCATCATTTAATTCTCATTCACATAAACATATAAATGCATTGGCTTTGAATAACTATCACAATATTTAGAGATGCATAGGAAGAGTAAATACACTCAAGAAAGCAGAGGGATTTTTTTATGTTCTCCCTATAAGGCCAAAATTCTCACAACGACAAATTTTGTTGGATTTCAACCTTTAGCCTAGGATCATATGTGCTCAATTTCATCACAAGTTCACAATCCACATAAAAACATTTTCGAAGACTTAGGCTAAACCTTCCAAACATGTCATAGGATTTACATGATCAAGTCAATCATTAAGTATCATCATAGGACATCTAAGTTAGGGTATAAACTCACTAAAATATAAGACAAATAAAAAATAAACATGCTTTTTTTTTTCTTTTTCGACATTTTTTTCAATTTTTTTTTTTTTGGGTTTTTCAGATTTTATGAAACTAAAAGCAAGACTAAAGTGACTAAAATATGACAAAAGACTCAAATGCATAAAAACTTAAACATTAATGCATAACATAATCAAAATAAGGTGCAACACATAAGACATGATCTAAAACACATAAAAATGACACAAATAAGTTTTCTGAGTCCCCCACCCCATACTTAAAAATAGACAGTGTCCCCACTCTCAAAAGAAAAATCAAAGTAAAAGGGAAAGATTCAGAAACTCACAAAATCAAGATTCAGAAGTTGTTGAAGACATCCATAAACTCAAACTCTACGGAGAAGATGGTGGTGGTGGGAATGGATGCTGGTCCGCCAGAGGGGTCAGTACCGACCCTGAGAGGATCGGTGGACTCGGATCGAGTGCTTTCTCGCTTCTTTCTCTTTTTTTCGCCAGTTTCCGTCATGGTTTTCTCTCAAGACCTGCATTGTTAGTGCTATATGTTCTATCCTAGCTATCTTACCTATCCTAAAATTCAAAAATAAAAAATAAAATTTAAAAAGGAAAGGAAATAAAGTGGGTTGCCTCCCGTAAGCGCTACCTTTAATGTCATTAGCTTGACGTGGTTACTTCAACTTTAATCCGAATCGGGAGGAGGTGATGGATCCGGCGGCTCAGCTGGAGGAGATGGTGGTGGAACGTCCTTGGGTGATACATCATAATAGGCCCTCAAGTGACATGGACCTTGCTCATTCGTTTTGTTCTTCCTTGGACCATCTTTAATAGCCTCACGAATAAGCTTGAACCTTCCTGAGTGGACGCTCCAATCTTCCACCCATTCATCTTTCCTTAGAAAGCACTCAGCAGGTGTGCTTTCCTCATATATAAACCTCTTCCTCTTCATTGAATTGACTTCTTGAGCTTCCCCACCGTCATACACAAATAGTTGTATTTCGTTGTTGAGTTCGGTGTACAATGGCGGAGGGGGAAGATATTCCTCCACCTTGTCGTCTATCGCCTCATCCTCAATGTGCCACTTCGCGAGAACCCCATACTTAAATACGACTGTCGATTGCTCAAAATCGTCGAGAATCACTTTCACCTCGAATGACAAAGGTGGCGGTGGAGTAGTAGTAATAGTAAAGCACGCTTGTTCATCATGAGAAAAGAGGTTAGGGATCATACCTGAGCTTACCTATGGCTCGGTAGGATTTTGAGAGTTTTCTACAGGAGGTTCCTCTTTCTCTTTGAGCACTTCTTCCTCTTGTTGGGGTTCCTCACATGGCTCCTCCTGAAATGTCTCAATACCAACATGTTCATCATGAGAAAAGAGGTTAAAGACCATACCTAACCTTACTTGTACCTCTGTAGGATCTTTGCAACTCTCTTCTTCCTCCTTAGGACATACAATCGAATCGTCAAGAGCCTGAGTAGAGTTAGCACAAGTGTATGTTGACTTTGTTGGGATAGGTACCAACTCATTCTCAGGTTCTTCTCCACCTACAAGCTCGCAAAAAATAATGTTATCATATGAACCAACCTCATACCTATATGACATCTCTATCGGTTCTGAGGTTGCGACTTGTGAAGGTGATTCTGGCAAGTCCTCCTTCTCTTCGGCCAAATCTCCCAATTGCGCTTGGATACCCTTGAATTGGGAACTTATATCATCGCAAAGCCCATGGAGTTCCTCTTTGAACTCTTGTACCCATGATGGTGGTTCTTGGTGCTCAGGATACCAATATGATTCTTCCGGAGGCGGCTCCCATGGCTCATAAGGAGGAGGTGGTTCATGATAGAGATTCCATGGTTGGGAGGGCTCATACGAGTCCTTATAGTCATGTTGAGCATAATACCTCTCTGTTGGTTGATAGAACTCATATGGCTCTTGGGCTTTGGTAGAATCCTCGGAGGACTTCTTTGCTTTCCAAGTATCAAAATCAATGAAATCTTCGTCCTCCTCATCAACCTCGGCTAGATAGCTCGCAAACTCTTTTTTCCTTGCTTGTCGTCTTTCTTGTTCAGCCCTTGTATCAAAATAATCATATGCATATTGCATCTTGTACCTAATCTTGAAAACTCAAACAAGTGCACATATCAAATAGCAAGGGTTTGTCACCAAGTCGGTACCGATGAGGCGGGTGGTGTGAGGTGGGATGTTCGAAAAATAAAAACTAACTAAAATAGAAGAAAATAAAATAAAATAAAATAATATTTACAAAAGAAAAGAGATGGGCTATTCCCAAATTCTAATAGTAACTAAAACTTTGGCACAATTGAAATCTCCCCGGCAACGGCGCCAATTTGATGAAGGGTTTATTTTCAAACAAATAAATTTATAAGATCGAAACCCTGCTATAGTATAGTAGGGTCAAGTTCGTCCGCAGGGAGAAAGTCAGTGACTCAATTCTAGTTACCAAAGAGCAAGAAATAGCAAGAAGAGATGGAAAATTATAGAATTTTGGGGGTTTTTGGGCTGCTGGAATTTTTAGGAAAAATCAATAATATGAAATATCTAGGGCATAGGGATCACCACAACGATAATCACACAAGCATTGCAATGAATCAAGTAAAAATCATATTTTTATCTATTAAATAGGTCAACTTGCATCAACCCTATCAAAGCAATCAATTTATTTTCACAAATTAATAAACTTTACTAACAATCTTAATTAGGTTATCAAACTTGCGTTCAAAATCCTAATTACTATCCAATTCACAATTCAATCTTTCAATTCAATTGCAAAAGGGAATTTCCCCAATTTTCATTGAGTACTTAAGCACATAGAATAGATAAAACCAATCAATTCATCAATTCATAGCAAAATTGCAAGCATAACTATCGTTGTGATCACCCCAACCCTAGAAAAGGCGACTACTCACGCATAAACATGGTAGACATTGCAAAATTCATGAAATAAATAAAAATCAGAAATTTAAATTGCATAAAAACCTGAGAATAACGTCAACAAAGCGTCACAAAAGCCTCACAAAACGTTCTTCAACTTTCGCCGAAGAAATCGCTTCAAAAAGCTCTCAAATCCGCTCACAAACGCTCTCTAAACGTGTGTTCCAAATTCTAAAAGTGGTGAAAAAGTGATGGGAGGAAGAAGAAGATCCTCCAAACCCTAAAAATCCTATTTATACTTAATAGCCCATAAACTAAATTAAGAAATAACAAATATATGAATTTTATCTAAAGTCTATCTAAGGAAAAGGGTAAAAATAATTAAATCCGGGTAAATAAGCTCCGATGGAGCCCATATCGATGCGGAGGGCCTCGGTACCGACCCCCCTTAGGGTCGGTATGAGCACTGTTGCCCTTTTCTTGCTTCGCACTTCCAGATTGAGCCTCGGTACCGACCCCCCTTAGGGTCGTTATGGGGTCGGTATGACGGTAGTCCATCTCGGACTTAGGGAAACGCCCGTATCTCCTTCGTTATAACTCCGATTGCTTCCGTTTTTTTTCCTATGCGCTCCAAAATCTCTTCCGCTTCGTTTCTCTCTTGAAAATTTCTTCAAAAACAGCTTCCAAAATTCTGTAAAACACAGAAAAGCTAGTGAAGACATCTGTTTCTCATGAAATATGAAAACTTATGCAAAAGACAATAAACCCAATGCAAATCTTATGAAAATGACTCAACTTGGTGACAAAACACATGGAAAAATATGACTAAAACTATGCACATCAACCTCATACCTTTAACTAAGCTAAGAAAGATCCGAAGTGGATTGAAGCTATGAATAAAGAGTTGTAGGCTTTAGAGAATAATCACACATGGCAATTGACAGATTTGCCTAAGGATAAAACTCCACTTTTTCAATATGGGTTTTTAAACTCAAGTATAAACCAGATGGAACAATTGAGAGGTATAAAGCTGGGTTAGTATTAAAAGGCTACAACCAAGTTAAAGAGGGATTATAAACATATTTTCTCGCATGTGGCTAAGTTTACTTCTATGAGAAGTGTTTTAGCTCTAGCCACAATTAAAAATTGGCTTATCCATCAGCTAGATATAAATAATGCATTTCTTCATGGTTATCTAGATGAAGAAATTTACACGACCTGATTTGTCATATGCAGTGCAACATATGTCTCAGTTCTTGAGTGCACCTCGGATTCCTCATTATCAGGATGTGATTCACATTCTGAGGTATCTAAAGGGCGCCATCAATGCTGGGTTATTCTACTCATCACAGTCTGCACTCAATCTAAGGGACTAAAATGATGCTGATTGGGGAGCATGCCCATTCTCTCCTCGATCACTGTCAGGATACTGCATGTTTCTTGGTGATTCACTCATCAGTTGGAAGACAAAGAACCAGCTCACGGTTTCTAAGTCATCTGTAGAATCAGAATATCGCTCAATGTCTTACACTGCTAGTGAAATGGTGTGGTTTCAAGGGCTATTTCAGAATCTCTGCATTTCTGTTCCACTCCCCATTCCCTTGTTTTGTGACAAACGTGTTGCCCAACACTTAGCGGTCAATCCTGTTTTTCACGAGCGCACTAAACACATGCATATCGACTATCATTTTGTGCATGAAAGATAACAAGAAGGCTTTCAGCTCACTCAACACGTGCCTACAAATTTTCAAATTGCAGGCATAATGACCAAAGCGCTTGATAAACAGCAATACATGTTCTTGTCACTCAATTTGGGTCTTGTATTTGACATCCCAGGTCCAACTTGGGGGGGGGGGGGGGGGGGGGGGGTTAATGACATGTAAATAGGTCATATATATTTATGGTTTTCCATTTATATAGGTTGTGTAATTATACATAAAGTGGTTTATACCTCTATAAATAGATGTGAGCTACAGCGGGTGTAAACTAACTTTTGTAAACAACCGAACTAAGCTCACAAGTCATTAACGGAGGTTCTCAGATTTCTCTCATTTGTGACAAATGAATAATTATTTCCTGTGGAGAGAGTACACCAAAACCAAGAGTAGGTAATTCATAAAATCACATAGGAGAGTACTAATTGGTCTCCCATGTCACGCTTGGCCCCGCCACTGCTTGAGCATGATGAAGCCGAACTCAGTATTGGAAGCCGGTGAGTAGCAACTAGCAAATGAGAGCCAATCTAGCTTGTGTCACCTCCACCGATTGATCGATGGATCCATTAATTGCCATCTAATTAAACATGAAAATATTTTAAATGCAATTAAAATAATAATAATTATTAGGGAAAATGGCAGAAAACCACCCCTTAAATATGACGTTTTGCAGAAAACCACCCCTTAAAATTGAAATTGCAGAAAACCACCCCTTAAATCCATTTTGCCTATAAATTGCCACCCATAATTTTTTTTTCCCGTTAGTTTGCCGTTAAAAACGGTGAAAAGTCATTTTTATCCCTCTCTTTTAATGTTATGTTAATGAGAGAAAAATGTATGAATTGAAATAAATTAATAAAATATATTTATCCATCCCTTTTAATGTTATTTTAATAGAATAACATACTTTTTCTCTCATTAAACGGAATGGATAAATATGTTTTATTAATTTATTTCAATTCACATATTTTTCTATCATTAAAAAAACATTAAAAGGGTGGGGTAAAAATGACTTTTCACCGTTTTTAACGGAAAAAAAGATTGTAGGTGGCGATTTATAGGCAAAATGGATTTAAGGGGTGGTTTTCTGCAATTTCAATTTTAAGGGGTGGTTTTCTGCCATTTTCCCTAATTATGATAGTAGTGTAATTTATTTGGGATGATTTGCCAAATATACAAATACAAAGGCTAAATTAGCCAAATATACAAGATTTTGAAAAATTTGCAAAACTATACACAGTATACTCGCGCAACACTGTTTAAAAAAAAATAAATAAATAAGCGCTGCGCGCTACAATTCTGTAAGCTTTTATGCCACATCTCCCCTGGGCCCACCCCCTCCTTCCTCCTTCCGTGTACTCTTCCTCCATCTCTATTTCTTATCTTTTACTCTTTTTTTTTTTTAATATGGAAAGCCTCCCAGCTTTCTCCCTTTTTATTTATATTTATTTTTTCCTTTATTTCCTTTTCCATTGTTTTTTTATTTCATTTCTTCCATTTTTCCTTTAATTATCACATAAATAAGATTTTTCACTAATTTATTTTTTAACCAATTTATATTTTTTAAATGAAAATTTGATTTTTTTTTTCGCGCGTCAATGCTGAAGCCGACGTCGGGAATTTTGACGTCAGCAATGCTGACACCGTTTACAAGGAAGGTTTTTTTTCCCCCGCATCAATGCTGACGCCGACTTCAGGAATGTTGACGTCAGCAATGTTGACACCGTTTACAAGGAAGTTTTTTTTTTCACGCGTCAATGTTGACGCCGACGTCGGGAATGCGAACGTCAGCATTGCTGACGCCGTTTACAGGGATGCTGACGCCAACGTTTTTTTTTCGCGCGTCAGTGTTGACGTCGACGTCGGAAATGCCGAAATTACCATTGCTGACGTCGACGTCGGGAATGCTGACATCAGTATTGCTGACGCCGTCTACGAGGATGCTGACTCCGACGGTGATGACGTCGGAAATGCTGACGTCAGCATTGCTGACGCCCTCTACGAGGATGCTGACGCCGACGGTGATGACATCGAAAATCAATATATTTGACGTATTAAGTCATTAAAAATATAAAAGGGGGAGAACAAAGAGACAAGGGAGTGTTCTAACAAAAAAAAAAGAAACGAATATTTTATTTTATTTTTGGTAGTGAGAAACAAAGGATAACGGTAAAAAATTAAAACAAAGAATTTTTCGACGCCGACGATGCTGACCTCCTTTCTCATCCATCTCTTATATTGCAAAAACGATGTCAGCAAATATATACCTACATAAAAATATGCATAAAAACGATGTCAGCCCTAAAAAATACATATAAAAACGATGTCAACACTAAGAAATAAACCAATTTTTAAGGGCTCAAGCATACATATATACTTATATATATATTATCAAATTAAAAACGATGTCAGCACTTAAAAATACGCATAAAAACGATGTCAACACTAAAAAATACGTATAAAAACGATGTCAGCACTAAGAAATAAACCAATTTTTAAGGACTCAAGCATACATATATACTTACATATATAATATCAAATTAAAAACGATATCAGCACTACAAAATACGCACAAAAATGATGTCAGCATTAAGAAACAAACTAGTTTTTAAGAACTCAAGTATATAAATATACCTACATATATAATATCCAACTAAAAATGATGTCAACACTAAAAAATACGCATAAAAACGATGTCAGCACTAAAAAAAACCATTTTTTAATGACTCAATCATACATATATATCTAAAAAGCAACCTAAACAAGGTAATAAGCATAAAAACGATATCAGCACTAAAAAATAAACAAATTTTTAAGGACTCAAGCATACATATATAACTACATATATAATATCCAACTAAAAACGATGTCAGCAGTAAATAATAAGCATAAAAACGATGTCAGCACTAAAAAATACGCATAAAAACGATGTCAGTACTAAAAAAATACGCATAAAAACGATGTCAGCACATAAAAATCGCATAAAAACGACGTCAGCACTAGAAAACAAACCAATTTTTAAGGACTCAAGCATACATATATACCTATTTAACCTTTAACAAGACATGAGCACTCACCCCCTCTTGAAAGGAAGTGTGCTGCCTTTACAAGACATAGCAACAGTATAATTCAATCACATGGAGATCAAAGCCATGAGCAACAGATTGTGTTCCACATAAGTTGAACTACAACAACATCCATTTTAGCTAATTATTACAGTTTCGTAATAGTTGAACTACAGCAACATCCATTTTAGCTAATTCGGATCGGGAGGATTGCATTGAATATCAAAAGCAAATTCAACATATATTAAAATCGAATTCATTTACTGGTTAAAAAATCTGTGTTTGAATGTATAATTATGTATAGATATATACTTGACCTGTTGATTGCTTCTGTGTTTGAATTCACACAAGACCAAACGCAGCAAAAGGAATTAAAAATCACCAAGAAGAAAATCAAATCAAGAAAAGCGTATAGAAAAGCTACTGTTATTGAAATGCAAGGTTAATGAACTACCTACTACATCTATTTACTTTTTACCTACCTACTACATCACAACAATATGTATAAAAACGATGTCAGCGCTAAAAAATACACATAAAAACGATGTCAGCGCTAAAAAATATGCATAAAAACGACGTCAGCGCTAAAAAATATGCATAAAAACGACGTCAGCACTAAAAAAATATGCATAAAAACGATGTCAATACTACAAAACAAACCAATTTTTAATGATTCAAGCCTATAAATATACCTAAAGAGCAACCTAAACTAGGTAATAAAGACCATGTCAGCACGAGCAACCTAAACAAGGTAATAAAGATCATATACCCTAGTAAACATCATATCCTCTTATAAACATCAGATCTGTTACATAGATTGCCATTCAGTCCACACTCTTCATTGTAAAGACGTGCTCATCCTAGTAAGGGTTGCTGACTGTGGCACATTAATTAACTTCATCTTGTATACTCCTACATGACATCACATTTGTTTCCACACAAATGTAATGGAATTTATGACAGCAAAAATCCAACAAGCATACATATATACACGTACAAAAACATTAATCATATTTGAAAAAGAAAGTAGAAGAAGAACGTAAGAGGAAAAGGCAAAATTAAGGACAAAAATGGTGGTTCTAGTGAACTGAATTTATCTAATTGAAACCGGAACTTATCAGCTAAATGAGTAAAGGTCGGGTTTCAATCTCCCTTGCTGACATGAAATTAGCTCGAGCAAGGAGACCGGGAAGAGGACATCCCCGAATCTATCTGTACCGAACAAAAACACAGTCCAAATTCCTATGCCTGTACCGAACAAAAACAAGAGAAGGCAGAGGACATCACCGAAATCGATAACGACGTTCTGGCCATGGGGTTTCACGTGATTGAGCCGCTGGATTCCGATGGGGTTTCACGTGATTGAGCCGCGAAATCTTCGTTGCTGACATGAAATTAGCTCGAGCAAGGAAGGGGATGTCAACTCCTCCGGACCACCAACGCCGACTCCTTGCCTTCACTCTCCGTTGTGCGTTCCAATTCACATCTAGGAAAATCGCCGGCGGAGGAACGATCGGAGTTGAAGAGCGATCCTCGACCAAACACACCGCAATCCTCGCTATTCCAGATCTAGGATTTCTAGCGAAAATCTCGAGATGGCGAATTTCCAGATCAAGGATCTAGGATCCTCGTTGGAGTCAACATAGCTGGAGGAGCAAAAGGCCGAGGAGGAGCTCCTGGAAATAGAGATGGCGAATTGGTGATAATTTGCGACCTCGTCAGCACAGATCTGAGCCATAGAAGCGGCTTCTCTGAATCAGATCGGAGAAGAAGAAGAAGGAGGAATCCGGCGGAACTTTGTTCGGCGGATCTTCGCTGACACTGAACGACAGATATGAGATTTAGGAGGAGGAAAACGGCGGATCTGTGGATGGAGCACTGAGCGAGAGAGGTGAGCGAGAGAGGCGAGGAGAAGCGCGGCTAGGTCTAAAAACGTTGCCTAATTATGTTATGTATACTTTTGCAAATATATTTGGCTAATTTGGCCGAAAATTTGCGCTTTCTCAATTTATTTTCCCTCATTTAGTTTATTTTTATGCATTTTAATGGGCCATTTATCATTTTAACGTAAAAAGATGCATGCTTATACCACGTCCTCCAAAACAATTTTTTTTTGGTGGAATATGATGTGCTAGGATTTATATAAAAAATATTGTATTGATAGAAATGCGAAGAGACCAAAAAGTCCCAGTGATAAAAAATAATATAAGTGAGTGTACTTCTTATAAGGAAAGGTATGAAATAAAATTTCACATTGATAAAATGATAAATTCAAGCCTTGCATATGTATAAGTCCACTCGACTTATGTGTTGCACGTACGGGGGCTCACGAGTCCCAACGCACTTCGATAAATATTAAATTTGTTTTTGAATTCTCTATTAGAGAATGAGAAAAGTTAAGCTATCATAATTAACAAGATAAATAACAACTCGATTAATAATTACTAACGTACAATATATTCAAAAACCATGGGGTTGGCATGCGGTGAACAAGTAAGAAACTTTTGAACACGTAGTGGCCGGACTAATTACACCATTCTTAATTAACGCAAGACATCAATCTTAATCCGCCCTCCTCGATCATCTACAATAATTGATTCATTTTAAAGTCATATTTTATTAGCTAGCTTGGCCAGCCACGAGATCTTGATCACGGTTTCCCATTTATGTCCATTGGTTTAATTTTAGATCTCTTTAAATTTACATGCATCACACACTTGACCAATTTAAACCATTAATGTATATATATATATATATATATATATATATATATATATATATATGAATAACTATCCAGTGCATTTGCCTCTTACAATGCATCCGTGAGAACAATCCTAAGCCACTAGATTAAAATTGAATTAAGGGTTAGGATTAGAAGTTCAAATAGTAAAACTAAAAAGAGAAATTTTAGGAAAATCAAAAGATTAAAAAATAAATTGCCTTTTATATATCCATTTACAATGACAAAATGACGGTAGTTTTAACTAGAAACGCGTAGAATATTAATGAATATGAATGAATAGTTTGAATATGAGAAGGTAATAAACGATTATTTTCATTTGAATACCGTCGCATTCTTCATGTGAATACATATTCATTTGAATACATATTCATTTGAATAACCTCTACTTATTCGTATGAATAAATATTCATTTGAACAAACTCTACTTATTCAAATGAATACATATTCATTTGAATAAACTCTATTTATTCGTATGAATACATCTTTAGTTATTCGATATTCATCTGAATACTTATTCATTTTGAATATGTGTTTCATCGATCTACTCCAAATTACGGCTCTTCTTCGGATGAACTTGCAACCATTTGTTCATCTCCTAATATTCCAACCATTCTACTACCCGAAATGGTTACAGGAACACAAAAACAATTGACGAACACACTCTCACAAAATACCGTTCTACTACCGTTTTTGTTTACAGGAAACCCACGTTGGAATGGTTTAGGAGAGAAATATGGGATTTGGAGAGAGAAACTAATTATATTTTTTATTTTAATTATTTTAATTCTTTCATTCAAATCTAACCATCCATATCATCCTCATCCGACGGTTCATACACGGTCTCACGGATGCATTCTAAGGGGTGGGTGCATGTGAAACCTCCCATATATATATATATATATATATATATATATATATATATATATATATATATATATATATATATATACTAGTGTAATACCCGTGCCTTGAAGGCACGGGAGCTTGATCCATTTTAATTTGAACATCATTTTATATATCTATATAATACTATATTGATATATATATATATATATACGTGTTTACAACAAAAATATGTATAAAATATTTTTTTATAATTTATAAATTAGTTGGAAAGAGATACGATACAAATTTTGAAAATGATTTAATAAGGTAAAGTAGTAATAATACTCAAACACACCATATAATATAATTTGAAATAAATATATAATTATTATCATTAGCATAGATCTAAAAAAGTAAAATATAAGCTCCCGTACAAATATTAAAAAATCATAAGCACATGATTGTGTGAATAATTTTGAAGTTAAATATGTAGATGTACATAACTTATTGATTATTTTCATGAGAAAGATGGTTAGAAAGATAGAGAAATTAATAGTGAAAATAAAGGTAAGATGGTAAAAAAAAGATCTTTAAAGGTAGAAAAGTGATCTAATAAGCATCATCCAAGATGTAAAATAAGCATTAGTAATGCTTATGAGTCTTAAAATATTATTTATTTTTCGATAGTCATTTAAGATGTCTAAAATAATTAAATTATAAAATAACACTTATTTGGCTCTAATTGATTTTTATAATTAATTTTTGAAATTGAATATTTACAAATTGATTATTACATGTTCGTTGTATGTAGACATTGTGGGGAATATTGCAATCGGTTAAAAATGATAAATTAACAATTTCAATATCCAAGAATAAAATCAGCCAAGAATTGACAAATGTTCAATGTACGTAGACGATTAAAATAGATCACAAATTGACATACAACATATCAAAATAAATAATATTTTAGTATAAAAATAGGAAACAAATATGTTTAAAATAGGAAACAGATATTTTAAAATTTCAGCAATAATATTGACCAATAAGAAAATACCATTTGAATAAAAAATTCAAGTTTAATTGTGACCGTGACACATCAACAATATAACCGAAAAGAGATTGCAATCGGGAAAAAAATGAAAACATGTCTCAATATTTACGACAATATAACCGAAAATAAAAAAAGGGAATGGATTCAAATCATATTTAAAATAGAAAACAAATATTTTAAAGTTTCCATAATAATATTAACCAATAAGAAAATCTCATTTGAATAAAAAAATTCAACTTTAATTGTGGACGTGACACGTCAGCAAAATGCTAGCAGAATTAGTAATATTAATAGATAGATAGATAGATAATAGATAATAGATAGATATATAATAGATATATTGCAATCGGAAAAACAAAATGGAAACATGTCTCAATATTTACGGCAATATAACCGAAAAAAAAAAGAATGGATTCAAATCATATTTAAAATAGGAAACAAATATTTTAAAGTTTCCATAATAATATTGACCAATAAGAAAATCTCATTTGAATAAAAAATTCAACTTTAATTGTGGGCGTGACACGTCAGCAAAATGCTAGCAGAATTAGTAATATATATATATATATATATATATATATATATATATATATATATATATATATATATATATATATATATATAGAGAGAGAGAGAGAGAGAGAGAGAGAGAGAGAGAGAGAGAGAGAGAGAGGTTAGGTCATGTGTAAACATTCCTTAATGTGTTTTGTGTTAACAAATATAAGCCGTTGATTGATTGTAAATGGAAGGACGAGATTAATTATCGAAATAAATTAATTTTAATATGAAAAGATAAAAACTACCCTTTTCTCCCAACACACGCGCGTGATATCCCAACCCAAATCTCCCTTTTTTGGACGATTAGAAAACAATCGTCTCTCACCCTCTTCATCGCATCTCATACTAGGGCAATTCCGGCGAAATTAGAGGGCGACTCCGACAAATAGTGCTCATCCGAGAGTCGCACATTTGGTTGTAACGCTTGTAAGTGAACCTAGTTGGCGGAGTCTGTAGGCGGCATGAAGGGACACCACGATGACGCCATTGTAGCGCACCATCGAATTCGCCCCGGGTTAGGGATGGACGCGAATTTTCATTAGAGGGGAGTTGAAAGGGGATTAATTTGATGAATATCTGTTGTCTTGATATGAATATTGTAGACATTTGAGTTACTGGTACAAAATAGGTCATGTTTCATACTCGGGGGACGTGATATGAATATTGGTGAAATGATTCTTGACTTTGATGAATAATTGTGTTACTGTGACGAATATTTCTTAAATTTTGCCAAATATTGATGAATTTTTGGGAAATTGTGAATAATTGAGTAAATGTGATGAATATTTGAGTGATCGTGATGAATATTTGATAAATTTTAACAAAAACTATGATGAATAATTGAGTAATTGTGATGAATATGTGAGTGACTGTGATGAATATTTGATAAATTTTAACAAAAACTTTGATGAATAATTGAGTGATTGTGATGAATATTTGATAAAATTTGTCGAATATTGATGACTACTTGGAAAATTATGAAGTTAAAAAACTTTGATGAATCTTCCTCTTTATCACCGTTCGCTTGGATGAAACTATCACAGATTTTCAAGGATTTTACATACCAGATTAATAGATCATGATCTTGATTTGTATGACCAAAAATCTTTTCAAAAAGTAAATTGGAGTAAATTGGCAAAAAAAAAATAAAAAAAATTAAGTGTCTCCCACGATTTTCTCTTTGCAGAATTCGAGCAGTTACATGCCTGTGCATCACACGCACTTCCCTTGTGAGATTGGATTAGTTTTCCCCGTGGGTCCCACTTTTTTATTAAAAATAAATTACTTAAATTCAGGATTAATCACAACCTTCGATTTTGATTCGATCAACGGCCTATATTTGTTAACACAAAACACAATAAGACTTGTAAACATTTGATCCATCCTATCTCTCTCTTTATATATATATATATACACACACACACACTATAGTCTCTAATCTTATATATCACACTTTTTTTTATTAATTCTTTCAATTTTAAATAATAATGGAAATAATATTTGATTGATTGAAAAATAATATGTGCATATATATTATTGTTCACAAAACAAAAGAATATTCTTTTTATTTAATTCATAATTGTGAATGTTTATATATATATATTTGAAACTTTCTTTTAATAAAAATGGATCATTCTATCTAAATTCCATCATTATAAAGAGATAAATATCATGGAATTATATCTATTTAATCATAATCATAAATCTAACATAATAATTACCAACAATAAAGAATGATAATTAATGCAATATATATACACACACACACACTAATTTAATTATAATAAAAATATCTAAATTAACTATTATTTGATAATCTTTTACGTATATGCAATATGTACAATAAACTAAAATATAGTATAATTGAGTACATATTATAAATATTATATAGTTATTACTATTTTCCATAAAATTATAATAGTATTTCATTTAATTTTAATACATAATATAATAATTAATTTATCACTTAAACCATATAAAGTATAGAAATGATTCTAATTAGGCCTATGTAATGTAGGGACATTATACCTTGAATTTGGGTAGGAATTGTTTAATCTATAGGTTACTTTAATTTATTTTGCGGTCGTTGTATTGGAATGTGATTTGGTCTTATCTTCAAATCCCAGTTTGACTTCACCCACAGTACACTAATTAAAGTTTTGATATATGGTAACGTTAACGTATATAATAGTATCCGTACAAAATTATAATCCCCTATATAAACCCTTGATTCCCCGTCTTTATCTCCACCCCAAAAACCACAAACAAAGCAAGTTTATAACTTCCTCGTCACCCTTCATGTTCACAATGAATCCTAGTTTAAGAAAGCTTTCCCTCCTCCAAACCCTTCTAGTTTTCGGCATCGTAGCCATTGTCCTGCCCGAGCTTGTTGTGGGTGCACCCCTAGTCGGAAGCTTAGTTACCCAAAAGTTCTTCAATGATATCATAAGCCAAGCTTCTCCTACTTGCGATGGCAAGCTATTCTACACCCGAGCTGCTTTTCTTAACGCTGCTAAGTCATTTCCATACTTCGGTAACTACCAAAGCGATGTTGCCTCTAAAAGGGATATCGCCTCCTTCTTCGCTCATGTTACCTATGAGACTAATTGTAAGTGCTTCTTTCCTCCTTAGTAATAATGTACGTACGCTTAAAGAGCTAATAATTATATAAAATATTATTTCTTTATATAATATTTAGAACTTTTTTCTTTTTTCATGTTTTGTATTGTTGATATGTTGCAGACTTTTGCCACAAGGAAGAGGTAAAAACGAGTAGGTACCCATACTGTAGCATTAAAGGTTGCCCCAAGTACCCTTGCAAAGCAGGGAAATCGTACTACGGGAGGGGGCCTCTTCAGCTCACAGGGAACTGCAACTACGGTGCTTCCGGAAGCTACCTAGGCCTTGACCTACTCAAACAACCAGAGCTCGTCGCAACAAACCCTACCGTGTCCTTCAAGACCGCACTCTGGTATTGGAATACAAATGTTCGTCCTGTTTTTGGCAAAGGCTTTGGAGCTACCATCAAAGCTATCAATCCCCGAGAATGCAACGGTGGAAATCCAAATGCTATTGCAAACAAGAATATGTTCTACAAGAGGTATTGCACTCAGTTCGGTGTCACGCCTGGACCAAACCTATCTTGTTAAACATCGGTATAATGTTTTGCCTGTAATATTTGTGTGTATGTGTGCATCAACTCTATGTTTAGCAAAAGATATGTAAACATATTGTTGCAATAAGGAGTTAGCTAAACTCCAGTGGCATTTTTATTAAGTTGTATGATATATAATAATAACAATAAAGTGTTCAAGTGCTATTTCTTTCTTAAAAAAGAAACCTGTCTATTTCTCTTGATCTCTGGTCCATGCAAAACCAAATCAGTTAAACTGGGCTGGTGGGCCTGTGTTAAAAAAAAAAAGGGCAGGTGGGTCCATACATATTGGAAGAGGTCACATTCCACGTCGATTGGTGGATAAAAAGAATTCCATTGGTTGTTTGAAAAAAAATCCGGTTTGCTTTCTACATAATTAAAATATCGCTAAATATACAGTAGTTGTTATGATTTTGAAAACCTTAAAAAACAAACTCGAATATGGTTTTGCAAACTGTGCATGAGATAATCCCCAATCGGATAATTAAGGTATAAAGATTGCGGAAAAAAAAAATTCCGCATTTTGAAAGCTATAGTAGTGGGAGTTTTTTTTCAAACTCATTTTATTAATTTTGTTTAGATAATTTTTCTACGGTTTTTTTTATCAGAAAGTCGGGCTAGAGCCCGTAGTAACCTTTATTAATTGATATTGGCAATGTCTGCATAAGGACTAATAAGCGGAAAACTGGAAAATAAAGAGGTAATACAGTCGGGTGGATCTCCAAATTCCGAGTAGCTGTGCTCGAATGACAGTGCCCATTGAGCGAGTCTGTCAGCCATCACGTTGGCCTCCCGGCGAAAATGGAAAACTTTCACCTCCCAGCCACCTCCCTAGAGCAGCCGCCGACCTTCTTCAATCAAGAAAAAATCTGGATGTGTTGGAGGTGTTGTTTCATTGAGGAGTTCACACGCCACTTCCGAATCGGACTCTACGATCAAATTCGTTATACCTAGCGACCTGCCCAGCTTCAACCCATGGAGAATAGCGAGGACTTCCGCCCGTAGGGCTGTGCAAATTCCATAGGTGAATGTGAAAGCCTTCAGGAAGGCACCTGTGTTGCTTCGGAAGACACCTTCTCCACCCCCAGGGCCTGGATTCCCTTTTGACGACCCGTCAGCATTGAGTTTCATCCACTCGGAAGGAAGAGGCGTCCAGGAAGTCTGTGCTACCCTCCGCTTGCTCGGTGTTCCCGATGGTAGCGAGGTGCAGTGCTTTGTCATGGAGTATTCTCTCGCCAAGTCAATAGCCCTGCTCGCCAATCCCTTGTGATCCAGCACCCTTTCATGAACGAGACGATTCCGGCATTTCCATGTATGCCACAACATATTAACAAAGATCGCAGCCCACTCATCCTCCTTATTGATGTTTCCGAAGACCCAGTCCTTAATCCCAGTGACGGAGAAAAAATTCGGTTTGTTTCCATTCCGAAGCAGCCAGCGCCACTCGTCTCTAATCACTGGACAATCCCGAAGCAGATGGAGGCCTGTCTCAGCGGCTGAGCATCTAGAACAAGCTGATGAGTTGGATAGGTGGTGCCGAACCTTGTTGTGGTTAGACAAGAACGCGTCATGAGCCACGAGATATGCGAACGATCTAGCGCGCTACTGAGCAGAAGCCTTCCATAAGTGATTCCAATTTCTGTCATACTGACTATTCATGCCCCTTCCTCTCAGACGTTGAAGAGCAGACTTGGTGGAGAAGTCTCCAAATTGGCTCGGGCCCCAAAAGAGCATGTCCCGCGCCGACGCATCCTCGGAGATTTGTATTGACTGGATCTTTAACCTCACCTTCGGAGGGAGATATTGGGAAATGATAGACCAATTCCGGGAATTTTGTTTCCACAATTCAGCAATGGTGGCTCCGCTCAGCTCCTTCGGAACTTCTTTTGTTGAAAGGTCGATGAGGGGCGACTCTCCTAACCATGGGTGCATCCAGAACAAGGTAGAGTTGCCATTGCCGATCGCTGATCTCAGGTTAAGCGTAAGGAGCTGGGCGCCATGAACAATACTTCTCCACGTACGAGAGGCCGCCGTCCTCCTTTCAAACATGTCCACATCGCAGCGGCCGTGACAGTATTTAGCCCTGACTATTCGGCTCCAAAGCGCCCCCGGATTTTGGAGGAGACGCCATCCTAACTTCACCAGGATTTCCTGATTAGTCTCCTTCATTGGTCTCACTCCTAAACCCCATTCGGATGGGTTACTTGTAACCACATCCCAATTCAGGAGATGGATTCTCTTCCTTTCAGAAGTCGAGCCCCAAATGAAACCTCGGACTTTCCGATCGATGGAATCGCACACATTATTCGACACAAAGCTTTACTGCATACCATATAGCGGTAGACTTGTGAGGACTGATTTAGCTAAGGTGATTCGACCTGCGAAAGAGAGGGTGCGAGCTTGCCAACTATTCAGACGGGAAGTGACCTTGTCAACTAGGTAATTGTATTTATCTCTCGTCATCCTTCCACAAGATGTCGGCACCCAGAGATAATTCCCGAAGTCCTGCGAGATCGGGATACCCAGAATCTGGCTCACCTTTCCTTTCATTTCCATGGCGACATTCCTGAAGAACAGAACACTACTTTTATTATAATTCACCTTCTCCCCTGACATCCCGCAGAAGGTCTCGAGGCATGCCTTTATCGTTTCCCCTTGCTCCTCTGTTGCTTCAGCCAATAACACTAAATCATCGGCGAAGAAAACATGCGAAAGGGAGGTTCCTCCCACCTGAACCGGTTTCCAAAGTCCATTTCTGACCGCCTCATCAATAATGCGAGATAAGCGTTCCATACATAGCTCGAAGAGATAAGGTGAGAACGGATCGCCTTGCCGGATGCCCCTCAAAGGCGCGAAAGAGCTAGTCTTCTCCCCGTTCCACAACAACTCAATCTTGCCTAGAGACTGAAACTGTGACTAGCACTGTGTTTTGTGTGATATTTTCACCGTGTCAATAGTAACCCCTTGAAAAATGAAAAAAAAAAACTATATTAAAAATTTATTTAAAAGTTGAAGAAAAAATGAATGGAAAAAAATTCCTTAAATTAATGAGAGAATGAAATGTGGACAAAATATTTATCCTGAATTATAATTTTGTTTAATTTTTTTTTTCCCAAAATGAGTATTTTATAAAAACTTATTTGTGTTATCAAGAAAAAATATATTCATAACAATTTCAATCAATTAATTATATAGTACTTTGATTATTGATTTTTTTTGGGTAAATTACAAAAAAATCACCTTAAAATAGGTTAGTTCACAAAACCACTCCTAAAATAGGTCAATTTTTACAAAATCACCCTTTAAATAAAAATTTATTAAAACAACCCATAAATTTATTTTTCTTTCAAAGAATTATCTATGACCCTTTATATGTGTAAAATGTTATAAAAATATTAATTTTTCATATGTTAAAAATGATTTTGTTAATTTATTACATAATTAGGTTTTATTGATAGAAAAGGTGAAAATTTAACATTTTAAAAACACTTTTTACATATATAAAAATAATAGTGAGTGATTTTTTGAAAGAAAAATAAATGTATAACTAGTTTTATGCAAACTTGTATGTTAAAGGTGGTTTTGTGAAAACTTATTTATTTGTGCTGGTAAATCAACGGTAGATAGGTAATGTCAATTGTCTTGTAGTCCATAAGTATTGAGCCACCGCCTACAATTTTTGTGCGTGTAAATCAATGGAAATTTTCTCATTAAGTTTGTTTATATGGACCGACCAAGTCATTCGAAAACATCTTCTTAACGCCTTAACACTATAAAGAGAAGAGTATGTGCATACACGTACTTCTCGTCTTGCAAACCTTGTGCGCAATTAAGATATATTGGAGTTATTGTTGTATATAATAATAAATTTGTTTACTATATAGATTAGAAATTTATCATCCTTAACAAAGAGATAAATAACACAACTCAATAGATTAATATGTAATTACTAACAAGATATTAAAAAAACAATGGGTTTGGTAAATGATGACCAATAAACTTTTGAACATTGAACTAACTTATTAGCGCAATACATCAATCTTAATCCACTCTCTTTGATCATCGATCCACACGTATTAATTGATTCAATTTAAATTCATATTATCGTTTTCTCCGGTTTGTGTCCATTGGTTTAATTATTAGATCTCCTTAATTTCATGTATATATCACACTTGACCTATTTTAAATTAATGTTATAGGGGCACGTACTATACTTTTAAAATTAGGGTACAAATTGTTTAATTTGATGTAATTAATGTTACATTCATTTGATACGCGTACACGTCCGTTGTATTGGAACTGTGATTTGGTCTTATCTTCAAACAATGCCACTCTTTGAGTTATGCTTTGATTGTAATTTGTATATATAATATTCGTTCATAGGTAATTAACATGCCTATATAAACCCTTGATTCCCCCTCGTTATCTGCACTCCAAAAATACACAAACAAATTAAAACAGTTTCGGCATCGCCATATATAACAAGCCCTTCACTATGAGTCCTAGTTTAAGAAAGCTTTCCCTCCAAACCCTTCTTGTTTTCGGCATTGTAGCCATTGTCCTCCCCGAGCTCGTGGTGGGTGTAGTCCAAATCGAGAGCCTAGTTACCCCACAGTTCTTCAATGGTACACTACGCCAAATTGCACTTCGGGCGATAGACTCATGAGCTTCCGTCGCCTGAGTTCACTTCCGGCGACGAACTTGGAAGAGTTCGTCGCCTTAATGTCCAAGGCTTGGCCCCCAACCAATTTTATACAGAGTTCGTCGCTTGAATCAACTTTAGGCGACGAACATATTTAGGCGACGAACAAAGGAAGAATATATGGTCGCTTAAACAAAGAACTCATCAACTTTTGTCAGAACTACCATTTAGGCGACGAACATAGGTCAATGTTCGTCGCTTGAGTTGACTTCAGGGGACGGAAACTAGAGCTGGCAAAACCCGACCCGAACCCGAAAACCCGACCCGGTCGACCCGGAACCGATTGTTTTGAACACCGATCAACCCGACCCATTTCGGACCCGAAATCCGAATAACCGATAACCGAAACTCACCCAAATCCGAATGAACCGAACCCGATTCAACCGAAACCCATTAAGACCCGAACCCGTTACAACCGAAACCCGATATAACCCGAACTTTAAGATACATTCTAGTAAATTTTTCAAAATGAATATTGAAATAACTGAAACCCAAGACAACCGAAACCCGAATGAACCGAAACCCGATACAACCGAAACCCGAACCCGACCCAACCAAATGACCAAATTATTAGACATTACCCGAAACCGAATGACCCGAAACCCGAATTACCCGAAACCCGAATAACCCGAAACCCGACTAACCGAACCCGAACCCGATCCGACCCGCCCGATTGCCACCTCTGTCGGAAACTAGATGTGTAGTCCATGTTGGTCGCCTGAATGAGTGATAAAATTTAGGGCTGGGCAAAATGTGGATCGGACCGGAATCGGACCGGGACCAGACCGGAATTTACGGTCTTTGGATCGGACCGGAATATTACGGTCTGGTCCACGGTCCAAGATATTCTAATTTCCGGGTTCCGGTCCAAACTCGGGACCAGACCGGACATGGACCGGAACCCATATCTAAAAAAAAAAAAAAAAACTAAAGAAGAGGGCAAGGGACGCGTTACTCTCTCAGTCTCTCTCTCTCTTGCTCCTTCACTTCGCCGCCGACCCTCGCTCAATTGCTCCTTTCTTTCTCTCTGTTGATTGTTCGTTAATCGGTACACCAATGACCAACCCTCGCTTGACCCTATCCCTTGCCAGAAGCCAAACGCCACCACCCCTCTCGGATCTCTCAGTAGGCCACCGGCCCTCTCGACTCTCTAAGTCTCGGTCCTCTCAGTAAGTCACCCCCCCTCTCAATTTCACTTTTAGATCTAGGTTTTTATGTATATTTCGACAAATTAATGTTGATTTTAGTATAGATTTGGAGAAATTATAAATGTTCTAGACTAAGATTGAAGAATGAATCTTATCCCAATTTAAAATCTAGGGTTAAGAAATTTCAATTTGTAATATTTTTCGGTCCATTCTCATTTGCACACTCGTTAATCAATTATATATGTATAAACAAACTGATTTGGAAGATATGAAGACCATAAAATTAATGTATAATAAGTTGAACAAGAAGAACAAGGCGGGACGTAGAAGAACTGTGAAGTTTGTTGTGAATTAAGTAACAAGAAACCACAACTGAAATGAGAGAAAGAGATTCGAGATGAGGAAGACGAAAATGGAGGGAATTATATTTCTCTATAGCTTCCAGATGCTCCACTGTACAATTTATATCTTTCAACAAGAGACTGGGCCTAATCCTATACAGATCATCTAAGGCCCATTACAGAAATAAGCCCAATACACGAGGCTAAGTTCTAACAAACCGAGCAACTGTCTTGGATCCAGTTTGAACTCGGTCACACCCCTCTTCAAGCTGCAGGTAGTTGAGCTACCCCAAGCTTGTTCAGAACTTCAGGAAAACTGGATCCAGGTAAGGCCTTTGTGAGGGCATCAGACAGTTGATCCTTCGACGATACATGGAATAGCTTGATCAGGCCCTCAAGGACCTTTTCTCTCACGAAATGACAATCAAGCTCAACGTGCTTAGTTCTTTCGTGAAAGATAGGATTCTTGGCTATATGGATTGCAGCTTGATTGTCGCATCTAACTGGAATTGGCTTGATATTTGACACTCCTAGCTCAGACAAGAGTCGAGCCAACCAAGCAATTTCAGTGCAAACCCTCCTAATTGAGCGGTATTCAGCTTTAGCCGATGAGAGGGAGACTGTGGTATGCTTTTTCGACTTCCAGGAGATGAGGCTTCCTCCAAGGAAAATCACAAACCCACTTACTGATCTCCGGGTTAGAGGACATGATGCCCAGTCCGCATCACAGAAAGCTTGCAGCTCAAAATCTGGAGCTCGTGAAAGGAACAATGATCTATGCTGTGTTCCTTTCAGGTATCTCAAGGTCCTAATTGCTGCGTCGAAGTGTAATTGCCTTAGAGCTTTCATGAATTGGCTCAGGAATTGCACCGCAAAGCTTATATCTGGCCTGGTGTGAGTCATGAAATTAAGTTTCCCAACTAATTTCCTGTACTTTGTCGGATTAGCAATGGGATTTCCTCCTTCGACAATCATCTTGTTGTTAGTGATCAGGGGACTAGCTGCTGGGTGTGAATGCTCACAGTTAAATTCTTTCAAAGTCTCTGCTATGAATCTCTTTTGGATGATATAAATCCCCTCTTCAGTGTGGACAAATTCCATACCCAAAAACAGATTTAGACGACCAAGATCCTTGATTCTGAATTCTGAGTTTAGGAATTCACGAATGGAAACCATCTCAGCTTGGTCACTGCCTATGATGAGTAATTCGTCGACATAGACAGCGAGGTAAGTGACTAAATCTCCATTGCATTTGCAAAATAGAGAATAGTCATTGAGAGATTGTGTGTATCCCTTAAATTGCAAAGCATGGGAGAGCTTAGCATACCACTGTCGGGAAGCCTGTTTGAGGCCGTAAAGAGACTTCCTAAGGCGACACACATGGCCAGGTGGAGCAACCATGCCAGGGGGAATGCGCAAAAACACCCTCTCATGGAGATCACCATGTAGGAAGGCGTTGTTGACGTCGCATTGCACCATTTCCCAGTTGTTCTTAGCAGCAACAACAACTAGAGCCCTTACAGTCGTCATCTTAACCACAGGAGAGAAGGTCTCTATATAATCTATTCCTTCTCGTTGTGTGAAGCCTTTGACTACAAGGCGGGCCTTGTATCTTTCAATCGTGCCATCAGCCTTGTGTTTCACCTTGTATACCCATTTACAGCCAATGGGCCGTGCCCCTCTTGGCAATGGAACCACTTCTCAGGTGTTGTTCATGTCCAAAGCCAAAAACTCATCCCTCATGGCTTTATCCCAGACTTCAAACTGACATGCCTCATTGTAGCTGCTGGGTTCAGACACAGGTTGGACAGGTGAAAGATGGGTAGTGCCAAGATCTACATTGGTGGTGAGGGTGTGGCAACACACGTGCTCACTGCAAATGGAGGAATCAAGGATATGATGGCAGACATAGTTTTTGAGGTATGCAGGAGGCCCCATTGTTCTACTGGATCGACGGGGCTCATCAATGACTGGCACTGAGGGTATGGAAGGAGTGTACACTGGAGCCTGAGAAGAGGGAGGTGGTGGAGGAGTGCTGGATGCAGGACCACTGGACACAGAATCATCTCCCAACCAGTCAAAAGTGGGATTGGAGGGGAACAACATGTCTTTACTTGAGCAGCTTGGCTTATCCCTATAAGGAAAGTAATTTTTATGGAAAATTACATCTCGTGAAACCTGCACCTTGTAGGTGCCCAGGTTGAGCACTTTGTAGCCCTTGGTCCCCACTGGATATCCTAAGAAAACACATGGATTTGCTCTAGGCATGAGCTTGTGACGTCCATGTTGGGGAGTGGAGCTGTAACACAGACACCCAAAGCACCTTAAACTGTCATAGCTGGGTGCCTTCTCATAAAGCCTCTCAAAGGGGCTTTGCCCTTGAAGGGTCTCACTAGGTACCCTATTGATAATGTGTGCTGCAGTGAGCACAGCTTCACCCCAATACTTAAGGGGGAGCTTTGACTGAAACAACAAGGCTCTAGCAACCTCTAGGAGATGCTTATGCTTGCGCTCCACCACACCATTTTGTTGTGGAGTAGCAACACAGGAGGTGTCATGCTCAATCCCTTTTGAACGAAAATACTAAGAAGACTCCCTGCTAAGTCCTAATTCCTGAGCATTATCAGTTCAGATTGTCTTTACACAACACTCAAATTGTGTTTTGGCCATCTTAACAAAAGCTTTGATGACTGACAGTGCACTGCTCTTAAGGCTAATCAAATGCAACCAAGTAGTCACAAAATACCTGCATCCATTGTAGGTTTGGACTTGAAAGGGTCCCCACACATCAATGTGAAGCAACTGAAAAGGTTTGGTGGAGGAGATAGAACTCCTGGGAAATGAGAGTCTGTGATGTCTAGCTCTGGCACACACATCACATGGTGAAATGTGAGCTTTGCTAGCAGCCAAGGGCACAATACCTTGCAACCTGGCGGCAGGTAAGTGACCTAATCTGATGTGCCAAGTTTGAGCACTTATTACAGCAGAATGAACCACAAAACTCCTAGAATTGTTCAAATCAAAAGTAACATCCAGCTCTGCAACTCCATGCTCCAGGAAATAGAGGCTTCGACTACATCTTCTAAGAAGAAGAGGTTTCATCTGTGGTGTAGCCTGCATAACACACAGTTGAGGAGTAAAAAGAACTGAACGACCCGTTTCTCTCACCAACCTTCCCACTGACAGCAAGTGGCATTTGAATAATGGCACATATAGTACTTCCTTCAAAAGCAAACCTCCTGTCAGTTTAACGTTCCCCATGGTATTCACTGTCAAGGAAACACCAGTGGGAAGCAGGACAAAGAAAGGTTTGGCTATGGATGTTTTATCAACAAACAAAGAAGCATCTGAACACATATGACTATTGGCCCCAGTGTCCAATATCCAGATGTGTCCTGCCTTATCAGGTGAGTGTGGAGTACCTGCGAAGCCAGCAAACTCCTTGCTGGTGCCGACCATCATCTCCCTGCTCCTTTGATCCCTAACATTCAGCAAATCCAGAAGTTGTGCATACTGATCTGCAGTCAGCTCAGGTGCAGCAACTGATCCGCCATTGTCATCCTTGGCCTGAGCAGCAACTCTCTTCCCTTTCTCATTCTTCTTGGGAAAACCATGGATGAAGAAGCATTTGTCTATCTCATGGTTAGTTTTCTTGCAATGAGTGCAATATAAACCTGTCTTCTTGCCTGCTCCATCTTCTTTCTTCGCCTCAACATTGAAGGAAGAAGTGAGATCCACAGACATGTGCGACTGAGATTTGAAATCCTGTTGAGCCTCATCTTGCGAGATCATGGAGTAAGCAAGACTGACATTCGGTAACGGCTGTATCATTAACACAGATCCCCTAGCAGCAGTGTATTTTTCATTCAATCCCATTAAGAATTGCATTAGTTTCTGTTCTTCATTGATTTTCAGATTCTCCTTAGCAGATCCACAAGTACACGGAGGTACTTTACGCAGACTATCAATTTTGTCCCAAAGCGACTTCAATTTCGTGAAATAAGCAGAAATAGTGGACGAACCTTGCACGAGAGAGCTCATCTCTCGCTGTAACGCAAACATCTGAGCTCCATTGGCCTGTCCGTACCTGAGCTCGAGTTCCTCCCAGATCTCCTTCGCAGTGTTGGCGTAGATCACGCTGCTGTGAATTTCCGAGCTGATGCTGTTGAGGATCCAAGAGATCACCATGTTGTTGCATCGGACCTAGATCTGTGCTCTCGGATCATCATCCTTCGACTTTGGAAGACTTCCATTCACGAAGCTGAACTTGTTCTTCGCGCTTAGTGCGATTTTCACAGATCTCTTCCATTCGCCGAAATTCTTTCCATCGAACACTCCTGCGACAATAGCCAAGCCAAGATGATCGCTGGAGTGGAGGAAAAGTGGATCAGTGGAGTCAATCGCAAGCTTTGCTGCTGTTTCTACCTCCATTTTTGCTTCTGGAGTTGAGGAAGGCTTCAAAGGAATGAGTCTCGTACAGATCTGAGCTTAGAACTTTGAGGATTGGAGCAAGATTACCGATATTGCTCTGATACCATATGAAGTTTGTTGTGAATTGTGTAACAAGAAACCACAACTGAAATGAGAGAGAGAGATTCGAGATGAGGAAGACGAAAATGGAGGGAATTGTATTTCTCTATAGCTTCCAGATGCTCCACTGTACAATTTATATCTTTCAACAAGAGACTGGGCCTAATCCTATACAGATCATCTAAGGCCCATTACAGAAATAAGCCCAATACATGAGGCTAAGTTCTAACAAACCGAGCAACTGTCTTGGATCCAGTTTGAACTCGGTCACAAGAACAAGGCGGGACGTACAAGACGAGGACAATGATGAAGACGAGGTCGAGAAAGGTTGGGAGTTGGGACTACCGCAAGTCATGCCCAAAGAATTGGATTACACACAAAAAGCAATGATCTGTGACTGTATTTTTGTTTTGTTGAAATGCATATTGAATTACAGGAGCTTATGGTGGAATTTGAGTAAGCAAGCTTCTAGTTGTGTTGAAAGATTTCAGTGGGATATTTAGCCCAGGTTCTTTGTTCAAGTTGTGATGGATGTACTATGTAGTTAACAAGCCTCGAAACATTACTTACAAAGGACTCACAAACCTGGTGACTGAGTAATGCATTATCGCTTTTCATCTTCCATTTGTGATGCTGTTCCATTCCATGTATTCTTGTTCTATAAGTAGAAGAATGAAATATTCTTCTAAGGGTTTTTTAGTGCTAGATTTTGCCGATAAACACATTAAGAATTAATGTAGAGAACGGGTGCTTGAATGCAAAGAAAAACGGTTGTTGTACAAGTATTCCGGTCCAAACGGTCTTTCCGGTCCGCGGACCGGAAAACCCAGGACCATATTTCTCGGTCCCGGTCCGATCCGCGGTCCAAGTTTTCGAAAATTCCGGTCCATCGGATCGGACCGGGACCGGAATGTCCGGTCCAGACCGGATGCCGAGCCCTAATAAAAGTTGGTCACTCATTCAGGTGACGACATATTTTGAATGTTCGTCGCTTGAGTTAAATCCAGGCGACGGTGATAACATGTGTACTCTATGTTGGTCGCCTGAATGAGTGACAAAATAATAGCAATTATTTAGGTGACGAAATATTTTTTAATGTTGGTCGCTTAAATGAGTGACCCCATTAGACATTTTTTTTTAAAAAAATGTTTTTTTATAAATCTTATAAATTAAAAATATATTTTATATTTTTAAAATTAATTATGTAATATTAATCTTATAAGTTATATTTATAAATTTTAAAACCATAATTTACAATGTTATATTTAAAAATTTAAAACCATAATTTTAAAATTATTTAATTATGTAATTTAAATCTTTTAAGCTATATGTATAATGTTTTAAAACCATACTTTACAATGTTATAAATTTTAAAACCATACTTTACAATGTTAAAAATTTTAAATTAATTATGTAATGTTTTTATAATGTTAACACCATAAATTTACATTAATTGGGTAATATTTTATACAATCATACTAACTACGTATCATATTAATTAATTAAGTATTGCAATTTATAATCTTATGATCTCTATAATGTTTTTATACAACCATATTCATTAGGTAATATAAGTAATATTCATAATATTTTTATAAAATAATACTAAACTACTTATCTAGAGGTACTTAATTAGAGCTATATATTTATAATGTTTTTATACGAGTTCACGTATTTGTTAATATTATGTTCATATATGTTATTATTATAATATGAGTTATTAGAAATAACTCATAAGCTATAAACATACAAATATATAATTTTATAATCAATAATTTGTAATGTTATAATCATAATGTTATAAAATCATAACTTATAATGTCATAAATCATAATTTATAATGTTATATAGTTATATTTGTGATTTTTTATTTATAAAACCATACTATTGCTATATTTGTATAAAATCATGTTTATATGAGTATCTAATTTCTGCTTGAGATCGAGGTTGAGATTGAGATTCAAATCGAGATTTAGGTTGTTAACTATATATAGATTATTATAAGAATACTATAAGTGTGGGTTTTGAGGGGAAATAATATAAGTAGCTAATGGTTTTGGAATAAAACCTTATATTATCTAATAAAATGTTATAAGAATACTGTAAGTGTGTGTTTTGAGGGAAAATCATATAAGTAAATAATAATTGTTGAATAAATTCATATACTAACTAATAAGTTGTTATAAGAATACTATAAGTGTGTGTTTTGAGGAAAAATCATATAAGTAACTAATAATTGTTGAATAAATTCATATACTAACTAATAAGTTGTTATAAGAATACTATAAGTGTGTGTTTTGAGGAAAAATCATATAAATAGCTAATAATTATGGAATAAAACCTTATATTATCTAATAAATTATTATAAGAATACTATAAGTGTGGGTTTTGAGGGGAAATAATATAAGTAGCTAATGATTTTGGAATAAAACCTTATATTAACTAATGAATTGTTATAAGAATACTATAAGTGTGTTTTGGGGGAAAATCGTATGAGTACCTAATGATTGTGGAATAAAACCTTATATTATCTAATAAAATGTTATAAGAATACTATAAATGTGTGTTTTGAGGGAAAATCATATAAGTAAATAATAATTGTTGAATAAATTCATATACTAACTAATAAGTTGTTATAAAAATACTATAAGTGTGTGTTTTGATGAAAAATGATATAAGTAACTAATAATTGTTGAATAAATTCATATACTAACTAATAATAAGTTGTTATATGAATACTATAAGTGTGTGTTTTGAGAAAAAATCATATAAATAGCTAATAATTGTGGAATAAAACCTTATATTATCTAATAAAATGTTATAAGAATACTATAAGTGTGTGTTTTGAGGGAAAATCATATTAGAGCCAATGATTGTGGAATAAACTCTGATATTATCTAATAAAATATTATAAGAATACTATAAGTGTGCAGTTTCGAGGAAAAATCATATAAGTAGCCAATGATTTTGGAATAAAACTTCATATTATCTAATAAATTGTTATAAGAATACTATAAGTGTATGTTTTGAGGGAAAATCGTATAAATAACTAATAATTATTGAATAAAACTTTATATTAAATAATAAATTCTTATTGGACTATTATAAGGCTATGTTTTGAGGAAAACTCATATAAGTAACTAATAAATATTGAATAACATCTTATAATAAATAATAAATTCTTATTAGAATGCAATAGGAGTATGTTTTGAAGAAAACTCATATAAGTAACGAATAAATAATGAACAAATGTTTAATAAAACCTTATGTTAACTACTAAATTCTTATTAGAATACTATAAAAGTATGTTTTGAGAAAAACTCATGCAAGTAACTAACAAAGGTTTAATAAAACCTTATATTAACTATTAAATTCTTATTAGAATACTATAAAAGTATGTTTTGAGGAAAACTAATATAAGTTATGGGAATCAGTTGAACTGAGAGGAGCCATTGCTAATAAACTGATTCCCATAATAAACTGAGAGGAGCCATTGCTAATAAAGGGATTGATTGTAGGAATAAATGTCCATCTAGTCTCTTGTTTCACACTAGATTGGGCCACATGTCATTTTCTACAATGCAGCATGTACATGGCTGTGAGTTTTCAGTTGATTCAGACAGATTTTGTGAGCCATGTGTTTTGGCTAAGCATCATTCCCTTCCATTTCAGTTGAGTACTTCTGTTGCTTCAGATAAGTTTGTTTTGCTTCATATTGACCTATGGGGTCCATATAGAATTCAGAATATTAATGGTGCTAAATTCTTTGTCACTATCTTGGATGATTTTAGTCGAGCTGTATGGACACACCTCATCTCTGATAAGACACAGGTCACTAAAGTGGTTACTGATTTCATTTTGATGGTGGAAAATCAGTTTGATGCCAAGGTAAAGATCATTAGAAGTGATCATGGTACTGAGTTTTTAAGGAGCAATGAGTTCCTCATGAGCAAGGGTATCTTGCATCAACTTTCTACCCCTTATGTCCCACAACAAAATGGTCGGGTAGAAAGAAAACACAGGCACTTAATAGAGAATGCTCGTGCCATCAGATTACATGCCTCTATGCCTTTGAAACTATGGGGGGAATGTGTGTTAGCAGCTACACACCTTATCAACCTCATGCCATCTTCAGTTTTGAAATGGTCTACACCATATGAGAAACTCTATGGTAAGAAACCTGATTACAGCTTGTTAAGGGTGGTTGGCTGTCTTTGTTATGCCTTGAGGAAAGGTCCCAACAAAGACAAATTTGCTGTTAAAGCCAGAAGATGCATCTTCTTGGGTTACCCACCAGATCACAAGGCTTACAAGTTGCTTAGTTTGGAGGATAACTCTGTCATCATCAGCATAGACGTTATCTTTTGTGAAACTCAGTTTCCTTTTGCATCAAAATTACCTGCAAAACCACCTTCTGAAACACCTACCCTAGCCTCCCTCTTGTTAACCCAGCTCACTCCTCTGACCCCCCCCCCCTCTTCCTTCTACCTCTGGTAATGTGGTCCCAGATTCTCCATCTAGCATCCCTGACCACATAAATCAAACACAAACCCAACTCAGTGACTCACCACAGTCTCAACAACATATTGCTTTGCCTGTAACAGACACAAACCTTCAATCCACCCATAATTCATCTTCATCCTCCACCTCGTCTTCTCACCCACAACCTCATATTCCCAACAGCCGCCCCATGAGACAAACTCACATTCCCTCCCATCTCAGAGACTTTTATTGCCCCACCCTATCTCCATCCATGTCTGCTTCCTTCATGGTGTCCTCTGTTGACAATCAGCTATTCTATCCACCAAGCTATGTGGCATCCCTAGCTCATGTTCTCTCTATTCATGAGCCCTCTTCATACAGACAAGCCAAGGACAATCCTTTGTGGATTGAGGCTATGAAGAAAGAAATTGCAGCTCTTGAGTCCAATCAGACATGGGCTCTCACAGCTTTGCCTCCTGGGAAATCAGCCATATTGGTTGTCGATGGGTGTTCAAAATTAAATTTCGACCAGATGGGTCAATAGAGCGATATAAGGCTCGCCTTGTAGCTAAGGGCTACAATCAAATCAAAGGCAAGGATTTCAAGCACACATTCTCTCCGGTGGCTAAGTTCACCACTGTTAGAGTATTGCTTGCTCTTGCCACAATGAAGAACTGGAAAGTGCACCAGTTAGACATCAACAACGCCTTCCTACATGGGTTTCTCGATGAGGAAGTATATATGACAATCCCACCTGGCTATGACCGTGCATCTCCAGGTCAGGTATGTAAGCTCAAGAGATCATTGTATGGCTTGAAACAGGCCTCACGCCAATGGAACATTGAGCTGTCTAAGTTCCTTATTGGCAAAGGCTTTCAGAAATCTATGTTCGATTTCTCTCTTTTCATCAAGGCAGTTCCTGCTGGACTAGTTGCCATCTTGGTTTATGTCGATGATCTTTTAATAGTGGGTGATGATGAGGCTGCAATTCAGGAAATAAAACATGATCTGGATGTTGCTTTCACAATCAAGGACTTAGGAGAAGTTTGTTACTTTCTGGGTTTGGAAGTCTCTCGCACAGACAAAGGAATGTTACTCAATCAACGGAAGTACATCCTTGATATACTGGAAGACACATAGATGACTGATTGCAAGCCAGCAAGCTTTCCAATGCCCAGAGGTCTTAAACTAAGCACTGATATAGGTGAAGTTCTCGACGATCCAGAGAATTATAGGCGTTTGGTAGGACGTCTTCTATACTTGAACATGACAAGGCCGGATATTTCATACTCGGTTCAGCACCTCAGTCAGTTCATGTGGTTCGTTACCTCAAAGGTACCTTCAATTTGGGCTTGTTCTATCCTTCCCAAAAGCAGTTGGATATCACTGCCTTTTGTGACGCGGATTGGGGTAATTGTCAGTTCACTGGTCGATCTCTATCCGGATTTTGTGTTTTTCTGGGCTTGGCTCTGGTCTCATGGAAGACCAAGAAACAGCCTACGGTCTCCAAATCCTCAGCTGAAGCCGAGTATAGGAGTCTATCAAAGGCCTATGGTGAACTTGTTTGCCTGGACTCCATCTTCAGTGATCTACATTGTCAGATTCCCAAGCCAATTCCCCTCCACTGTGACAGCAAATCCGCTATCCACATAGCAGAAAACCCCGTTTTCCATGAAAGGACGAAGCACCTTCGCCTTGATTGTCACTATGTTAGGGAGCGACTCCAGGAAGGCTTCCTCACTCCCTCGTATGTCCGTTCTCAGCAACAACTTGCTGACATATTCACAAAGCCTCTCGGCGAGGAACATCACCATTTTCTAGCGTCCAAGCTTGGTCTAGTTGCTTCAACTGGTCCAGCTTGAGGAGGGGATAATGAGATATGTGAATATGATGTAATGGGAAGGGTAATTAGGTAAATTCACATTTTAGTCTCCTTCCCCGTCATTGTATAAACTGAGAGTGCAACTGTACACTTGAGCAATCAATTCAATTCAGTTCAACTGATTCCCATAACAAACTCTCTAACAACCAAGAGGAAACCTCCATTGTTGAATCAAGATCTAGCTCTATTGAGCTCGGTTTTGGTTTCTTTATAGTTTCATTAGAAAATCTTATATAATTGATATGTATTTTTACTTGATGAATATATTATTGCAGACTTTTGCTGGACACAAGAGATAAAAACGGGTAGATATCCATACTGCAGCATTAAAGGGTGTCCAAGGTATCCTTGCACAACAGGGAAATTGTACTACGGTAGAGGGGCTCTTCAAATGAGAGGAAACTGCAACTATGGAGCTGCAGGAAACTATCTAGGTCTTGACATGCTCAACCAACCGGAGCTCGTTGCAACATATATACCCTACCGTCGCCTTCAAGACCGCACTCTGGTCCTGGCAGGCGAATGTTCGTCCCGTTTTCAAACAAGGCTTTGGAGCTACCATCCGAGCTATCAATCCCCGGGAATGCAGTGGTGGAAATCCCGACGTTGTTGCCAAGAGGATTATGTTCTACAAGGAGTATTGCAATCAGTTCAGAGTTACGCCTGGACCAAACGTAACCTATCTTGTTAAACACTAATATAATAATAATGTTTCCCCTGTAATAATATATATGTATGTGTGCATGAGCTTTAATTTATGTGAAGAACGAGATATGTAATAATGTAAACGTATTGTTTGCAATAAGGAGTTAGCTAAACTCCAGTGGCATTTGTATGATAATAATTACAATAATGTACGTATACAAGTGAATGTTTGATTTTTTTAACATATTTTTTTATTAATTAAATAAGTGTGAAATCTGAAAATAAATAAATATTAGTATTTTATACACGTATAGTTTTTAACTTCTTAAAAAAATTGTCAAGTCAAAAGTGAAAGGACATCTTTTAATTTTTCTGAGTGGAAAAGATATGTTTTAATCAATGGGGAGATGAATTTTATATACATGCATTCAGTGGCGGAGCTGGGGTGCTCGGGGATGCTCGAGCACCCCCCTGACTCGGAAAAAAAATACAAAAAATAATAATTTTTTTGCATATATTTAGTATTTTTAATGTAATATAATACCTTTAAATGATATTTGACACAAAAGTACTATCTAGCTCAAGTTGTAAGGGAAGGAAGGGAGAAAGTAAGGAGATTCAAAAGGTATTGGGATCAAATCCCATTGCCTTAATTTTTTTATTTGTTTTACTCTATCATTAATTCTTCTTAATTTATCTTTATAACTTTTGTTTCTATTAACCATTTCATTAAAAAAATGTCATATTTATATTTAAATTATATATTAAACCCTTTCTTTCAATATTGGTTTAAAAATATTTATTCATCATTTTTTTTATATTTTTTTTCCCTTATATTTTGTTGGTTACTCTCAACTATTTAAATACAAAAAAAAATCATTAAAAATAATACGAAAGCAGTCGTCTTATCAAGTATACAATATTGTTGGTTACTCTCAACTATTTTTTTTTCCCTTATATTTTTTCTATATTTTTTTTCCCTTATAGTTTTTCAATTTTTTTTTTACAAAATTTTCTTATCAAGTATACACCAAAAAAATATTTCACGAATTTTTTTTAACACCCTCTACCCGTAATCCTGGCTCCGTCACTGCATGTATTTCAATCAAGTCATCAAGTATATACTATTTCTATAAGGGTCCATTTGGTATGCATTTCAATCAAACGACCTTGTTGGTTGTTGCATTAGTTAGGGTTATCATTTCATTTTATATGCCTATAAAAGTAGATCGACCATCTTTTATTGATCACTTCAATTCGATCCGCGCATATCCATCACATTAATTAGGATAAGTGAACTTCCTAATTAATTAAGACGAAAGCAGTCGTCTTCTTCTATATATCACCAACCACTCGATCGCGTTACATATGCCGCCACTGCATCCACGACGCTCTTCGATCTATGAAATGTAGGGGTGGGCACAAATCCCGCAAATCTCGATCCCGTCCCGGTCCCGTCCCGATGCCAGTGGGATTTAGGACAAAATAGCGAATCCCGTCCTGATCCCGTCCCGCAAAAATTATGCGGGACAAAACGCGGGACGATCCCGGTGAGATCCCGCAAATCCCGTCCCGTCCCGCATATAATAATAATAATAATAATAATAATAATAATAATAATAATTATTATTATTATTATTATTATTATTATTATTATTATTATTTTTATAATAATAATAATATTATAATATTATAATATTATAAAATAATAATAATATATTATTAGTATTATTATTTTGAGCAAATATTATTTATAACTATAATAATAATTTTCAATTTATAATAATAATAATAATAATATTATTATTATATAATATTATAATATAATTTAATAATAATATTAATTTATAATAAAATTATTATTATTATTATATCATATTATATTTTTTTCTTGTAAAGTATAATTATAACGTGGGATTATTATTATTATTATTATTTTTTTATTATTATTATTATTTATTATTATTATTATTATTATTATTATTATTATTATTATTATTATTATAATAAAAACAGATTACAAGAAATTAGTGGGCAACCGAGATACTATCTGGGCACCCACTCCTTTAGCGATAACAAAGCCAAGTCTAGTAAAAATATAACGTGCAACACGAGCCCCAGCATCCTGAGATACCGAGAATTTTTGAATCCGCTTCAGCAATGCAACCGCATCTGTATCCAACTCCCCCAATGAAGAGAATGAGAAGGGTAGGAAACCATGATCATGTAGTTGCATCCAATAAAGAATCAAAAGATCTGTCTGTGTACAGATTTGAAGAATTGTCAAGCTCTTTGCAAGCTCATGAAGAGAGAATGAGCAGGAAAAGTGAGCAGAAGGAAGAGAAGGTCTTCCAAGTGAAGGATGAAAATCAGAAGAGTAAGAATGAGGGTTCTTCAAGTAGGGGTGGCTTCAGAGGAGGTCACAGAGGAAGAGGCAACTATAGAGGTGGTCAAAGAGGTAGAGGAGGAAGAGGCTATGGCAGAGGTCAGTACAGTGGCTCAGGTAGAGGAAATGGAAGTGAACAAGGGAAGGAGCGGTGGAAGGATTCCAATAGGAATCAAGGCAATGATTCAAGGAAACGGAAGAGTGACATCAGGTCCTACTACTGCAAGAAATTCGGGCACAAAGAGGCTTTTTGTTGGGAGAAACAGGAGAATGAACAAAAGGGAGTGAATTATACAGAAAAGAATGAGCAAGAGGAGAGATTGTTCATGGCTTTGTCTTCATTTGGGGATACTGCAAGCAGCATGTGGTATCTAGACAGTGGTTGTTTAAACACCACATGTCAAGTTCAAGAGAAATGTTCAGGGAGCTTGATGAATCCAAGAAGGGAAGTGTCAAGCTAGGAGACAACAAAGTTCTAAAAGTTGAAGGAAGAGGAACCATTGTGATCAAGAGTGAGCAAGGTGGAGAGAAATCCTTGCATGATGTTCAGTATGTGCCCGGGCTTGCTCATAATCTGTTGAGTTTGGGTCAGCTCCAAGAAACAGGCTATTCAGTGTTGTTTGATGAAGATGCTTGTGTTATTAGGGATAAGAGAACAAGTGAGATTGTTGTGAAAGTGAGCATGACTAAGAACATAATGTTTCCTCTTGACTGGGCAAGAGGTGTGAATAGAGCAATGATAGTAAAAGGAAGTGATGAGTCAAGGTTATGGCATCACAGGTATGGGCATCTAAACATCCAAAGCTTGAAGATGCTCAGTACAAGATCAATTGTTAATGGCCTACCAAAGGTGGATGAGTTAGACTTGTGTGAAGGTTGTGTATATAGAAAGCAATTGAAGGGACCTTTTCCAATTGGTGAAGCTTTGAGAGCTAGTGAATGCTTAGAGTTGGTCCATGCAGATCTTTGTGGACCTATGCAAACAGATTCACTAGAAGGAAGAAAATATTTCTTTCTCATAACTAATGATTTCAGTAGGATGAGTTGGATTTATTTATTGAAGTTGAAGTCTGAAGCATTTGAGTGCTTCAAGAAGTTTAAAGCTCTCACAGAAAAGCAATCAGGTAAGATGGTGAAGGCCTTAAGGACTGATAGAGGAGGTTAGTTCATGTCCTTTGAATTCATGTCTTAGTGTGAGAAGAATGGTATAAGGAGAGAGCTTACAGCACCCTATACACCAGAGCAAAATGGGGTGGCTGAAAGGAAGAACAGAAATGTGGTTGAGATGGCAAGGTGTATGTTGAAGGCAAGAAGGGTCCCAAATCAGTTTTGGTGTGAGGCAGTAGCTACAACAGTGTACATTCTCAACATCTCTCCAACAAAAGATGTTGAGAATAGAACACCTTTTGAGGAGTGGAGAGAAAAGAAACCATCTGTTGGCCATCTTAAAGTGTTTGGGTGTGTGGCCTATGCAATGGTGACTTAGAGATCAAAGTTGGATGACAAAGCTGAAAAATGCATTTTCATTGGCTATGCAGTTCAGTCAAAAGCTTATAAGTTATACAATCCAGTAAGTAAGAAAACCATAGTGAGCAGAAATGTGGTTTTTAATGAAGATGTGAGTTGGGACTGGGAGAAACCAGCAGGAGATCAAGGAGTTAGAGATGTGGTGAACATTGAGAGTTCAAGTGCACAGATTGGTGAGGAGAATATGTTTGAAGATGATGGTAATGATGATCAGAATGTGAATGCTCCAGGATCACCAACACAGCAGTCTAGCTCATCTAGCAGCCAGCATTCCTCTCCTTCAAGCTCATCAAGTGAGACTCCTCCAAGAAGATTTAGATCACTTGCAGACATCTATGCTAGCTGTGGAATTTGCTCTTGCAGCAGTTGATCCAGAAAGCTTTGAGGAAGCTAAGGGTGAGAGCAAGTGGATGAAAGCAATGAAAGAAGAGATGAATGTTATCCAGAAAAATGAAACATGGAGCTTGGTTGAGTTGCTAGAAGAAAATAATGTAATTGGCCTGAAATGGGTGTTTAGAAACAAGTTCAATACAGATGGAAGTGTTGCAAAGCATAAGGCAAGACGGTGGAGCGTCAGTAGTGATGGCGGTGGCGGTGGCGGTCTCTGAGCGCCGTTTTCGATCCTGCCTTCAATGGAGGATCTCAGATCGACGGTGGATCTCAGATTTTCGTCGCCTCTATCCACCTGCGCCGACACCATTTCCGATTTTGCCTCCTCCATGGCTCGATGGATCTCAGATCGAAGGTGGATCTCAGATCTGGTTCAGGGGAAGCATCGACCGAAGTCGACTCCGGCACTTTCGCCATCCTCTGTCATCGTTGCTTCTAACCTTTACACTCACCGTTGCTGATGGAAGAAGGTAGAAGAAGATGTGCTGAAATCCAGGGCTCTTGGCGTCGGAAATCTCTCTCCACTCTCTGTTTCCCGACTTCGAGGTAGATCGGTTCTTGACTTCGGAGTACATCTATTCCGTTGCTCTAATGTTTCTTGTATATCTATTTCATGCTTGTGCTCTAATGTTTCAGCAACAGGAGTACAGTTTCCATGGATTGCTGAAGCAGTTGCTGAAATCTATCCCTAATTCAAAATCATCTGATGGCAAGGAAACGCCGCAATCTAACAAAGTCCGCAATGTCGCTGGACGGCTAGCTGTTCTCGCCCCTGAGAGGTATCTGTACAGGTTTCCATCTTGCGGAATTGATTAAGTTTGATCTTGTTTGTGGATTTTAACGAATTGGAATGAATAATAAGTTAGATAAAGGAATCAAATTGGAACGAATTTGATATGAATTGAGCTTAATATGGCCTTTGATTTCCCATCTTAGTGTTTATTGTATCACTGATTTGTCTGATAAACTGTCATTTTATATTGCATATTTCTTTCTTGAATGGAGAACAAAGATCAGATGGAGATGGCATCTTTTGATACTAAAGATGCAGTGGTTTTCAATCTAGTATAGATTGTGTAATTTATCCTTGGGTTGGGAAATGGAGATTAGAATTTGAGTCCTTAGCCAATATTCAAGTGATAACACTCGTGAATAAGTTTGACTGAGTTTAAATACAAGCTGCTTTCATCTCACATTCGTCAAATGAGCAACTTAGCATCTTGAATCTATATGCTTTCGTTACATTTAGATTCCAAGTATGAGTTATCTTGCTGAAATGCGTGCTTTATTTTGCTAAAATATGAATGCGTGCTTTATTTTGTTGAATTTAGGTGGAAAATTGAAATCAGGGGTCCAAATATGAATGGGTGCTTTATTTTGCTGAAATGCATTGTAAATTTGTGCAAATTGATTCATAATTGTTTATTCACTCCATGCTAATTGCTTATTTCAGCATCTTATAATTTCAGCATCTTATAATATTTTATTTTTGAATTGTTATCAAATTGCACAAAAATAATGGATTATCTTGATTTTTACATGGTTTGGGTTTGCTGAAATGCGGATTGTAGTTCCAACAATTGCTGAAATTCGGACTGCAATGAATTTTAATGTTCCTTGCTTTAAATCTCCTTTAAAAGCCTCTTAGCTCAATGGTAGAGTGATGTGCTATGCGCAAATACGTGGGTTCGAATCCCGCATAGGCTAAATTTTATATCCCGTAACACGGTTTCAGCAACAATTTCAGCATCAACAACGTTGCTGAAATCGGGGTTTCAGCATCAACAACGTTGCTGAAATCGGGGTTTCAGAATCAACAACGTTGCTGAAACCGTGGGCTTAGCATCAACAACATTGCTGAAACCCTGGTTTCAGCATTAACAACAGTGCTGAAATCGGGATTTCGGCATAAACAACAATGCTGAAATCGGGGTTTCAGCAACTCTGGTTTCGGCAACGTGAAAAAAAAAACAATAACGCAAAAAAAAAAACAGTAACGCGAAAAAAAACTGCTGAAACAGAGGGTGGCACAGGGGTTTCAGCAACTCTGGAAACGCGGGAAAAAAAAAACGAAAAAAAAAGCGGAAAAAAAAACTGCTGAAATAGAGGGAAAAAACAAAAAAAAAATCGGAAAAAAAACCCTGCTGAGACAGAGGGTAGCACAGGGGTTTCAGCAACTCTGGAAACGCGAAAAAAAAAACAAAAAAAAAACTGCTGAAATAGAGGTTAGCACAGGAGTTTCAGCAACTTTATTTTAGGGGTGGACATTTTGCTAATATGGAGAGGGTGGTGGACATTTTCCTAATAAAGCCCAAAATTATGGACATCGAGGTAATCACCCCTAAATTATATGTCCATCGGGTTGCTATGACAGACAACTAATTAAAAAACGGCGTGCATCTGATAAACAAAACTATGACAGACAACTAACAAACGAATCTTTAACAAGCAGCTGACAAACGGATCTATGACAGATATCTGACAAACGAACTACATTTAGTCATTTATTCATTATGAACCACATTAATTGTTGGAGAACATGTCGGTAGCTCGTTACTGAAAACTAAAATTTACAAAACAAGCTTGATCGAGAGATGTAAATACATTAATAGCAACGACACTATGGGAATTTTCCACATTAATACAAGCACCAGGAATTATCTGGACTTCATCAATGTTGCTTGCTTCAAACTGGAATAACACCTCTTTCTGCCCTACTTTAATGAAGTTGAATTTGGTTCCATCAAACGGCTGCAGAACCTTGTCAACACGGAATTCAGTCGGTCTTAGTGTTTACTCTCGCAGATCGATCTCCATTGTCAGCCCCCATGGATCTTACGTACCTTTGCGTGTCAGCACATCGAAGGAGTGGAGGCTACATAAGTTGTATCAAAGGCATTCCTTTTTTCCACCATTTAAGGGTGTGGGATGAAAATCAGCCATAAAGAAATTATATGAAGATAAATTTAAGAGTGTGGGATGAAAATCAACCATAAAGAAAGGCTCATTAACAACATAAATTTAAGAGTGTGGGATGTAAAAATCAGCCATAAGAAATTACCTGAAGATGTCGTATCAAAGCAATTCCTTTTTTTCCGTCATTTCTCTAGCCAATGCTCATAAACAATTTTGATTGCTTCCAATTCAAAGTCCCGACCGCCATCAACAACCAACTCATGTCAGCCACCGATTTTGGTTGTCGGCTTGTCAATTGTCAGCCACCGATTTGTGCTTGATTCCATTTTTTCTTCTATGATTATGAGCTTTCTGGTGTTTCTCCATAAAATAAGAAACTTAGGGCACTTTTATCGGATGAAAAATAAGCAGGGGTACTTGGGTTTTTATTATAAACAAATGTGAATAGTGGTGCATTGGATACTTGAGGGATGGGTGGGAAGAAGCGATACCCGGGTATGCATGTGGGCCACTGGAGGACAGAGCTGCAGCGCGCCAGCAAATTCTGAAACCAATTGGAGGACACGTGTCGTTCAGCGATTGGTGCGCAGGAGTGGCTGTGCAGATGGCGACACATGGCAGCGTGGGAGTGGCTGGCAGGCTGAGCGATGCAGATGGCGACACGTGGCAACTGGTTAGGGGGGGGGGGGATATTTTACACCATTAAATCCAAATTTTGGGGGAGAAAATGTTAAAAAAAAAATTACCACAATACTAGATTCATTTTTATCTACATGTAGACACCAATTTTGAATATGTTTGACTATATTTTTTTTAATAATTTCTCTTTAATTATAAATATGCATAATATAATCTGAAAAATTGAATTAAAAATATGAAAAAATATGAAATAAGAAATAATGCAAGAAATGAAATACATAATTATTAAAAAAAAATGGCAATAGGAGGAAGTTGATATGAGTAGTTTTGCCTATAAATACATACATTTACCAACACCTAACACACACTACTTCTCCATCTGAAAATCCCAAAATCCTTCACCATCTCACTACCATGGATCCATCCCAAAATCCTTCTGAAAATGTCTTCTTTTCTAGCTTGGGTAATATGCCAGTTTCTTCTGAATATGATCTGGCATACTACTCTCAAGTTCTCTCTTCAAACACAGAAAATTTGATCCCAATCACCTCTGGAATTGAATATTCACAACACTCCCAGTCCATCCCAACATATAGCACCCAACCAAGTGTTGGTGACCCCCCAACAGGTGCTAGTGGCGGTTCTCGTGGCCGAGGTCGTTCTCGTGGTAGAGGCCGTGGTGGTGCTCATAGTGATGGTGAAGTTGTGGAAGGTGTTGATGAAGTTTGTGGTCCTCGCGCCTACTGGCGGGTGGAAGACGACAACCTTCTAGTTAGCGGTTTCATTAACATCTCCACTGACGCGGTCACCAACACAGACCAAGACTCGCAAGCATTTTGGGCTAGAATTGGAGCTTTCTATGAGGATTACAGGAAACCCCATCAAGTGAAAAGAGAAATATCCAAATGTAAGGCAAGGTGGCAAAAACTCAACTGTAATGTCTCTAAGTTTGCTGGTTGTTTTCAGGAGTCAACTCGTATGTGAGCATCTGGTGAGTCGGATAAGGATGTCCTCATGAGAGCACATCAACTCTATTCATCTAAGAATGATGGGAAGAATTTCAAAGAAGAACATGCATGGCAAGTGTTGCGTGATGAGCCCAAGTGGAGTGTCGATTACTTGGAAAAAATCAATCGATGCAATGCAAGTAGTGGGAGCTCCAAAAGATCTCGCTCTTCTGGTGGAGGGGATACCCCAAGTTCAGATACTTCCACAAGTGTGTTCACTGTCAATCCTATAGAGCGTCCAATGGGAATCAAGAAGTCTAAAAGAAAGGGAAAGGAAGCTATGTTTTCCGATCAAGCAAATGTTCAACAGATTTCTGACCAACTAGATCAAGAGAAAGCTGAAAAGTTCAGGCAATTCTATGAGTTGCAGATAGCAAAGGAGACCCGCAAGAGGGAGAAGCAACAAGGGTACGAGAGAGTGAAGAAGATGGAGATCGAGGCAAAGAAGATGGACATGCTTACCAACCTCATGGCACAACCAGATCTTTCACCAGAGCTCGAGAGTCTGAAAATGAAGTTGATCAAGGAGTTGTCAGGGCAGTAATGAAGTTGATCAAGCTGGAGTTCGTTATCAAGCTCTTATGTTAATGCATGTTTCTCTTTTGTTAATGCATGTTTCCCTTTTGTTAAAGCATGTTTCCCTTTTGTTAATGCATGTTTCATATTTGTTAATGCATGTTTCCCTTTTGATAATGCACGTTTCATATGTTGTAAGCATGGTTTGCATTGTGTACTTTGATTAATGAAATTTAAGTTTAACTTTAAGTTAGCTTTGTTTGTTGTGGAAGGGTCTTGTCACTTCCGAGTACATTGTTCAAGATAAGTAAAGTTTTGTTTTTAGTGGTAGAGTGTTGTCACATCTTACTTCATTGTTCGAGACATGCAGCCTTTGTCATTTATATGGCCTTTACAGCTTGCCTTTACAGCTTGCATGTGATAATGGTTCGTCCCCTTATGCCAGAGAATCTTACATAGGAAGCTTGCATGTGGGTATGTAGGACTACTATATAAGATGACATTGTAGCCTTTCATATACATCACAACAATCATCTACCTCTCACAATCTCTCCCAATGTCTGATTCCGAATCAAATTCCTCAAACACTAACCCTTTTCTTTCAAGTAGTAGCTCTGATGATGGCGTAGTTTATCTTCAAGCTATCCTTAATGAATGGGAAGCTGCAGCTCTTGGGAAGCAACAAGCATACCAGCCGCCTGAAAGTTCACGAACTAGACGTCGTCGCACCCACATTGAGCTACACTAGTACAAATATAGGGGGTGGAGCACGGTAAGTTGAGTACGATTTTTGACAAGCGTGCTTATTTTTTTTATTTTAAGCACAGTTTTATATTAAAAGTGTGTTCCCAACTCCAAATTCAACTAAAAGCAACACGCTTTTCCATTAAACCGTTCTCATTTATTTCTAAAAAAATATTTAGATCGGTTTTCGTGTAAAGCGTGCTTAAAAAAACTTAAAACGAACACGGTTTAATTTTCAAAGTGTGTTTCCAAAACCAGATTTGAATAAAACAAACACGCTTTGCTATAAAACTGTTCTCGTTTATTTGTAAAAAAATATTTAACTCGGTTTTCGTGTAAAGCGTGCTTAAAAAAAAATTACAACGAACACGGTTTAATTCTCAAAGTGTGTTCCCAAAATCAAATTTTACTAAAACTAACACGCTTTTCTATAAAAACCGTTCTCATTTATTTATGAAAACTAGTAAGCTCGGTTTTCATGTGAAGCGTGCTTAAAAATAAATTAAAACGAACACGGTTTCACTTTACAAGTGTGTTCCCAAAACCAACTTTAACTAAAATCAACACGCTTTTCTATAGAACTGTTCTCGTTTGTTTCTAAAGGAATAAATAGCTCATTTTTCATGTAAAGCGTGCTTAAAAAAATTAAAACGAACACGGTTTTATAAGAAAAGTGTCTTCCTAAAACCAAATTTAACTAGAGGGAACACATTTTTCTTTTAAAGCGTTCTCATTTATTTTTATAAACCGTTCTCGAAAAAAATATTTTTTTTATATTTAGAGTTTTTTTTAGTAATTAGATTAAGTAAATGCACAAAGCTACAACAAAATTCCGTAGCTCGGGTGGCAGGAGTGTAAAGTGGATGAATTCAGTTTGAGGGTGCAAAAGGTCTTGGGTTCGACTCTTGGTTCAAGGGTGGAAGAGGTCTTGAGAGAAATATGAAAGAGCACACTTTTTTATTTAAAGCGTGCTTACAGAAATATCAAAGAGCACACTTTTCATTTAAAGCATTCTTATTATTAAACACGGCTTGAAAAAAAGTGTGCTAAAACCTTTTTTAGCACACTTCAATTGAAGCGTTCTTATAATTGGTCGTATGACAATTTTAAGAACGCTTCAACACAAAACCGTGCTTAAAATATGGGATCACGGTTAAATAGTAAGTGTGCTTGTTTGGGAGCGCACTCACTATAAGCACAGTACGAGAAGTGTGCTCCCATGCATAAAAAAAAGTGTGCTCTGGTCCCCCCTTTTGTACTAGTGGAGCGAGGAAGGGAGAGAGGGCATGCCCAGTTGTCTTCCGATTACTTTGCGGAGGTCTCAACATACCCAGACGAGGTCTTCCGTCGCAAATTTCGAATGAGTAAGGGGGTTTTCAATCGCATTCTTCAGCGATTGGAGTCGGAAGTGCAATACTTTCAACAACGCCCAGATTGCACAGGCAGGATGGGCATATCCGCTCTCCAGAAAGTGACAAGTGCAATTCGCATTTTGTCCTATGGGATTGCCGCCGATGCTTGTGATGAGTATCTACGGTTATCGGGGGGGGCACTGCAAGATTGTGTTTATCACAATTCGTTGACGGAATTTGCAACTTGTTTGGAGAGGAGTATCTTCGACGTCCAAATTCCGCGGACATCCAACGCCTTCTAAGCGTAGGGGAGTCCCGTGGCTTTCCTGGGATGTTAGGAAACATTAACTGTATGCATTGGGCTTGGAAGAACTGTCCAACTGCCTGGAAAGGTCAATTTGCCCGTGGAGATCATGATCACCCAACAATCATACTCGAGGCAGTTGCATCCTATGACCTATGGATCTGGCATGCTTTTTTCGGAGTCCCAGGTACTAATAATGATATTAACGTTCTTGATCGATCCCCTGTTTTTGATTATGTTTTACAAGGTCAAGCTCAAAATGTCAATTTCACTGTTGGGGGACACGGGTACGCCATGGGGTATTACCTTGCGGATGGGATATACCAAGAATGGGCTGCATTTGTAAAATCCACAAAGTCTCCCCAAGGCAGGAAGATGAAGTTATTTGCCCAATACCAGGCTTCCGTTCGCAAAGATGTGGAAAGGGCCTTCGGTGTGTTGCAAGCTCGTTTCGCAATAGTTCGGAACCCTGCAATGTCTTGGGATCCAGCGTTGCTCGGGAAGATAATGAGAGCATTCATCATTTTGCACAATATGATCGTGGAAGACGAGCGAGAATATTTTACTCATCATGGTTACGAGATTCCGCAATTTGACGAAGGAATAAGTGGCGAACCAGTCCCGGCAGACAACTCCACATGGACGTGGTCGACCTCGACACCGGAGGCTATGCGCAAGTATATCAAGAGGAGGCGTGCACTTCGCGATAGTGGTACACACCGTCAGCTTAGGGAAGACTTGAAGGAACATATTTGGCAAAAATTTGGGGCCAATCGTGGAGGCAATTAGTATTTTCCGCTATCCGAATTATGTTATGTTATGAAAAAAAATTCAAGTTTATGCATTGTCTTTGTTGTAACGTCCTTTCGTTTATTTAATTAATATTGTTTTTTTTTGTTATATATATAGTTCGCACTATGTCATTTATAAATAATATTAATTTAAAATTAAAATTTTAATAATAATAAATGAATATAATAATATAATTGAGAATGGAAATAATTATTGATGAGGGGTATATTTGTAAATTGAGTGAGTATGAAAAGATGGGTTTTGGGGTACTAGAGATGCTATTGATAAAGTGAGAAAAATAAGAATGGGATGCTGAGATGATGTGACGGAGTAAAAAGAATAAAATATTAGTATTTATAGTATTCCTAGTATCCATTGATAAACATGGTCTTACTAGTCATCATACGACAAACTTACTGGTCATATGACAAACTTACTTGAGCTACTATTACACTAGCTATATCAACAACCTAATAACCTATTATCCTATTCCTATATTCTCACAAGCATCACAACTGAATACAAACTAGCTATATCAACAACCTATTATCCTATTCCTATCTTCTCACAAGCATCACAATTCACAACTGAATACAAACGGTGAAAATTTAACATTTAATTTGAAACGCTTTTTGCATAAAAAAATTATCATGGGTGATTTTTTTGAAGAAAAAATAAATTTATAACTAGTTTTATGTAAACTTGTATTTTAAAGGTGATTTTGTAAAAAATTACTTCTTTTATTTTTGATAAGGAAATAATTCGAGGCCGGATAGGCCCGGACCTCGAGAGGCCGACAAAGTCGGTAGATGGCAAGCCGTCTAAATATACAACAACGAAATAGAAAATATAACATAAAATACATCAAAAGAGCACCCAAAGTAAACCCGGAAAAAACCCCAAGAACTAAGCAAACTAGCGGACACAACATCGAGAGGAAGGAAGTCGTCGCGGAGAAGTGGATAGCGAGCGCATGGGACAGCTCTAGTTGACACGATGGTTTTTTTTTTTTTTTTTTTTTTTAAGGATGGTTTTTTTATTATTATTTACCCAAATATTTTAAAATTTCTTTTTGCCTTGTGCGTAAGCGTAACTTTATGAACCTTGTCAATTGGGTTTTTGCTGGTTGGTGGTAACAAATTTGTGGTGCTATAGGTAAAGTCAATTGCCTTGTAGTCCATAACTATTGATGCACCGCCCCCCATTTTTGTGCGGGTAAATCAATGGAAATTTTCTCGTTAAGCTTGTTTATATGGATCGACCACCGAGTCATTTGAAAACACCTTCTTAACGCCTTAACGCTATAATGAGAAGAGTACGTACGTGCATCACCTCGTCTTGCAACCCTTTGTGCACGATTGAGATATACTAGAGCTATTTTTGTTTAATTTTTTATTTAGTCTAGTTCGATCGACTAAGTCGCTCTACATTTTAATCAGGTACTGTGTGACCCCCTACTCACAAGCGACTCCCTTAAAAACATGGGTATTCGAAACTTCGAATCTCTTGGCATGGGATTTAGCCCCACAATCACTACACCAACTCGATTAATAATCACTAACAAGATATTTAAAAAAAACAATGGGTTTGGTATATGATGACCAATAAACTTTTGAACATTGAACTAAAGACATCAATCTTAATCCACCCACTTTTATCATCTATAATAATTGATTCAATTTAAATTCATATTTTCGTTTTCTCCGGTTTGTGTCGATCCATTGGTTTAATTATTAGATCTCCTTAAATTTATGTAGTATATACGTACCATACTTGACCTATTTTAAATTGTGTTATATATAGGGGTACTATACTTTTAAAATTAGGGTACAAATTGTTTAATTTGATGTAATTAATGTTACATTAATTTGACACGCGTACACGTCCATTGTATTGGAACTGTACACGTGATTTGGTCTTATCTTCAAACAATGCCATGCACGTACTTTGACTTCACCCACAGTACCCTAATCTATGCTTTGATGGTAATTTGTAGTATATAATATTCGTTCATAGGTAATTAACCATATATGCCTATATAAACCCTTGATCCCCCCTCGTTATCGGCACTCCAAAAAAAAACACAAACAAAACAGTTCTAATTTTCGGCATCGCCATATATAACAAACCCTAGCCTTCAATTCCTCTTCACAATGAGTCCTAGTTTAAGAAAGCTTTCCCTCCAAACCCTTCTCGTTTTCGGCATCATAGCCATTGTCCTCCCCGAGCTCGTTGTGGGTGTAGTCCAAATCGAAAGCCTTGTTACCCCACAGTTCTTCAATGGTATCATAGGCCAAGCTTCTCCGACTTGCGGAGGCAAGACATTCTACACCCGAGCTGCTTTTCTTAAAGCAGCTAAGTCGTTTCCGTCTTTCGGTAACTATCCTAGTGATGTTGCCTCTATCAGGGAAATTGCCTCCTTCTTTGCTCATGCCGCATATGAGACTAATTGTAAGTGCACTTTTTTTTTTATATATTCATTCATATTTTCATATTTATATAAAATAATATTCATATAAAGACGACATAATATTCTATTATTTCACTGTTACACCGTGTTATTGATCATTTCATTAGAAATCTTATATAATTGATGTATATTTTTACTTAATGAATATATTATTGTACGTAGACTTTTGCTGGACCCAAGAGATAAAAACGGGTAGATACCCATACTGCAGCATTAAAGGGTGTCCAAGGTATCCTTGCGCAGCAGGGAAATTGTACTACGGTAGGGGTGCCCTTAAATTGAAAGGGAACTGCAACTATGGCGCTGCCGGAAACTACCTAGGACTTGACCTGCTCAACCAACCGGAACTCATCGCAACATACCCTACCGTCGCCTTCAAGACTGCACTCTGGTATTGGCAGATGAATGTTCGTCCCGTTTTCAAACAAGGGTTTGGAGCTACTATCCGAGCCATCAATCCCAAAGAATGCAGTGGTGGAAATCCCAACGCTGTTGCCAAGAGGATTATGTTCTACAAGGAGTATTGCAGTCAGTTCGGTGTCACCCCTGGACCAAATCTATCTTGTTAAACACTGATATAATAATAATGTTTCCCCTGTAATAATATATATGTGTGTGTGCATCAACTTTAATTTATGTGAAGAACGTGATTTGTAATAATGTAAACGTATGGTTTGCAATAAGGAGTTAGCTAAACTCCAGTGGCATTTGTATGATGATAATAATTACAATAATGTGTACAAGTGAATGTTTGATTATATTTTTAACATGTTTTTAATTAAATAAGTGTGAAATTAAAAAAAAATGATATTTTATGCGTATAGTTTTTAATTTATTAGAAAACGTTGTCAAAAGTCAAATGACATCTTTTAATTTTTCTGGTTGAAAACCAATAAAAATGTTCTTAATTAAATAAGAGGGGCAGCGCCACCACGCCTTTACGGTATGCGATGTTTATTGTAAACGGGTCTATCGTCTGTCTATTTTGGGCTTTCAGTCCATTGTATGTTTAGGGTTCCATGACTCTCTTCATATACTCATGGAACGCCAACCCCTTGTAACCCTAATCTGTTTTGCTTCCTCTAATAAGAAAACTGGTTCTCTGTCCGTGGGCGTAGGCAACACACCGTTGCTGAACCACGTAAATCTCTATGTTGTTCTTCGCTTTATCATTCTCGTTATAACAAACTGGTATCAGAGCTTTGGTTGTTGATTTCCGCCGAGAATGATGTCTGGTTCTGTGTTGAAGATCGACAAGTTTACTGGAAGAAATTCTTTCAGTCTGTGGCAGATCAAGATGCGGACTTTGCTGAAACAGCAAGGCTTATGGACACCGTTGGCCGCCGACAAGAAGGGGGCAGATACAACCACCGCTGAGTACGACCTTCTGGAGGAGAAGGCTCATTCGACGATTATGTTGTGTCTCGCAGACGATGTCATAACAAAAGTTGCTGATCAGGAAACCGCAAGCAAGTTGTGGCTAAAGTTGGAGTCTTTGTACATGACAAAGTCTCTGACGAACAAGTTGCTTCTCAAACAACGGTTGTTCGGGCTGCGTATGCAGGAAGGTACACAACTCAGAGATCATCTTGATCAACTTAACACTTTATTACTTGAATTGCGTAATATTGATGTTAAGGTGGAGGACGAAGATGCTGCCCTAATTCTGCTGGTATCCCTACCCCCCACATACGAGAACTTCGTTCAATCGTCCGTCGTTCGGAAGGATACCATCACTTTGGAAGAGGTTAGATCGTCGCTTCACAGCAGAGAGTTGCGTCTGAAGGCAACCGCGTCGGTTACAGACAATCAGGCTTCCGGGCTTGTGGCAAACGGAGGCAAATCTGATGGTAGAAAGGGCAATAAGAAGAAGCATTGGCAAGATTGCAAATCAGGATCTAAACCAAACGATGTTTATAACTACTGTAAGGAGAAAGGTCATTGGAAGAATGACTGTCCGAAGAAGAAGAAGCAAGAGGAAGAGAAATATGGGTATGCAGCAGTAGCTGATCGTGGCAATACTTCTGAGGAGGATATTGTTCTATTAGCTGATGTGTGGTATCTTGACTCTAGGGCATCCTATCATATATGTCCTAAAAGGGAGTTGTTTGCAACATATAGCCGTGTTGATGGAGGCAATGTATCCATGGGGAATGATGCTCTCTGCAAGGTTGTTGGGACTGGCTCAGTTAGGTTTCGGACAGATGATGGGAAATTTCGCACATTGGATGATGTCAAGCACGTGCCATCCATGACGAAGAATCTGATATCCCTAACAATGTTAGACGACAAGGGGCTTAGGTACACAGGTTATGGGGGAAAGTTGCGTGTGTTCAGAGGCTCTGATGTGGTTCTGCAGGGAGTCAAGCGGGGAAAGGGAACTTTGTACACCCTACAAGGTTCCTCAGTTACAGGTGCTGCAACGGCTGTTTCTGCTGGGGTTCAGGAAGCTGATCTGACCAGGCTTTGACATATGAGGTTGGCTCATATGAGTGAAAGGGGGATGCAAATTCTCTCGAAAGCAGATCTTCTGGGAGGCCATAAGGCCCAGAGCCTTGAGTTTTGTGAACATTGTGTGTTTGGGAAATTACATCGCAACAAATTTCCTAAAGCAGTTCATCAGACAAAAGGCACGCTGGATTACATACATTCAGACTGTTGGGGTCCTTCAGGTGTCCAGTCCTTGGGCGGTCACATGTATTTTTTGTCTCTAATTGAAGATTACTCTCGGATGACTTGGGTATTCATGATGAGGCACAAAAGTGAGGCATTCAGTAAGTTCAGGGAGTGGAAGACTCTAGTAGAGAATCAGACTGGAAGGAAGGTCAAGAGGTTGCGAACTGATAATGGTCTGGAATTCTGTTCATCTGAGTTTGATGGGTTCTGCAGAGATGAGGGCATTGCTCAGCATCATATAGTCAGATACACACCACAGCAGAATGGTGTAGCAGAACGAATGAATCAGACTCTTCTGGGGAAAGCAAGGTGTATGCTTTCCAATTCAGGCCTTGATAGGAGATTCTGGGCAGAAGCAGTTTCAACGGCTTGCTATCTCGTGAATCGGAGCCCACACACAGGTATCGACTGCAAAACATCTTATGAGGTGTGGACTGGAAAGGCTGCTGATTACTCTAATCTGAGGGTTTTTAGGTGCATTGCTTATTATCATGTTGATGAGGGTAAGCTAGAGCCAAGAGCTAAGAAGGGAGTCTTTATGGGCTATGGTACTGGTGTGAAAGGGTACAGGATCTGGTCTGATAGCAAGATTATACTTAACAGAAGGGTAGTCTTTGATGAGAGTTCTTTGCTGAATTCTAGGAAGAAGACCAGTGATGTAGTTGAGAAAGAGGTTGTTGCTGAGGAGGTGGAGTTGGACTTCACTCCATCTGAGAGTCAGGTACATGATTTGGTCACCAACCAATCAGGTACTATTGAGTCAGACACTGCTAAGACAGAGGCTATACCACTAGACACAGGAGCAGGTGGAGCGACACATCGCAGTATTGCTCTAGATCGGCCAAGAAGGGCGGACATCAGACCTCCTGCGAGATATAGGTCTGATGAGTTGGTGGGATATGCCTTGCAGGTGGCCGAGGAGGTGGAGGATGATGCTCCGTCTACCTGCAAGGCTGCTATTTCTGGATATGAGTCAGCACAGTGGCTTGCAGCAATGGGAGAAGAGATGGAGTCTCTTTAGAAGAATCAGACTTGGGAGCTTGTCAAATTGCCTGCTGATAGGAAGGTGATTACTTGCAAATGGGTCTTCAGGAAAAAGGAAGGACTATCAGCTGCTGAGGGTATTAAGTACAAAACACGAGTAGTTGCAAGAGGATTCAATCAGCGAGAGGGAGTAGACTACAATGAGATTTTCTCACCAGTGGTCAGACATACTTCTATCAGGGTGCTACTAGCAATGGTTGCACATCAGGATTTGGAGCTTGAGCAACTAGATGTGAAGACAGCTTTCCTACATGGAGAGTTGGAGGAGGAAATATACATGTCTCAGCCAGATGGTTTTCAGGTTCCTGGAAAAGAGAACCATGTTTACAGACTGAAGAAGTCTTTGTATGGGCTGAAACAGTCACCAAGGAAGTGGTATAAGCGATTTGATAGATATATGGTGCAGTTGGGATACAACAGGAGTTCATATGATTGTTGTGTTTACCACAACAGTCTAGATGATGGTTCACGTATTTACCTAGTATTGTACGTGGATGATATGTTGATTGCTGCTCAAAACAAGTCAGATATCCAGAAGCTGAAGGATTGTCTCAGTGAAGAGTTTGATATGAAAGATATGGGTGATGCTCGAAAGATTTTGGGAGTAGAGATCTATAGAGACAGGAAGCAGAGAAAACTCTTCTTATCTCAAGAAGGGTACATCAAGAAGATATTGAGCAGGTTTGGAATATCTTCGGCTAAGTCTATAGATACTCCAATGGTGTCTAACAGCAAGCTGGGAATGTACACACTTCAGACTGAGGAGGAGAAGGAGTACATGTCTAAGGTCCCTTATGCCAGCACAGTGGGGAGCCTGATGTATGCTATGGTCTGCACTCGACCAGATCTAGCATTTGTTGTTAGTGTGGTAAGCCGCTTTATGGTTCAGCCTGGGAAGGAACACTGGCAAGTTGTGAAGAGGATCTTCAGATATCTCAGAGGCACTACTGATATTGGTTTGTGCTATGAGAATGATACAGAGTGCTTGGTTGCTGGGTTTTCAGACTCTGATTATGCCGACGATGTGGATAGTAGGAGATCGATGATTGGCTATGTTTTCACTCTTGGGAGTTCTGTGGTGAGTTGGAAAGCAACTCTACAACCTACGGTCACTTTGTCTACCACAGAGGCAGAGTGCATGGCGTTGACAGAAGCTGCTAAGGAGGGAATCTGGCTGAAAGGCTTGGTCAATGATCTAGGCCTACATCAGGATCAGGCTTTAGTGTATTGTGACAGCTTGAGTGCAATATGCTTAACCAAGGATCAAGTTCATCATGAGAAGACGAAGCACATTGATGTTAGGTACCATTTTCTGAGGAATGAGAAGAGAATCAGGGTGAAGAATGTGGGAACTGCTGATAATCAAAGGTCCATATGGACCAAATCAAAGGCATTATCAGCAATGCTATCACTTCTGTTAAATGGCAATTTGTGATGCTTGGAAATAGAGCAAATGTCACACTGAAAAACAGAAGGGATGCATTGATCAACCAATTTCAAATGTCTTAACTTAGACATGGAAGTATGACCCAATCTTGCATGTAAAACATCCAAGCTAAGACTAGCTTTATTACAACTACTTGAAGGAAACAAGGTGTTCATAAATTGAAATTGGTTGCGCCCTTGATACTGTCCAGACTTCAAGACTTTATAGAGCCCATGCTTTCTGATCCCAACAAGCAGCATCTTCTTAGTTCTAGGGTCATGAATCATGCATGAAGTTCTAGTGAATATGGCAATTAAAACAGAATCATCAAGTAATTTTCCCACAGATAACAAACTGTGTTGGAAATCAGGTACCAACAAAACATCATTAAGTATGACATTGTCTAAGATCTTATAATTGCCACTCTCAGTAACAACTTTAACACTCCCATCAGGCAATCCAAATGCACGGGCTTGTCAAGCTTAGCCTTCATAGAAACACAAAGATCTCTAGGCATCATATGATCACTTGCCTCTGTATCTACTATTCATTCAATATTTGAGTCCACTTTGCATTTAGAGTTTGCAGAAGAGCAAGAAACAATACCTGGAAAATTGAGAGAAGACATGTCACTGATGCTCTTCCCTTTCATCTTCCTCAAAATCTCCTGATAAACAACGTTCACCATGGCATTATCAACATGTCCATCGGCTTGTCCTCTGTCAAAATTATCTTCATCCAGTGGACTATTCTGCATAGAGGATCCCATGGATCCAGCAGCATTAGCAGCTCCTTTAGAGGACCCATTCCACCTCTCTTTAGACACTTGTTGCTTCTTCTTTTCCTTGAGTTCCTTGAACCAGTCAAGAACTCCATGTAATTTGAAGCATTGCTCGGCAGTGTGGCCATTCGTCCCATAGTGATTACATTTCCTGCTCAGCTTCTCTTGTTTTCTGATCTCTCTCCAATCCTTCCTGTAAGTTTGACCAGACCTGGAGCTCATATTAGGTTGGAAATTGCCCCCTTTTCTTGCAGAAAAAGCACTACTATCAGCATTAGAGACATGAGAAGTCCCTGATGTTCCACCACCTTGATCAACCTGCTGTAATATATAATACGCTCTGTTTAACCCAAGTAAAGGATCCATAGCTAGAATCTGAGATTTAGCTGCCTCATAACCATCATTAAGACTTGCCAACAACTGCATCACCCGATTTCTGCTCTCAATCTCAGCAATCTTCTTAGCAATTTCACATGTGCACTGTTTCATTGCTCAACAAGAGCATTGTGGGACTCCCTCCGAAACTTGGAGCTCATCCCAGTATTTCTTCAAGGTATTTAAGAGATCAGCTAAAGACATAGAACCATGTGTGACATTGCTTATTTTCTTTCTAATCTGATATAGATCAGGGGCGCATTAGTGTGACTAAAACGTTCAACAACTTCTTCACAAAGTTGTCTAGTAGATTCAGTAAACATAAAAGCCTCAGGAATATTTTTACTCATGGAATTCAGAATCCAACATCGGACCATAAAATCTGCACGAACCCACTTCTACAGTTCAATAGCATCTGCATCCATTCTAGCACAAGCGCCACTGATGAACCCCAGCTTGTTCTTGGCTCCAGGGCCATTGTCACTCCACGACTTCATGTCATGAATTGTTGCTACCATCAAATGGAATGGCCACCAGTTGGGCACCTGGATGGTCAGAATTTGATAATTAAAGAGGATCATTAAGGTTACCTGGGTTAGGATCAGTTCCATTGTTGTTGCTCGTGTTTCCTAAAGTACTGAACATAAATGTCGCCACGACACAATCAATTTAAGAAAAAAAACAGGATCGAAACACTATCGCTCTGATACCATGAGATGAGTAAAAACTATATAAAAATCACTGAAAACCAATGAAGTAAATCAGGCAAGAAACCATAGCAGAATAAGGAAGAAAAGAGCATTCATTGCTCATTCAATACTGATGACGGCAAGGGTCTTTTATTGGGGCAGCAATCCCTAAAATTGTTCCCTTTATCCATCATAATTAAGAGGGCTTATATAGTACCCTACATGACACGTGAGAGGGAGCAACCCTTACCTCACTAAATGCCTTATTACAAAAGAGAAAGTAAACATGGACAATGACTAAAAGACACCCAAATTCTATACTCTCTACAACCCCCTTATATATTTTAGATCAACCCCCCTTCATCCTCTTATTATTTATACCAACATACACTGAACTAACACCTACCATTCTTAACTTAATTAACGCAAGACATCAATTCAAGCTGATATATATCCGCCCTTCTTGGATATTGATAATCTACTTTAAGGTTTTTATCAAAGAGAGAGAGAGAATTGATCATCTACAATAATTTTGATTATTTTAAATTCATATTTTAGTGGCCCGGCTTCCGGCAACGAGATCTTCATCACTGTACGTCTCCGGTTTGTCTACGTCCAATGGTTTAATTTTTACATCGATCTCCTTAAATTTACGTACGGTGGTATATTTATGTTGATCAAATTAAATTATATATAGGGGTACTATACTTTGAATTTTTTGGGTAGGAATACGTGTACTATTATACTTTGAATTAGGGTTCAAATTGTTTAATCTAGTTCACTTTTTTTATATATAAAAAAAAAGATTTGGATGCGAAATTTTTTCGAAATATTCATTGAAAAAATAAATAATTACACATTTACTCACTACTTGAAACTATTTGCGGAAATATTTATTTTTTGCAGACATTACATTAACAAAGTGAAAATTCTAAAATTGGAGTAATGGATGAAAAAAATTAACAAAAAGAAATGTGGGTTGAATTATACAATTGTTAATTATATTGAAATGAATTATAGATACGATAAGAATACTTTATTGGGGAAAACCCCCTAAAAAGAAATTGATGAACTCCATAATCTAATTTAAAAATAACTAAACAGATGTATCTAGGGAAAATATGCCTTGAGACATAGGCTAGAAAATCCTCTTTTTTTTTTAACCAAATTTGTAATTTAAGGATCTCTAGAGGCCATTATTTGAAAGATACAAAAGATATTATATTGAAAACTAGTATCTCTACGTCCAACCCCGAGCACGGGAACATTTTAACACAATATTCTAAAATTACATGTACGTATTATCTATATAAAAAATATATTAAAAATATGAAAACAACAATTAATAAATAAATTTGAATTACAATGTGAAAATTAGACTAATAACAATCAAAGTGTGTGAGAAATATATAGATATAAATAATTCATTCTACCAAAACAAATATAGATGGAAATAAAATAAAAGCTATTAAACAGTTGATTTTGATCAAAATAATCTATATATAAATAAAATAATACCTATTAAATGTTCAGTATCTATTAATAAATTAAGTATTACTATATATGAAATAGCTTAGATATTTTTTTATATCAACCACAACACGCCATGTAAAACGCTATGCATCGGTTTTAATAATTAAAATATAGACAATAAGCATCTCAGTTTATTAAATATTATATATAAATCTACTCATCTCAAAATTAGCAACATATTATATATACATTTCAACTTTTAATATATAGGGATGCATATCTAGCATATCTAGGTATGCATACTTCTTATATATGCTCTGATCGAATTTAATATTTTTGCTTAATTGTTGCTGAAGACATTTGCAATTTTGCTACATAGAAGAGATACAAAATACTCCGTAGTAGGTACTGCAGCAATAGATGCCCCAAGTACCCTTGCAAAGCAAGGAAATGGTACTACGGCAGGGGCCCGATTCAGATCACAGGCAACTGCAACTATGGCGCTGCTGGAAACTACCTAGGCCTTACCTACTCAACCACCCGGCCCGATCTCGTCGATCGCCACAAACCCTACCGTTCAAGACTGCCCTCTGGTTCTGGACGACTAAACGTTCGTCCCGTCCAGAGCAAAGGCTTTGGAGCCACCATCCGAAAGCTATCAATCCGGGAGAATGCAATGGTCAAAGACCTACCGCCGTTGCGAATAGGATCAAGCTCTACAAGAATTATTGCATTCAGTTCGGAATCACCCCTATCTTGTTAAACATATGCACCAAAATAACAATAATGTGTGCAAGTGAAACCTAGTTTCGATCTGTTTCAATTAAATTGGGTACAAATTAACTTTGGTCTTTTCTACCAAACCTCCCCAAAACGCAAGTTAAGAAGGACCGGCCTTATGGTTGATGATGAATTCTTGACGATTCGACGTGCCACCATCAAACCCGATATTGGTACCATACTTTGCACAGCCACAACGACAAACTACAAAAATAACAATGACCAAAATTATTTACAAAATCATCAAAGCGCGGAAATTAATTAAGCTTAAAAGTCATTATTTTAAAAAAATGACCTATGTGAAATAACTAGGAAGAGGTCCCCTGCTTGCTTTTATAACCAAAATAGTCAATTTAATTTGGGTTGTTGGTTTGTTGCAACTTTCCTTAAAACGAGAGATAATGTGCAATAGTCATTGATCAATTTATGAGGATGACATGTATATAGCTGATCAATAAATCAGAGTGTCCTACCTATAAAACAATGTGAAATATTTACCCAATGATAACATTCCAAAACCGAATTATATATCTTCAAACTAGGGTGGCATGCCCGTGCTACGCACGGGACAATTTTTGTGTAAAATATGTCAGTTTAATCGGATTTAGTCTATAAATAACTGAAGAAATAACACATGAGATTTAAAATGTTCAGATATTTATAGATTGCAGAAAAAACGACTTGAAGTAATCATCAAGGAAATATGAAATCGCGCAATCTCTTATAATAGACCTTACTGAATTGTCACCAGTAACATAGAACACATGAGTTTATCTCTCTGATATCATTGTATTATTATTATTATTATTATTATTATTATTATTATTATTATTATAGTGTAATTTCAATATATATACCACAATGTGTATTGAATTGGCCGGGGTACGAAAAGTGTAGATAATACACTATAAGTCCACACATATATACTACCACACTGTGTATTTTAATTTATAAGTCCATGAATCAACTTCAAACTTATTTGTGTTCATGAGATGCCACACATATATACTACTTTGTTTATAGCAAAAATCTATCATGTTCGCACATCTATTATAATCTAATTATTGAATCAAGTAGTCAATTTGCACCACTTTCTCATCATGCTCTCTCCTCCCGAGCTCTCTCCGCGCGGCCTCCATCATCTTCCTCTGTTGCAATGTTAACTAAATTAAAATAGATCTCAACATATGTTTTAGATTGTACAATAACAATTATAAAAACAGAAAAGGAAGAAATTCATGTGATTGAGTGTACTATGACCAAATATATATTGTATATATGCGAACAAATTTGAGAAACTACTTAAATAATTAATATTTAGATGAATAAACTTTAAAAAAATAGATAATCTTACCAATTCGGTATATGATCACAAATCATTGTATAAAATATTAAAGTGTGGGCCTTTGACCTTTCTTCGAGCATTCTTACCTTGGTATAGGTTGATATGGTTTTGGCAATCAAATAGAACCGGTCTATAATTTACGAATAAATAAATAAAATCACTATTTTAAAACCATTAATCCTTCATACATACAATTTAGTTACAAAATTGCTAAAAATATGATTAATTAAATAAAAATGGGTACCTAATGCTCGGTTTTTTTTGTTCACCATTCTCCTAAGCTTTTGTGTGTTTTTAATTTGTCCGTTCCGCTAAAATAAATCATTCGATCACCTCCCTTTCATACATCAACATCCTTATATATGCAAAGACATCTAATTTGCCATTCAATTAGGAGTAAAATGGCATAGAAACTACAAAGACATCTAATTTGGCTTTTAATAAAAAAAAGAATTTCAAAAGTTATAACGGTGAAAATTAATGATGTGATATCCATTCAAAATTAATTATATTAGATATCATATATCTAAGCAAAGAAACTGTAGAGGCTGACATCTAATTTGACATTTCATTAAAAAAAGAATTCCAAAAGTTATAACAGTAAAAATTAATAATGTGATAACCATACAATTAATATTATATGTACAACATAATATTATATTGGATACTATCACATATTATAAATTTAATGACCAAATTTAAAAAAAAATGAACATTATATATTAGATATATAAGTTTAATGACCAACACAATAATAAAAGATGTAGCCATGAAGAAGTGGAAAAAAAAAATAACTATCAACGTTTGAACATTTGACAAAGAGGTAGTCCCCAACAACTATAGTCATTTAGCTAAAGAATGCAAGTTGATCCAAATTGAATAAGAATACAAAAATAGTGTAAATTTCCATGAACTTAATAATATCAATAAATTGACCTTGAACACAACTTTTTTTTATGTATTATTATTATATAGATAGATAGATATAAAAAAAAATAGTATAGAAGCATTTTTTAACACTACATCATTATAATCCCAATGAAGGCGTACTTTGTTTTCGAATTGCAATTAACAATGTTATAAGTTTGTTTCTTTGAAATTGTAATAATAGGGGATTACAAATCAAAATAAATTGCTATTTGGTATCTATTTTTCATTTCAACAGAATATATAGAGATATATATACAATTAAACCTACACATTATTATAAAGATATACAAATGCACATTTTAGCTTATTTTGAGGAATCAGAAATTTAAAATGATACTTACAACTTAAACATCATGGTTTGGCCGGATTGAATCAATTCATTACTAAACAAAATTGAAGGAAGAAAAATGATATCATGAGAATGGATAGTACTAACCTATCTCTTGATTAGGTATGGTTCCCCTTATGTTTATAAAATTTATCCGCTTTCATGTTCAAGTGGTTAACACGTTTATAATTCGCGGTAAAAAAAAAATCATAGTTAATCATATAAAAGCATTATAAAAAAGTATTGAGTTCAAAATAAAATACCTAAAAGTAATGAGTATAGAGATTGTACTTGACTTACATTTGAACTTGTGAAGCCATGGTAGCTAGGAACAAATCCAAAGCTTTCTCGATTTACATTCACAAATCTGGAGTTTTCTCCATACTTGATCTGTTGATCATATCCCTTTCTCAATCTACATACTTGACAACGGCAAACATATATACTTATAGAACTCTATCAATGGACTTTTACTATTGTAATTTAAGTCTTATAAATTAATTAGGAAGATAGAAAGTCATGCATATGAGTAGTGACTATTTTATAACTCTTAGTTTTAACGTTTAGTATGAAGGTAGAGAGTTAGGTCAATTAATTATTTTTTTTATAACGGTAGATCTCTTAATATTCGATAATCCTTTATTTTTTTTAATTATTGTCCAAAGCCTCAAATTTCTAACCGGGGTGAAAATACTACTCAAGACCTCAAATTTGATAAGTTAATTAGTAAATTGTTAGTTGTGATGTTTTGATAAAGTAAAACAAATAATGTGTTTTTTTTTTAAAAAAAGGCTTATAAAATATAACAAAAGTCTAAACATAAAATAAATATATCCAAAACAACAGAGAAGCAAATTTATTGTTATTATTATTATATATAAATTAATTAGATTAGATTGTGATTAAGTAGAAAAATGACAAAGTAGGAAAATAAAATAAAAGATGTAGTTGTTGAGGTTTGAACAACTACTACCATTGGGCCAAAGAAGTTATTTTGATGCAAATTGAGAATATAAGAAAAAATAGCAAATTTTTTGTGGAGTTAATAATGGCAATAAATTGCCCATGAACACAACTTTTAAGGTTTACTAGTGAGCATGCCCGTGCGATGCACGGGACTTGTTTTAGTTATGTTGTTTGCTCATTTAGTTAGCGGATATTGTAAAGGCTCGGATTTTTAAATAATAAATTTTAATAAGTAATAAAATAAAAAGGGATTTAGGTCAAAAAAAAAAAAAAAAAGAGAATCCGGCATATAATTATTTTAAATGGACGTTCATTCAGATTTATTTTCGCTTTCGCTTGCTAAAATTTGAAAGTATAATATGATTTTATTATTTGATTCAGTCGAGAATTCGATTTAAATTTGAAGTTTAAGCTCTATATCTTTTCAGTCGGGTTAAGGTCGAGAGAGCGGGATTCGGGATATTTTTCGGGTATTTGAAATTTTATTTTGGAGACCCCTTGGGTGTTTGTTCTTACCTCCCTCCCACTCGGATTTGTAGCCAACAAAACTCCCTCTTGCTACCTTGTGACCAACAAGATGCAGCTGTCCCTTTTGTGATTTTGTCCTCTTCCTCTTGTTCTTATCTGATAGATCAGCAAGTAGTCTCCCCTCAATTCTTTTGCCTTCGGAACCCTACTCTTTCCCCGCTCTTTTGGTCTGATTTCGCCCACTACACCTCGCTAACTTTCCTTCAAAAGCAGAACTGCCTTCCCCCAACCTCAATTTCAGGCTCTGCAACATCCCTCCTTTCATGTTAAGCTCCAAAAACAGCCTCCCTTGGTTCTCTGAAAATGCAACAGACTTCCTCCCCTTTTTCAATTGAATTCCAAACCCACAAGAAAACACCACCTCATCCTCCTATTGATATGTTGCCGGCCACCAGCTCACCACTCCCCCCTGCCTTGCGCCGTTGTTCTGTCCGACCAGCATCAGGCCGCCGCCGCCTTCTGTTCACCGCCAGCTTCGACGCCACCTCCACCACCACCTCCTCTCCCTCCCTGTTCTCGCAGCCCCTAAGACACCACCGAGCGCCTCCGCTTTCCCGAGAACCTCAAACCCAACAGCTCTGTTTCAACGAATCCGAGCCCCGATGACCGACGAAGCGAAGCCAAACCGCTCTGGAAACCCAGTGCCACTGCCGACGCCGGAGCTCTCCGTTTCCCTGTTTCGATTCAAATCGTCCGGTAAGGGTCCCTTCATCCCCATTTCGATCGAAAACCCAATAAAGCTTCACCTTTAACCGATTTCCCTCTGTCTTAGGCCAATCCCGCTCTAATCCGACTCCGACGAAGCCAATTCACGCCGCTGTCGAAGATTCCGGCGATGTTTGGCGAGCTCGGTGAGTTTCTCCTTTTCTTTGCCTCCCTTGTGCGCGTTTCGTTCCTGGGATTTGGGTGGTGGTCGGAATCGGGGTTAGGTCTGATTGAGAGTGGTTAGGGTCGGAAAAAAAAAATTGTCGCCGGAGGCCCTGGGTTTCTTCCCCTTTCTCTCCCGTTCTTCCGGCGAGCCTGGGTCTCCTTCTCCCGTTCCGCATCGCTCTGTCAGTTCCAGGGGAAAGAGACGATGCTCCTCTTTCTTTCTTTGTTGGGTGTGGGCTTGGATCTGGGCCGACCCGAACCTTCTCTTCCGAGCCCTTTTATTTCCAGATTTCCCATGGGTTTCATTTGGGGAGGCTTGGATCCGGGTTATGTTTGTGAAGGATCCGGGTTGGGCTTTGGCTTGGGGCTAGATTCGGGTTCTGTGTTGGGCTTTTGAGATGGGTTGTAAAGGGTTGTGTGATTGTTATAGTATTTCATATGGTTATGTTATATTTTATATGTTATGATTATTAATTGTTATTATTATTATGTGATTTTTGGAGTTTTATAATAAATATTATATTTTTGAGATTTTATATATTAGGAAAGTATTTGGAAAATAACATTATTTAGAATAGGTATTTTGTGATGTTTTAAATTATGATTTTAGGAAATTGAAATGAACTATGGGTTTTGATTTATAAATATGGTTGTTAAATTAGAATTGTTTTGGTGATTTAATAGCAGAATTTATTTATATAAAGGTTTTGAAATAAAATGCCGGAATTATTTCTATAATATGATTTTGAGAGATTGGTTTTAAGGTTAAATGTTGAATGTCAGGATTTAGTTGAGTATGACTTTAAAGGAATTGTTGATTTTCTGAGTTGATTTAACTTAAGACTTAAGAGTTGAATAGTTTTGGGAAGAATGATTTTGGTTGATGTTGATCATAACGGAAAGGTTTTGAAAAATGGTTTTACTATCGATTAGTTTTGAGTATGTTGAGGACTTGAGGTTCGTGTGTATGAATGATGGACCGATAGCTTATGGAAATGACTTGATAATAGGTGCGTATTGCTTTTGGATTGCTTTGGACTTGCATTTGGGCCCTTGCTTGTGTTATCTTGCTGCTCTGCATCTTCAGGTAAGTTCCCTAGGAGGCTTACTCAGGCTGGACATTCATGCCTGTTGTTTCATTTTATGTTAGGTGTTGCATATGCATGTAATATCCTGTTTAGGTTGCACTAATTGAATGAGCATCTGCTTACTTCATGCGTTTGAAACAGAACGACCGTTATCTGTGATAGTCCTAGAGTCTTTGCTAGGGTCATAGGGTAGCCCAGCCTCATCGGGTACCCTGAGTCAATCGAGTCATGAACTTCCTTATATTATGAGATGCCTGCGGGCTTTATTGTGGAGCGGGTTAGGCATGCGTGCCCCCCGATTATGATGGAATGCATTCACGAGCTGGCCAGTCTCCGCCCTATCGGAAGGGGGTGGAGGTAGGAGAGGTATATGCCACTTGGCATTGTCTTGGGCCCTTTACAGTATTTTTACACATTATTATAACTAGGAGCATGCTAGTGTGTTTGACTTTCGTACTGCATTAGAGCATCTTTATTAGGTATAGCACATACTATGTGGCCTCAGCGAGAACTGCCGGTCCCGCATGAGTGGCTCGATCTGACTCCTTTCCCCGTTCTCTTTTTTAAGGTATCTCTGCAGATTTTGATTGCTCGATGTCTATATGACGGGGTTCCCTTTTTGCGAATCGAAGATCCTGGCTAAATCTCTAACTCATTATAAATGGTAATCATCCACTTATGTTTTGGTTTTGACCTGGCTCTGCCGTGGCGCTTTGTATCTTAATTTTGCTTCCGTCCTGCTTCCGTTTGAAATGAATTTCGCGAGTTAGTCCTTAGGACAGGTTAAGGGTACCCAACGGCCCCACGATATTTTCAGGGTTCGAAATCCCTCTTTATTACTGACCATAAAAAATGAGTTTGAAACCTCGACCCGTACCTGGATTGCAAGATCCGAACAAGGGGTTTTATCCCTTGAAACGTAACCCGGAAATCATAATTCTGGGCCGTTACAGATATACTCTATTAGATATGTATGGCCCGTTAAATGTAATTTGTTTATGCAATATTTGATTTATGTGTTATTTATTTTTAATTAATATTAAATATAATCAAACTTTTATTACACATGCACTTTGAGATTAATTTTTATTGATATTGATATAATAATGTACTTTAATACCATTTAATTGATTTAATTTTAAAATCTCTCTTCTTTGGTATATATTAATGTTGAAAAAATGAATAATAAGATGCAAAACTCTCTTCTTTAACTTGTACATATTTAGATATGTCCATTCACTCTTATCTTCATTGCTAGCTTGCAAGTTTAATACCAAAGCTTCTAGCATGTTCATTTCAACCTACATACTTCAAATGTGAATGTGAAAAATAATATGATATATATTAGAACTATAACAATAAAAAACATATGGAGTAGATATAGTAATTAGTAAGCATGTCTCTCACATATATAATCAATATCATCCGGCCACTTAGAGAATTAATTAGAGGTATTTGTAAACATGCCTCACGCATACCTTCCTTCATTCTTGTACAAAGTTTATTATAATTAGGCCCCAAAGCCTCAACTAAGCCCTTCTATGTGCTTAATTATCATGAATCATATATTTTACATTTGAATTTATTTTATCTATATTGAGAAAACTCAATTAAAATAAAAATATATTGATCAATAATAACATATATGGAAAACTATATTATATTGAGTTAATATGAAGTTAAGCCATTTTTCGAAGAATTAAATGAGAGAACTGATAATAAAAATATCAATTAATTAGCAATAATATCTAACACTTGTATAAATTAGACACTTTGATTTTTTATTTACCAAATAGACACTTTAATGTATATAAAATTAAGCTCAAGCTTAGAAAAATATAACAATAATGTTCAACTATAGAAAAAAACACATGCACAGATGATATATATATAGACGAATAAGACAAAATCAATGGCTAGCTAGACATACAAAAAACAAAACAATTGTTGCAACTTTCCGAGTTAGGATGTATTATCCAAAACAATTGTTGCAATTCATCTTGGGTGCTTTCTTTGCATTTGGTAACAAAATCTAGCAACAAAACGAAAAACAAAAAAAGTAGTTAGTAAAAATATCAAAATAATAGTTAATCTCAATAAGCTGCAAATTGATTTAGTTAACAATAGAATGAAATTGATGAAAGACATAAAAAAAAACAATGGCTCGTAAAAACTATGAATGATTTTTTGGAAGAAAAGTATGGACGGACATCTTTTGAAGATGAAAAACTTCCCAATAAACACATTTATATAGAGTTGAAAATCATTTAGAGTAATTGTAGGGACGTGACTATTCAAATTCTTTCTGTTTCAATATTGAAAACCGATAAGATTGTAATAAATGGTGAGTGAATGTAGACTAATACTATGTAGTTATTGATTTTTATTTTTTTTTGTAATTACGTTGTTTTTAAAGGTGATGAAATGGAATGCCTCTTTGAATTCTTTACATAGGTTAGGTCAAGTAGAATTGCCATTGGAAATTGATTTAAAAAACAAACATTAGATTGAAAAAAAAAACAATCTTCTATATATGTAGATGTAGATGTAGATAGATTATTATTATTATTATTATTATTATTACAAGCTTTAATTTAATTATTTTAGCTTAATTATTAAAGATTCTTTTATATATCTACTTAATTATAAAATATTTTTACAATTGAATTAAAAAAAAGCCAAAAATTATATATTAGATATCTCTTCATAAATAAATACAAACAGGTAAATTAAACTTTTTACAAAATATGGAGAAAATTAAACTAATTGATTTTAAAATAAGGCTTGAGGCTAGCTATAATAATGGGTGCACATTTAATTTTTCCAATTTGTAATTTATTGAATTGCAAGTTGCAACGGACAATCTATTGAGTTTGGATGATAACCATTTATATTGTAGAATTAAAAATGAAAAATAAAAAGCCCTGGAAAAATACAGCTTTATATTGTATATAGATATAAGATTTAAGTATAATATATACACATAATTTTATCTACATATTATATTTAAATATATATAAGCTTTATTTATTATGAACATATATATGTTCTTGTACGTAGATTTAATATTATATCATCTATATGAATATCTAACTATATAGACAAAGACATTATTTTTAACTATATAGATATAAATTTTATTAAATAATTAATTTTATATATATTTTTATTGAAAATAAAAGAAAAGGGGGAGCTAAATGAAATTAGCATATGCATGCACATAAAATTGTTGACAAAAAAAATGCATCGAAATGACATATAAACATTCAATTGTTGAGGTTTACAAATAAATTATACTACTGATGATCCATTTATACATTAAACATTCAATTCTTGAGGTCCAGTCAAGAACAATACTTATTAATTTGGCACCCAAAAGAAAATTGATACCACTTTTTAACATTTTCTTATAAATATTTTATGTAAGCAAGTGCAATAGTGTAATATCACAAATAGAAGGGTGTTTACGTAAAATACAAGGAAGGAGCATATATTTTATTGAAGGTAAAACAAACCAAGGGCAAACGTACGCACCTTTCTCAACCTTGTTATCCAAGTGCTTTGCTCCGATATCCTCCGAATCTTCAACGGTGATTTGTAGATCATTCATCAAAGCACACTCTGCAAGGACAAAAAAATTTGTCATAATCATACATCAAAAATCCATGCCAGATACGAAGAATAAAAAAACGACGTGAGTGATTATATAGAACGAAATTTACCTTTGAATTGAAATGAAGGGTCTCCCAAATATTTATGATAATGTATCTCACAAGTCACTAAATAGGTGAAAAGTCTTGTTTAATTGTATACATTAATTAAAGGCAGAAGATAAAAAGTTTTGGACATGAATATTGAACATTTGAATAATTTTTATATAATAATTGGAGAAATAATTAGGTACGCATTTATGAGGCTTGCACACAACTTTTCTAGTTATATATTATTATAGATATATATATATATATATATATATATATATATATATATATATATATATATATATATATATTATTATATAGATAGATTCCATAATATATTAAACCAACTTTCAAATTAAATGAACAGATTATTTAAAGGACGTGATTTGCAACTAGCTTCCTCCATGTATACAGCCCAATAGCGATTGAGTGGGCCCAAACCCTGATCAGCTTTACTGGCCTTGTCGGTCCTATCGGGCGGATAGGGCCCGAGGATTGTTGCTTAGTTCTCACGGAATAATTTACTTAAAATAAACTTCAATCGCTTGAAACAAACACAACACAATAATCCAAAATTTGTACAAGTATTTAAAAAAAACGGATTTTTATATCCAAATTTAAATTATTTTAACTTTCTTCTACTCTATACCTTAGTACTTGAGATAAGCAAACTATTTCTAAACGTATCCTATTAACCTATACCCTTTGAACATAGGTTAAACGTATTAAACTTTATTCGACCAAAAACGAAAGTACTAGACGTTATTTGTAAATTGTAAAGCAAACTAAAGTCTAGCACTTTGTAAACCAAATCAAGTCTTTAAAGTTAATAAAAATATTCCCATTTCTCACTCTATATTTTACACCAATTCAACTACCCTTTCCCTAATCATTCATCCTCTTTAGCAACACATCATTTTTTTTTTTTTTTAAAAGATCTTATATTTAATTAATTACAATTTCCAGCGAAATGCAGTCATTAATGGAATCAAATTGGAAGGTTGTGGTTGGAAATTATTGATAATCGCCCAATCACTCACCACTTCACCTCCTCCCTTTCTCTTTCTCACCTACCACCTCCTCCTCCGTCACCGTCGCCGTCAGCAATTGCCGCCTCCGATCCGATTCCCGCCAGTCCGAAACAATCTCACCACGGACGCTCAGATGAACCCCAGCGTCCACCACCACCACCGCATCTCCGCCTCTCTGGACTCTCATCCGCGAAACCACCGCCGACGGAGCTGCTGGCGGCGGAGCTCCGGTCATCAAAGCTCGACAGATCGGACAATTGGAGTGGGAACGAAGCCACGTATCGATGCACGGCGGGTGGAACGCGTGCTGGCAGTTAGGCATCAGCCTCAAGCTCTCCCCCTCCGCGAACTCCGTCAAACAGACGGCGCAATCCGTCGACTCGACGAGACCGTCCCCTCTCTTATACTGAAACACCGTTATCGACTTTATGAATCGTTCGTCCAGGCCGCCGTCGGAGCTAGCGGCGGGTGGGGTTTCGATCTGAACGGACGCCCCTAGCCTGTCCTGGAGGACGAGCTGATCGATCCGGGACTGGAGGTGGCGCTCCTCATCGACGACGTCGTTTTGGGAGCGGCGCCGCTTGCAGAGCTTGGAGGCGAAGGTGTAGTAGGAGAGGAGGAGGAAGGCGGCGGAGAGTACGCAGATGAGGGCGATCAGGAGAGGGGAGACAGAGGGGGAGGAAGATGAGGAATCGGAAGGCGGGGGGAGGAAGTAGTCGTCGGAATTGGAGGAGGCGCACCACTGGAGGCAGTAAGGGGAGCAGATCCCCTGCGAGCAGTCGTTGAAGTAGTACGGTGGGCGCGAGGGTTTGGGTTTGGGATTGGGGGTGGATGGGGAGGGCTTGGGGGCAGCTGCAGGGGATACCATCTCCGGAGAGATGGATCGCTGGATTTGAGGGTGGGGGTGGCAGATGCGATGAAATTGATGGATCTGGATTGAAGTAGGAAGATCTGAGGAGAGGGGGAAAGGGAAAGGGAAAGGGGAAGATGGCGGTGGTTGTTCAATAGATGAGATGAGACTGCGGTGGTCCAATAAGAATAGGTTCCTTTGGTAAAGGAAGGCCACGTGTCATTTTAGTCAACGGTTTATTGGAGAGAGCTCCACAATCTCACTTTATTATTATTTTTTATTTTTTTAATACATGGAAAGAAATACAAATCTCCAAACAAGCAAAGGAAACCGAAAAAACAAATCACATAATCATCATGTACAATAAAAAACAAATCACATAATTAATATTTATATTTATTTTATCATAAAAATCAAAATTTAATATATATAGATAAAAAGAATTAATTTTTTATGTAGAGATTTTCTATAATGTTATTTTTAAAGATAAAATTTTATAATTATATAAAAGATAAATCAATATTTGTACTTATTTTGTCATAAAAAACATATATATGCTGTATATAGTTAAAAAAAAAAAAGAATTGTTTTACATAAAAAAATATGATTTTTAAAGATAAAATTTTATAATTTTATAAAAGATAAATAATCTTATAAGTTTTTTGTGCTTATTGATAGTGAAAATATTTAAATTGGCAACCCTTCGTTCACTTTTATAAGTCGTTTACTATTGACGTGCGTTTTCCTATGATCATAAAAACTATACGTATAAAATATTAATTTTTTTTAATAATCTCATATATTTTAGTAATAAGTATGAGATTATTTAAAAAAATTATAATTTTTACCATCCTAAAAAACGTGCATAAATCTATAAAAGTGAACGGATCGAGGGAGTAACTATTTGGTGCGATCAGACGAGATGTTGACGAGGACAACAATAAAGTTTCAACTAATGTCCTTTCTTAAATTGGATTAACGTGTACTTTAACATGGTTAGTTATGACTTATGAATCATGATTCCAGTTTATTTAAGACTTGGCGGGTCAATTTTAGACTACCAAGTTCATATTGTACCTTTTATACAAAAAAGTTTAAAAAATAATTAAATTTGGATTACTTTTTTTTTTAATCAATAAGTATTTGAAATATCATATAGAAATCTGATAAATCGAGAGGGCGTAAGGAGCGTCATACGAGCAGATTATCATGATACAACAAAACACAAAGAATAAATCAATCAATCAAAGCAAAAAAAAAAAGGGTTAATTGCGCTAAATATCCCGACCTTTATGGATAGTTGCATTTAATATCCCGACCTTGTAAGATTTCACGAAATATCCTGACCTTTGGTGTTAGTTGCGCTCTCTACCCTAGATAGATTTCTTAAATTAAAAAATTACATAAATAATGGAAAAATTACACAAAATCACCCATATTCTTAAAATATTTTCAATAAACTTAACCCCTAATATATTTAACCCCCCCCCCCCCCAAAAAAAAAAAACCAAAAATCATTTCTAACTGATAACATCTACTCCCATAATTATTATAATTATTGAAAATAATTAATTTTATTATTTTTCTTCATAATATATGTTATAAAAAAAATCTATGTTTATATATACCGATCTATAAATGTGGATTTGTACATATATTCTCTATATATTATTATTATTATTATTATTATTATTATTATTATTATTATTATTATTATTATTATTATTATTATTATTATTATATATATTCTTTTTGGTCCATATTATTTTATATACACTAAAACTAATACATAACATCTTATGTGGAATCTTGTGATTGAATCTTAAGAAAATATTTCTCATCTAAATTCCACAGCATTAAAAAAAGATTCTATAAAAAAATGCTAACTATACATATATGGAATATAATACTTTTAAAAAATAAAATAAAATATATTTTTTTAAAAAGAAATAGTAAAATATGGAGTATATGATAACTATTTATAATTAATAAAGATATGATAAACATATATTAAAAATAGGAAAATTTGGTATATACTCATGGAAACTTGATTAATTGGGCATATAATATGGTACTTACATATTAATCTTACATAAATTATAACTATGGCTTTATAAAATAAATTTTTAAGGAATATAAAATATAATAAGAAAAAAGTTTATTTTTAAATAATCGATCTTATTTTAATTTTTTAGAGCACGCATTTTTATATGTTTGGTATAAATTTCCTTTTTATTTTGATTAAAATAGGGATTGTTGAATTTTTTTATATAAATATGGGTGCTTTTGTGCAATTTTTCCATTATTTGTGTAATTTTTTAATTTAAGAAATCTATTTAGGGTAGAGAGCGCAACTAACATCAAAGGTCAGGATATTTCGTGAAATCTTACAAGGTCGGGATATTAAGTGCAACTATCCACAAAGGTCAGGATATTTAGCGCAATTAACCCAAAAAAAAAAAGCTAAGAACTAGGCAGAAGATCAGTTGAAGATGAAAGACTCGACGAGAGAAACATGGATAGTGAACGCATAAAAAAATATTCTTAATGAAACAAAAAATATGACACACCAATGAAACAAGTGAATATTAGGTTACACTAGTATAAATATTATATGCGTGGGTATGAATATAGATGAATATTGTTTGTATGTGAATACATATATAATATTATTTATTTTAGGTTATGTAAGTATCAATCATAACATATTCATATATTTATAATTACATAATAATCATATTCAAACAAATTAATATTCATTTATTGATTTGAATATAACATAATTTTCATTTGAATAAAACCATATTTTCCATTTCATCATAACATACCACCTACTAGACCTGTCAAAACACAACCCGACCCGGTGACCCGATCCGACCGACCCAAAAAATTTCCGACCCGAACCCGAAAATTTTAACCCGAATTTTTTTTCCGACCCGAACCCGAAAAACCCGAAATTTTTCGGGTAATCTGGGTTTCGACCCGTTGACCCGATTGACCCGGTAATTTTGACCCGATTTACCCGATTGACCCGATAAACCGATTGACCCGGTTGATTTATAATTATATATAATTATTTTTTATATATATAATTAAAATATATCACAAAATTATCAAATAATGATTTTTTTAATTTAAAAAAGAAAAATTTGACAAACCCGAAATCGACCCGAACCCGACCCGAAACCCGATCAAACCCGAGTTCGAGTCAACCCGAAAAACCCGAAACCCGTTTTACCCGAGACCCGTTTTACCCGAAACCCGAAGTGACCGGACCCGAACCCAACCCGAATGACCCGTTTAACAGGTCTACCACCTACCTATCATATCTATTACCTTTCCTATATTATATATTTATATCATAACTCGCGATATGAAAATAATTTCAACGAGACAAACTTAAAATGACATAATTGGATACTAATAGAGAAGAGAAGAAGAATTAAAACTCATATGTTATTAGTCACTCTGTATCATATTATGAATTAATAACTCATGTATCATCAATTAACATGTAACTATCAAAATACTAGGTCTTGGGATATAATCATATAATTCATATTTCCAAATTGGATAATGGGCTATTAAATGAGTTTCTATTTGGGCACATAATTGAAATTGTTCCAACCCTGCCCGTTAAAGTGAAGGGTGAGTTGCTCACAGCATCGCACTTCGGAGTATAGGATGAAAATTAGGCCAAATTGCAGAAAAGCTCCATTTAAATATACATTGTTATAAATACCCCTTAAATTAATAATTTCATAAAACCACAATTTAAATAAAAAAATTCACCAATCAACCTCTCTCAAGATCATTCAATCCAAATTTTGGCTAAATTTGTTAAATTACAATTGTTTAATGCTATGATAATGAAAATTTAACAATTAAAAAAAGGAAAAAGTAAATAAATAAAAATTAAATTGAGATGATATAATTGCTGTCATTTTTTCCCCAAATTGAAAGTGTGTAGAAGGTAATGGAGAAAGCAAGCGACTCAATCGAAGGGAGTGCAATTTTGTATAAATCGATACCATTTTATCGGTTATTTGAAAAGAGAAAATAATGTTAATAGTTTTCTCCCAATTCATACTTACTTATTTACATTTTTTTAATCGTTAAAATTCTATTAGAATTATATAAAATGAGCGATAAAATTGTAATTGATCAAATTTAACCTATATTTCGATGGAATACATACCAGAGTGGTTGATTGATGAAGAAAGCCACTGCAAGGGTGGCTTTCTATTAATATCAATTTAAAGTATAATTTATAGCAAATTGTTGTATTTAAAGGTTGATTTTCTTCTATTAGGACTAAAAATGAAGTCAGGAAAGTCGGTGGCTAGTGATTTGTGGCAGAGACCACCAAAATTATCTTGAAGCATGATATTTTCCAAGCTAAGTGAGAGTGTTTGAGCTATATATAGTATGTCATTGATTGAGCATGAATTGGTGATTTAATCACGTAATAGTGATTAGAGAGTATGAATTGGCCGGCTTGTGATGATTAAAGGATCAAGTGTCTCAAAGTGGAAGGGGGATGAGATTACTCCTTCCCACTAAGGTTTTTCTTTCTCTCTTCCACAATAAGGTTATCCCATATCCATAAGTAAGAATGGCTCCGTCTATAAGGGAAGGTAAACTCCATGGATACGGATGCTCTAAAAAAGTGGTTACAATCTAGAATCGATTAGTGTATAAGCGGTCAGGTTTGTACTAAAGAGAAGTGTATTTTAAAAATGATATAACATAAATTATTAATTTATTTTTTGCTAAGCATATAAATTCTTATTTACAAGTAGAGAATGGAGAATGTGATCCATATAATAAGATAACTTAATACGTAGTAATATATAGTAGAATACATACTAATTTATACTACAATAGAAGGCCTAAGTAATCCTTCCCCACTCTTTCACGTACGGTGAACGCTCTCATGAACTCCAGCCAGCATCCACCACCACCACCACATCTCCAGCGCCCTGGAATCTGACCGGGGAAACCACCAGCGGCGGAGCTGACGGCAGCGGAGGTCCGGTAATCGGAGCTCGGCAGATGGGACAATCGGAGTGGGAGCGAAGCCAGGCGTCAATGCAGGGCGGGTGGAACGCGTGCTGGCAGTTAGGCATCCACCTCAAGTCCTCCTCCTCCGTAAACTCATCCAATTCAAACAGACGGCGCACTCCGTCGACTCGGCGACCCCACGGCGCGCGCCCCTGCAGCCGGTGCAGTAGCAAAGGACGATGAGGACTAGGAGGGCAGCGAAGACGCCACAGAGGACGACAATAACATCGGAGCCGATGAAGGAATATATAGAAGATGACGGTGAATCAGAAGTTGGCAGGTCGTCAAAGTAATCGTGGAAGTTGAAGGTGGTACCGGTGCACCAATGGTAGCAGTACGACCGGGGCGAGAATGGGGATGGACTGGGGGCGGCTGTAGGAGACACCATTCGAGATGGATCTGCAGGTGGCTGTCATGTCCTCAGGGTTAGGAAAGAATTTGGGATTTTGAAAGGAAAAGTAAAGTAAAGGAAGGGATGAGTTGAGGGAGAAGGAAGATAGAGTTAGGAAGGTAGTGAGAACGGAAATCTGATATTCATTTGAAGATGCGCTAGTTTTATTTAAAAATAAAACAGTTATATTTATCTATATACATATACTAAAACCCGATTGGTGCCTGCGTGGCGGTATGTGAGTGAATTTGCTTACGTGGCAGCGCGTGAGCGAGTCTCGCAGAACTTTATCCCCTCAAAAAGGAAATCTAATAAAAAATAATTATTTTATTTTACCATTAACACATATAATTGGATAGATGGAATATTTTTATAAAAGAGTACATATTATATAAGGAAAAAACTATATCAATATAATTAAACGTAATAGTAGTAATAATAAAAATAATTAATAAAACTAATTTTCATAGTCATACTTACCAAAAATATATATATAAAAAATCGACCCGGGGGGATGGACCACTCAAAATCTCAATTCCCCCCGGGTCGATTTTACTACTAATAATAAAAATAATTAATAAAACTAATTTTCGGGTTCGGGTCGATTTCGGGTTTGTCAAATTTTTCTTTTTTAAATTAAAAAAATCATTATTTGATAATTTTGTGATAAATTTTAATTATATATATAAAAAATAATTATATATAATTATAAATCAACCGGGTCAATCGGGTCATCTGGTCAATCGGGTAAATCGGGTCAAAATTACCGGGTCAATCGGGTCAACGGGTCGAAACCCAGATTACCCGAAAAATTTCGGGTTTTTCGGGTTCGGGTCAAAAAAAAAATCGGGTCAAAATTTTCGGGTTCGGGTCGGAAAATTTTCGGGTCGGTCGGGTCGGGTCACCGGGTCGGGTTGTGTTTTGACAGGCCTAGCCACAATCCATCCGTACATAGATATTTTAGTAAACAAATGTAATAAATATATACTACATATTTAATAAAAAAGAATATTAAAATATTTTTGAAAATCAACCATCTAATTAAATTACATGAGATTTAATTAACCATAGATTAGAAAAAAAAAAAAAACTTTTACGTAGTACCTTATAAATGTGAATTTTATTTATATTTTGAGAGAATCTAATTAAAAGATATTTTGATTATATATAACCCGTCAAACTAATTTTATTTATATTTATATTATTTTTTGGAGGAAAAAATAATTTATAGTTAGATTAACGCATTTCCAGTACACGGGACGGGATCTACACTAGTCTATTAATATTACTAATTCTACTAGCATTTTGATGACGTATCACGCTCATAATTAAAGTTGAATTTTTTTATTCAAATGAGCTTTTCTTATTGGTCAATACTATTATGGAAACTTTAAAATATTTGTTTCTTATTTTAAATATGATTTGAATCCATTTCCTTTTTTTTAATTTTCGGTTATATTGTTGTAAATATTGAGACATATTTCCTTTTTTTTTTTCCGATTGCAATATATCTATCTATCTATCTATCTATCTATCTATTTTATTAATATTACTAATTCTGCTAGCATTTTGCTGACGTGTCACGCTCACAATTAAAGTTGAATTTTTTATTCAAATGAGCTTTTCTTATTGGTCAATATTATTATAGAAACTTTAAAATATTTGTTTCCTATTTTAAATATGATTTGAATCCATTCCCTTTTTTTTTAATTTTCGGTTATATTGCTGTAAATATTGAGACATGTTTCCATTTTTTTTTCCGATTGCAATATATATATTACTAACTAGTGTAGGCCTTGTCTCATGTACGGAAAATGCGTTAATCTAAATATAAATTATTTTTTATTTCAAAAAATAATATAAATAAAATTAGTTCGGCAGGTTATATATAATCTAAATATCTTTTAATTAGATTCTCTCAAAATATAAATAAAATTCACGATTATAAGGTACTACGTAAAAGTTTTTTTTCCTAATCTATGGTTAATTAAATCTCATGTAATTTAATTAAATAGTTGATTTTTAAAAATATTTTAATATTATTTTTTATTAAATATTTAGTATTTATTTATTACATTAGTTTACTAAAATATCTATATACGGATGGATTGTGACTACATATATGGCTATATCATATTTATCTTATTTATTTTGGCCTCAAAAAATAATATAGATAGATATAAAATAACAATTACTAAATGATTGATTTTGATATAAATAATTCTTTCCACCAAAAATAATCTAAATATAAATAAAATAGCACCTATCAAATATTAAATATTTATTTATTAATATTTTTGGTAAGTATGACTATAAAAATTAGTTTTATTAATTATTTTTATTACTACTACTACTACGTTTAATTATATTGATATAGTTTTTTCCTTATATAATATTTACTCTTTTATAAGATATTCCATCTATCCAATTATATGTGTTAATGGTGAAATAAAATAATTATTTTTATTAGATTTCCTTTTTGACGGGAGAAAGCTTTGCGAGACGCACTCACGCGCCGCCACGTAGGCAGATTCACTCACACACCGCCACGTAGGCAGATTCACTCACACGCCGCCACGCAGGCTTCAATGCATCGGTTTTAGTATATGTATATAGATTCTGCTAGCATTTTGCTGACGTGTCACGCCCACAATTAAAGTTGAATTTTTTATTCAAATGAGATTTTCTTATTGGTCAATATTATTATGGAAACTTTAAAATATTTGTTTCCTATTTTAAATATGATTTGAATCCATTCCTTTTTTTTTAATTTTCGGTTATATTGTTGTAAATATTGAGACATGTTTCTCTTTTTTTTTTTTCCGATTGCAATATTCTCATAATTCGTCTACATACATTGAACTTAAATTTGAATCTTGGTATATTTTATTTTTGGAAATTTATACTCTACATAGACCCATATCCAATTGTCAGTTTAAAATGCTACGGAGTGTAAATAATATTTTAAGACTCACAAACATTACTAATGCTTATTTTACATCTTGGATGAGGCTTTTTAGATCACTTTTCTACCTTTAAGGATCTTTTTTTTACCATCTTACCTTTATTTTCACTATTTATTTCTCTCTCTTTCTAACCATCTTTCTCATGAAAATAATGAATAAGTTATGTACATCTACATAACTTCAAAATTATTCACACAATCATGTGCTTATGATTTTTTAATATTTGTACGGGAGTTTATATTTTACTCTTTAGATCTATGCTAATGATAATAATTATATATTTATTTCAAATTATATTAGGTGGTGTGTTTGAGTATTATTACTACTTTACCTTATTAAATCATTTTCAAAATTTGTATCGTATCTCTTTCCAACTAATTTATAAATTATAAAAAAAATACTTTATACATATTTTTGTTGTAAACACGTATATATATTAATATAGTATTATATAAATATATAAAATGATGTTCAAATTAAAATAGATCAAGCTCCCGTGCCTTCAAGGCACGGGTATTACACTAGTATGTATATAAAACTTGACCTTCACTTGCAATTTCACATCAGCCACCGTAACGGATTGAATAGATATTGGGCCGGCCTACAGGCTAGAAGTTATATTGGCCAAAGCCCATTAGAAATATAAAAGGGAGTCTTATAAAAGGCAAAACCCGATTGTAACCGAGGCATGAATGAAATGAATTTTTATTCATGTCTCGGTTACAATCGGGTTTTGCCTTTTATAAGGCTGCCTTTATATTTCTAATGGGCTTTAGCCAATACAACTTCTAGCCTATAGGCCAGCCCAATTTCTATTCAGCCTGTTACAGTGGCTGATGTGAAATTGGTGATTCAATTGAAGGTCAAGTTTTATATTCATAAAAAGAACTGTTTTATTTTTAAATAAAACTAGCGCATCTCATGCAAGAACATTATTCGGTGGAATAGACGGTATTCACTCATAGGTTGAGAATTGAGGTCTTACTTTATTCGGTAACATATTATATTTTTTTCGGTCGACTACACCGAATAATCTATATCTATATAATATATTAAAACAGAAGCATTTTTGCCACGTGTCACAAGCTTAGAATAAGATATTTATAGAAGTTAAATTATTACAGAATCAATTTATTTTAGTCAGCTAATTAATATATCCTTTAATATATCCATGTATCATCTTAATTATGTCAACTTATTCTTATTCTTATTCTTATTCTTATTCTTATTATTTATATACTTTATATAATAATATTGTCTTCTTATATAATTTTATTATATTTATCTATATATCTGTATATCTATATAATACTAGTATAATACCCGTGCCATGGTGCGATATTTAATAAATAAAATAATAAAGGTAGAGTTGAAATCTTTAAGAAAATGGTAAAAATGTTAACCATAAAGTTAGGCTCCATAAAACGGTTTTTAAATTAAGATATTATATTGATATAGATTATTAGTATTGTAATGTATAAAGATTAAAATATAGATTAATAGTATAAAGATTTTGTAATGTATAAAGATTTAAATATAGATTTAATCCAATATTTTGATTTAAACCCAATGGTTAGTCAATGGGTAAAAAATTAAAAGCGGAAAAATGTAAATGTACAAAAAAGATGAAGAGAATGATTAGTTTAAAAAAATTAAATGAAGGAGTTGTTGACATATCATCAAAAATATTACTACCTCCGATCCACTATGTATGACGTTTTACACAATTGCACAGGAATTAAGAAAAGAATTAAGGAGGGCTTAGATATCAATTAATTTCTCTAGTATCAGCCAAATATTAATTAGCATTAACTAGAAAAGGGTAGTTGGAGTTACGGGAGTAGTGCAGGGAAATGAAATTGGAGGCAAAAAGTAGTAGTAATGAACAAAAGAAGTCTTTCAATTAATGAAAAAGTAGTAGTAATGAACAACAATTAATACTAGTACAAAGAATTAGGAATTAATGGTTCATGAAAAGTACAAAACGTCATACATATTGGATCAACAAAAGAAGTCTTAAACGTCATACATAATGGATCGGAGGGAGTATAAATTAAGATATTATATCGATAGATATTTTGAATTAAACTCGATAGTTAGTAAATGGGTAAAAAATGAAAATTAAAAGAAAAAACGTGATTGGTTAAAAGGGAGTTGAATAAGGAGAGTGCGCCACGTCAGCGGAAAGTATACGAAATTAAGTAGTTATATAGATATAGATGTTTAACTACTTCTTATGTTTTAAGCAATGGGATTAATTCAAAACTATTTTTCAATAAAGTTACATATTATATTAACGAATAACTATTTAAGAGAATCATTTTATTTATTTATTTATTTATGTAATTAACATATTCTATATTTTTTAATCAGTGGGTTTAATTCAATATATTATATTAATATATATTAATTAACACATATTACATTTTCTAATCAATAGGTTCAATTCAAAACATTTGAACCAATAAATTTTTAATCAATCAAATTATAATAGAGTTTTTTATTTACTTAACATATTATTCATTATCTAATCAATCGGTTTAATTCAAAATATTAAATTAATATATTTTATATTTTCTAATCAATTGATTTAATTCAAAACATTAAATTAAACTATAATCTATATCTAAATATTAAATATGAATCATTTTGATGTCATGATCACATAAATTGTTAATAATTGAAAATTTATACATTTTTAACCATCTATCTATATTTAATTATTAATGAATGAGAATATTTTTGCTAATGTGTGTTAACTACCTTCATTTTATGGTTTTTCTATATTTTTACTTAACAACTCCCTACATTTATTAGTCGATGCTACCTTTGTTAATCATTTATTTAATTATATAATAAAACAAATTATTAAGATGTTTTAACAAAACTGCGCCATGGCGCGGGCACTGTACTAGTTATATTCAGTATAACACTCATGTTCGAAACATTATTCGATATGTAATACTTATATTCAGTATAACACTTATATTTATGATGGTGACAGTTATATTTGAACTTTGTCATTGTAATGTCTACCTTAATCTTAACATTAGTTCTAGGAATATTTGATGGCCCTAGCTTAGGTTACTTGGTAGATTAAGGCAAAATACTAGCATATATATTATACTTTGATCATATCATATATTAGAAGTGTGGGTTGTACAACCTATGCTCATATATGTTACATTACTCAAAGTATAGTGTATATAATACATGCTATATGTGATATATATTATATGTGTTTGTATGATTACCGAATCTGCGGGCTCGGCCCAACACACTGAAGCCCAAAGCTATCCCAGCTCCCTAGCTCACCTGGCGTCTTGGCTTGTGAGGTCCGTTTTAGTGGAACGGTGCGTTTCACTAGGAGCTCGCTCTATATAAGTTGATTGTTAGGGTTTGGGAGCTCATTCAGCACAACGCACCTCAGGTAATCCAAGAAAGAGAAAGAGAGAGTAGAGAGAGAAGCTCTGCTAGGGTTTTCGTTCTCCTAGCTCCAGCGAAGCTCCAGTGGCCGATCTTGAGCGGATCTCCCCACGAGACTCTAGATCCGGCTTCTAGGAAGAAGAAGAAGGTGTCTGTCCATCGATCCGGCGAAGGTCTTCTTCTCTGGTTCACTCCAACGACGATCTGACTCCGATCTTCAAATCTAGGGTGTATTCTTCCTTTCTCTGCTTCATTCATTCTTCTTTGCACTCGCATGTCTCTAGCTTGTTCTCTGCGTTTTGCCTGTATTTGGCGTAGTTTGAGTTAGGGCAACCTATTCTGTAAACCTCCTTACCGATTAGTGGATTTGTGCTCTCAAGCCGTTCGACTGAGGCTCCGTGGACGTAGGCTCCGGCCGAACCACGTAAATCTTGTGTTTTGTTTCTGGTTTGCGTTATTGTTGCGACTCACCCCGTTCTTGGTTCCCAATCTGTGGAACTGAGATCATCTATAGGATTACAAAGTGGTATCAGAGCTTGCCAGCTTCGGTGTCCCTTTCCTTACCTACATGTGCCATTCTTGGATTTCAGGGAGCGGGATCGAAGGCAGGACATTGGGTAGTCCTTCAAAAAGCTCAGGCTTGGTATATTCCTCTCCTCTCTGAAGTATCACTGGTCTGGATCCGTTCTATGACCTGTAGTCCTAGGGTTTCTTGAGTGTCTTGTAAACTGTTACACTCTTACTTGCTTCCGCTCATAAAATCTTTGATACTTACCTGTTCTTGTACACTGCAGGTACCAAAAACCATGGATAGTGCTTTGAAGATAAAGCCATTTGATGGTGTCATAGACTTCGCCATGTGGCAAGTCAAGATGAGAGTCGTTCTCATCAAAGAGGGATGTTGGAAGGCGGTTCTAAAGCCAGTAACCACGGCTCCTGAGATGTCAACCCTCAAGAAGGGTTTGACCATCAATGATGAAGAGGCCGACAAACTTTATGAAGAAAAAAATTTGAAGAAAGTTGAAAGTAGTTCCTCTACACCAAAGTCCACGGCTGAAGAGCTTGAAATGGACATGAAAGCCCACTCTGAGATAATGATACGCCTTACTGATGGTATTGCTCATCAAGTGGTAAAACACTCTTACGCTTTCTCCCTCTAGCATGCCCCGGAGGAGCTTTTTCTCTCTAAGTCCTTTCCCTCCATGATTTCTCTGTTACGTCGTCTGTTTACATTCAAAATGAACACTGCTATGACTCTGGATGATAATCTTAATAAGTTTCTTAAGATGACTCAAGAGTTAGAACGATGTGATGATGACATTAAAGATTCTCACCAGGCTATCTTGCTTCTGAATTCTTTACCTTCCCAATTTGACAATTTTAAAGATGTCATACAGTTTAGTCGTGATGAACTTACTAAGGATAAGCTGATTGAATCCATTATTGAAAAGAATGAGATTATGAAGGTTTTCAAGATCAAGGGTCTTAAAACTAATAAAGCTGATAAATCTAAGGTTCTGTTCACTAAGGGGAATGATAAAAGGGCAACAAGAATAACAAAAACATGAAGCATAAGAAAGATAAGCCTAAGAATGAGAAATATGACCCTAATTCTAAATGCAATTATTGTGGTAATGTGGGTCACTGGGTTAAGGAATGCAGGAAAAAAGAAAAGGGCAGAGGATCTTGCTAAGAAAAATAACACTGAATTGTCTGCTGCTGTGCTTGAAAATATGTGTGAATACTCTACTGAATTGTTCATGTGTTCTGATATTTCATCTGTCGATTCTTCTGATGCATGGATCTTAGATTTAGGTTGTACAATGCATGCCACCCCTCATAAGCATTTCTTTAAGAATTTAAATGAGTATGTGTGTGGTGATGTCATGTTGGGTGATCATACTTGCTTGCATATCAAAGGTGTAGGTGACGTTCCCTTATGCATGATGGCATTGTTAGAGTTTTCACCAATGTTAAGTGGGTCCCTAGTCTTAGAAGAAGTCTTATGTCTGAATCTGCTTTAGAAGAAATAGGATGCAATGTTAATTCATCTAATGGTGTGAGAACTGTTTCCAGAAATGGAAATGTGATTGTTAAAGCTGTTAGAAGAAAAATATTGTATTTTGTTCTCTCTTCGATCTAAACCTAAAGTGAATGATGTTGCTGCTTCTAATTCCATGACATTATCTAAGACTAAGATTTGGCATAACAGGCTTGGTCACATAGGCAACAAGGGCTTAATAAAGTTGCATAAATCTGGCATATTACCTAAAAAACCTGTTGATATTAAATTCTATGAGCATTGTGTTTTGGGCAAGTCTACCAAGCTTAAATTCCATGTATCTTCATATGTTGCTAAGTTTCCTTTAGAATATGGGCACTCTGATATCTGGGGACCTTCACAAGTCCCTACTGCAGGGGGCATGAGATATTTCATAAGCTTCATTGATCACTACTCAAGGAAATTTTGGGTAAGCCTTCTGAAATCAAAGGATCAGGCCTTTGATGCTTTCACAAGATGGAAGGTAATGGTAGAGAGTCAGTCCAATCATAAACTGAAATGCTTGAAAACTGACAATGGCTTGGAGTTTTGTAATACAGAATTTGATACTTATTGCAAAAAATATGGGATTAAAAGACACTTAACTGTACCTGGAACTCCACAACAAAATGGAACAACTGAAAGAATGAATAGAACTTTGTTAGAAAAAGTGAGATGCATGTGAATTAGTTCTGGCCTTAAGAACACTCTTTGGGGTGAAGTTGTATTAACTACTGCCTATCTTATAAACAGATCTCCCTTCTCCATACTTGATTTTCTCACTCCCCAGTTTAAATGGACAGGTAAGCAACCTAGCTTGGGATACCTCAAGCCCTTTGGGTGTGCAGCATACCCTCACATCAGTGATGTTAACCTCCAACCAAGAGCTTTGAAAGGTATCCTGCTAGGTTACCTTGATGGAGTGAAGGGGTTCATGGTGCTTCTGTTGCAACCTGGACCTTACAAGGTCATCACAGCAAGGAATGTGAGATTTAATGAGATAGATTTCCCTTGGAAAACTGAGCTAACTTCTTTCCCTGAGCTGACAGGTACCCCAGAGCAGACTAAGCAGTTGTTACCCGAAGAAAGTGAGTCATCTGATGATGAACAGCACGAAAATGGTAGGTCCTTAATATCAGCTAAGAAGGCTATACATTCCACACTACATGAGGGACAAGAAGAAGAAGAAATTGGAGATCAAGGTCATCTACTTGACAAAGAGGAAGCTGAGCCTCAGTCTACCACTGAGCTAGATATTTCTCCTAAATCTTTTACTTCTTCTCCTCCCTCTCCTCATTCTGGTGATGTAAATGGCCTGTCTAATGACTCTCAAAGAGAGTCCTCTGTTTTCTCCTCCCTCCTTTCTGATTTGCATGCATCTGATATCTTTGTTATACCTAATTTGCATGATTATCAGTTAACTAGGGATATAGAACCTAGAACCATCATCCCCAATAGGAAATATACCTCTTATTTTGTGGAATATGCTTTTCTGACTGCTGATATTGTTAGAAATCCTACTACTCCTAGCTCTTATGAATCTGCCCTTAAGAATAGCTATGACAAACAGTGGCTATAGCTGCTATGAGAGAAGAGATGGACTCCATGTACACAAACAAGACACGGAGTCTGGTTCCAACACCTCCCCGTCTTATTGACTCTAAATAGGTTTATAAGCTTAAAGAAGGTCTAAACCCTAGAGAGCCTCCTAGGTTTAAAGCTCGCCTTGTGGCAAAAGGGTTTACCCAGAGAGAAGGGATAGACTATAATGATATCTTCTTACCATTATTTAAGTATAAAACTATGCGTATTATGCTTGCTATGTGTGTTGTGTTTGACAGAGAGTTGGAACAAATGGATGTCAACACTGCTTTTTTACATAGTACTCTTGATGAAACCATTTATATGAAACAACCCAAAGGGTTTGTAAATTCCAAGTATCCTGACCATGTCTGCCATATGAAGAGATCCATCTATGGGCTCAAGCAGTCTCCTAGACAATGGAATCTCAAATTCGATGTCGTGATTAAGAAATTTGGGTTTACTCGTAGCAGTTATGACTCATGTCTTTACTTTAAAAGTGTTTCTAAGTCATCCTTGATCTATGTGCTCTTATATGTTGATGACATATTATTGATCTGTAGTTCTATGATTCCTATTAGTACTGTCAAAAAAGATCTTAAGAAATACTTTGACATGAAAGACTTAGGAAGTGCCAAGAAGATTCTTGGTGTTAACATTATTAGAAACCGACCTAATAAGAAAATATGGTTATCTCAGGACGACTATATTCTTAAGGTTTTAAATCAGTTTAATATGTTGAATTCTAAGCCTACATCCATACCTCTAGGAGGGCACCTAGAGCTGACCCAGAAAAGCTGTCCCACTAAGCCTAAAGATATTAAAGAAATGGCTAAGGTCCCTTATGTATGTTATGTTGTGCACCCGCCCAGACCTTGCTTTTGCCATTTCTGTGCTTAGTCGTTTTATGTCTAATCCTGGAAATGATAATTGGACTGCCATGAAATACTTGTTGCGTTACATTACTAGCACTAAGAGTCTTTGTTTACATTATGGTTTGCATGAGCCTATTGATAAACTAAATGAATATGTAGATGCTGACTTTGCTAGTAACAAGGATAACCGCAAGTCCACAACCGCCTACTTCTTCACGTGGGCCGGTAACTATGTTTCATGGAAATCTCAGCAGCAAACAATTGTTTCCTTGTCATTAACTGGAGCTGAGTATATGACTGCTACAGAAGCTGCCAAAGAGGTTATATGGCTCAAAGGAATCCTTAGATAAATCCTTAAACAGCCACCAAAACCCGTTATACATACGGATAGCCAAAACGCACTATACTTGTGCAAAGATCTCATGTATCACGAAAGGACTAAACATATTGATGTACGTTTTCACTTTATTCGTAACCGCGTTGCAGCTCAAAAACTAGAAGTGAAAAAGATCAAATGCGACATCAATCCTGATGATTTTGGGACAAAGGTAGTCCCAACTTACAAGTTTGTGTTTTGCAGGGATTTTCTCCGACTTAGAGAACCATCTTAGATAAAGGTACTTGAGCCGATGATGATGTTGAATGGTTTGAGATCATATATCCACTGATTAGTAGGTTGTGTTTTTAATAGATCTAATGTTTGGATTATAAGGGAAAATTGTAATGTATATCTTATTCTAAACATTAGTTCTAGGAATATTGGATTACCCTAGCTTAGGTTACTTGGTAGATTAAGGCAAAGTACTAGCATATATATATTATACTTTGATCATATCATATATTAGAAGTGTGAGTTGTATAAGCTATCCTCATATATGTTACATTACTCAAAGTATAGTGTATATAATACATGCTATATGTGATATATACTATATGTGTATGTATGATTACCGAATATGTAGGCTCGACCCAACACTAAAGCCCAAAGCTAGCCCAGCTCCCTAGCTCACCCGGCGTCTTGGCTTGTGAGGTCCGTTTTAGTGGAACGCTGCGTTTCACTAGGAGCTCGCTCTATATAAGTTGATTGTTAGGGTTTGGAAGCTCATTCGGCACAACGCACCTTAGGTAATCCAAGAAAGAGAAAGAGAGTAGAGAGAGAATCTCTGCTAGGGTTTTCGTTCTCCTAGCTCCAGCGAAGCTCCGGCGGCCGATCTTGAGCAGATCTCTCCACGAGACTCTAGATCCGGCTTCTAGGAAGAAGAAGAAGGTGTCTGTCCATCGATCTGGTGAAGGTCTTCTTCTCTGGTTCACTCCGACGACGATCTGACTCCGATCTTCAGATCTAGGGTGTATTCTTCCTTTCTCTGCTTCATTTTTTCTTCTTTGCACTCACATGTCTCTTGTTCTCTGTGTTTTGCTTGTATTTTCCGTAGTTTGAGTTAGGGCAACCTGTTCTGTAAACCTCCTTACCGATTAGTGGATTTGTGCTCTCAAGTTGTTCGGCTGAGGCTCCGTGGACGAAGGCTCCGGCCGAACCATGTAAATCTTGTGCTTGGTTTCTGGTTTACGATATTGTTGTAACTCACCCCGTTCTTGGTTCCCAATCTGTGGAACTAAGATCGTCTATAGGATTACTTTCATGACTTATATTAAACACCATATATTTTTTTCTTTAACATTATCTCCTATAAAGTTTTTTCTACCCTAGAGTTTTATTTTGGTGATAGCTTCTTTGGTGACAACAATAGTTACATTTTATTACAATCTTTTCCTAACCTTGAAACTTCCAAATTTTCGTACCCTAATCTACAGTCCGTTGAGTCGGATGAATAGTACTCAATGAACAAACAAAAACAAAATTTTAATATTTCGGCCATCACTTCAATTTATTTAATATTTTTTTCTTACCATTGAAATTTTATATTACCGGCCCACCCTTTATTAATCCTTTATTCTAGAATCCAAGTCCATCTTTTACCATATCTCATAGGCGATCTTAGATTCCTCTTTATATTATACAACTGTTTAGTAGCTGCACTGAGGAACAATTAACAACATGGATGCTAATTCTTCAAATCTATGATGAAGTAGGAGTCCGAACGACATCCCGGAGAGCCACAAGCCTTGCTTTGCTTCCATAGAATTCGGGCAATGCTTCTTCCCCGCTGGTACTCGTTGACCATGGAGCTCAGGCGCCAGTTCCGCACCTTCCTAAGGCGTCCCACAAGGCAACCAGTTCGATGATGAAATTTCCACAAACATGTTTAGAAAAAGAACAACTCGGAACACATTAATCATCTTGTCATGCCATAAGGATGTTTGAATGCAGAGAGAGGTGTGATTATACCTTTCCGCATTTGTATTTGATCAGAACTGGCTGATTTCTCACATCTGCACAACATCAAAAACACATACATGTTATCCTTGCTCGAGTACTTGAAAAGGGAATTACCGGGCAAGAACAGAACATTGAAAGTTAATTGCCAATAAGAACTTGAAGTGCTCTGGTGACAGTGTCTGTAGGCATGTTCTGAATAGGTAAATATATAGATGTTGGCATAAAGCCAAGGGAGTAACAAAAGACAAGACCAAACTAAGGGTCTTGTAAAAATGAAGTACTTTCCACCACTAAGTCCTACCACTATATATGTCCACCCACTAGCCCCATTTAATAAATCAGTCAGAGGTAATACCGACCACTTTAAGCATGCAAATATTGATAAAACTGTATGAATATTTGCACAGTTAAAGCGCAGGCTCTAAACCGGAACATATCCATTAAATGGGGGAAGACAAGCACATACGAAACTAGACCTACTCCAAACAATTATAATGTCTCCATCCTGCTATACCCATTCGTTCCAACCCAAAAAACTCCAACCCGGTTCTCGTAATTAGACAGCTACCACATAATAGCAGATAAAACCCAATAGTATGACAGCAAAAAATTCCGAGCAGCTCCACACAAGGCTCTTCAGCAACATGTACAACCCCCGACGCACCCGACGATCTCACCGAAGTCTCCTGAACAAGGAAAACGAATTTCATCGGTATGACAACGTAATTGGAGCAGCAAGTGACATGACCTTGCTATTAGACTACTTTAACACACGAAATACGCATTCAAAAGATGAAACCACATACCACCCGTCGGCCTGGATATTTTATCAAACAGGTATTGCATCTTCTAAAGCTTAAATTTCACTTTAATGAATTTTTGCAAATAGGTGGTGTGCATAGGCATCACCAGTTCACCACATGTAGCATTGAAATCCTTGATAGGAGTCAAAAGATAATTGATCTGCATTTTAAAAATGCAATGTTGTTCGAGGGCGTGTTGTTCGGGAAGGAAACCAAAAACTACATTAACGGGTGGGAGGTCAACCTTGTCGGCGACATTGACAGGTTCCTTGTCTTTCCGTGGGGTCGGCTTTGCTACGAGCGAACGAACGAGTTCCTGAACCGTGCAATCGAGAGGAAGCTCCAACACAATGAGAGCAGCTCCAATGCACGCCCGACCTACTGCCTGCTAGGTTTCCCTCTCGCCTTCCAGGTTCGTACACAAATCTCACTGGACGTCGTATGAACGTTTACTAGGCGTCAAATATTTATTGACTGGACAGAGAGTGAATATTTACTGGACAACATTTGTTTGCAGCTATGGGTGTACGAAGCCCTCCCTCTAATGGCTGTCCAATTCGCGAACGTCATAGATAAGAAGTTGTACCCCAGGTGTCTGCGATACGAGTTTAGAGACGCGAACCTCGAGTATGCCTCCATCGAAACCCGACTGCAGGAGGCTAAGGAGCTCGGGCACTTCAATGACCCTGCAGCCGTGGAGCTACCAGTTTATACCGCGATGCCCGAAACACTCACGATAAGCGGGAAAACTTATTCGACGACATTGCTCGGGAGTTCGTATTCGCAAATGTGAAACCCCTACCAAAGAAACAACCAAAAGGAGCACGTGGGTCGATGCAAGAATCAGGAGAGGGAACGCAGACACAAGCTACCCTATTAGAGATCAAGTCACGATTACTGGCAAGGATGGACGACATGGCGAGGAATATAACCGCGGAGTTAGCCTCGAAGATGGCCACGCTTGAGGAGGCGATTGAAGACATGAAGAGGGAGCTGAGGTGGAAGGGAAGTAGGGAGTCGGAGGAGCAAGTGGATGTTCTGGGAAAGGAGGTAAGGTTATTCTAGTATTAGATCAGAAACGTTATGTCATTTTATTTTACTGTCATGTTGTGCATATTAGATGTCCTGTGCAAGTCGGTACATGTCATGCCAATACTAGTATATGTCAATTTACTCAGAGGTCATGTGCTTAGGTTCATGGATCAGTGAAGGACAAGGACAAGGGCAAGGATGAGGGTAAGGAGGACAAGGGCAAGACCAAAGCCAAGGAGGAGAAACAGCCCACCAAGGAGGACAAGGTCAAGGACAAGGCCATAGAGATTTGTGCACGAGGTTGTCATGTTAAGATCAAGTTGATGTCATGTCAATTGTATTGACTGTCATGTTAACCGCACCATGGGGTGCAAGTTGTAGGAGGAGTTGATGGCACCCGGTGCCTCCGAGGTTGAGGCTGAGTTTGAGGGGGCCCTCCAACGGCCGAGGAGAAGCACCCGTCAACATCCTAATACGTTGACCCTGTCCGGTCGGTCGAAGGCACCCTACTGGAGAAGCAGTTCTTCGGGACACTTCAATCACCGACCACTTGGGTGTCATCCGAGGTTAATTAGGGTCCCACATCGTGGTTCGATGCATCACCTTCTTCCTGATACGGTCTTCCATATAAATGATTTTTCCTTGCGTGCAGCATCTTGAGCAAGCTTGCGCCCTCTTGCGGAAGGATATCAACGCAGATGACAAGTACGAAGGCGTCGCCGATCTTGATTTCTTCTGGGGTATCTGCTGCAGAAGCAATTGGCGGATGCGAAGGGGAACCTTGACGTGGTCAAGGGGGACGACCCAGTGACCCACTACTTCGACGGCAAATTGCCGCAGATGTTTCCGACGGGTTGGGCCAATGTCGACCGGTTGTTGGCGCCTTGGAATCTGAAGAACGAGCACTGGGTGGCCCTTGACATCAATATCGCGAAGTGGACATTGGACGTCTACGATCCCGACATAAGCCACGTCGCTGAGCGCCATATGGCGGGCCTCCTGAAGCCGATGACCCACCTCCTCCCCATTTTGATGAACACCCACCCCGAACTTCGAGTCAAATGGGTTGGCAAAGTCCCGAAACCCTTGGCGTACAAAAGGGTGAAGGGGATTCCCCCAAACAAACAATCGTAAGTCATTATTTCCACTTCATTTATAAAAAATTATCACGGGTTGGGTGAACATATTTCGTTATTGTGATGTAAGGGCGACTGTGGTCCATACGTCATCCGTTACCTACAGCTCCTTGCGACCGGCGATACCAAGTTCCGTGGCCTGGACGATCAATTCATTGCGGCGTACCGCCAAACCCTTTGTGTTGCCATCTTTCACGGACGTCTTACACCCCCATCCGATCCTTAAAAAAACTCTCCAATTGATTTTATATACATTGTTGGTTTGTGTAGACTTGTTGGTTGGTTTAGACCGTAAATTGGCTGGTATGCCGGCGGTTGTTGCTAGGGATGGCAACGGAGCGGGGAGTACCCTCCCCGTCCCCGTCCCTGTTCGGGGATAAAAAAATGTCCCCCATCCCCATCCCCGTCGGGTCCCCGTCCCCATCCCCGTCGGGTCCCCATCCCCATCGGGGAATCCCCGTCCCCGCGTAATTTTCCTCGTTTGCATTCCCCGCGGGTTCCCCGTCGGGTTCCCCATTTAAAACTTATGGTTCCACTCATTTAATAAAAAACTATAAGATATTATTAAAGTTATGTAAAAAATAGGATATAAATATTACATATAATATCTCATAAATGTAAATTATAAGGTAAAAGTTTAAAAATAAAAACAAAATTATTTAAAATTAGATAAGATGTAAATAAAAACGGGGATGTCATACTCCCCATCGGGGGTCCCCGTGAGGTTCCCCAACGGGGACGGGGCAGGGCGGGGATCGGGTTGGGGACTACTATCCCCGTCCCCATCCCCGTCCCCGCGCGGGGAATCACTTTGACCCCCATCCCCGTCCCCGTCCCCATTTAATTTCCTCATCCCCGTCCCCGCAGCGGGGATTCCCCGCGGGGATCGGAGAGTCCCCGCCTGCCCATTGCCATCCCTAGTTGTTGCTTCATTTGAAACTCTTGTTTGTTGGTTTTAGACATTTGGATATGCAGTTATTGTTGGTTTGTGGTCTTCGTTGGTTTTTAATTATGACATGTCAATTTCAATAAATGTTATGTCAATATGAGGATAATGTCATGACAAAAGCGGATATTGTCATGTCAAAAGTGGGTAATGTCAGGTGACATTCCGTTAAACAACCCCCCTACCCACACAACGTACAACAAACTAGAACAAACCCCCCATACGAAATAGCAGAAAGACAACATACTTCATTGCGAAAGGCGTCAAACAAAAATGGGATAACTATGTACTTAATTGTGAAAGGTAACAATCAACTCCGTGCTAGGCAATTTATCAAAAGATGATGACATAAATATAAGGCGAATGTTAGCATCGTAGGCAAATACCCCATCATTGTGGTATTTATGAAAATTTTGGGATATAATCAATCAATAAATCACTTCCATATACTCCAAATAAAAAGACTCAAACTAAAACAAACATAAGACAAAGATGCATTTTTTTTAATTTTATGACATTTTCTATTTTTTTTTTAATTTTTCTAATTTTTCATATGCAAAAGATTAAAATAAAATGAATTAATACGACTATACCCTATACTTAAATCCTACATTGTCCCCAATGTAGAACCCAACCAAGAGATACTACCCTAACTGTATGCAAATGTATGAAAGTAATAAATAGAAAAGGAAGAGAGAACTAACCTTGGGTTGCCTCCCAAGAACCACTTCTTTATTGGTCATTAGTTGGGCCTTTTAGCACTTTCGAAAACGTTTGAACCTCCAAATAAAGACACAAGTGTAGACATCTATTCTAGAAACTAAACCAAAACTTATATAAAAGGCATGCAAACCATATAAAAATGACTTCAAAATGACTAAAAACTATTTTCTAAAACACTTAGAATATGATGATATCAAAAGGCGCCGTAACTGGAAGTTCTTATGCCACCGCTAGGTGCGACGGCGCTTCTGCAATTTCCCTGTCACATCGGACCACTCTTTTGGTTCAAGTTTCACAGTCGTCGGAAACGCTCCGGTCTTCCCTTTTCCACGTCAGTATGCTTCCTCTACTTCCCTTACTGCTCACTCCGCCTCGTGATCCCACGGGCTGACTACATCTTCGACGTCACTGCTCACAGAAATTACCTGCTTCCCACGTCCAAAAGCGACTGCGTTGTCCAACTCATCACTTGGTTTTAACCGGACACGTGGATATTCTAACCGGACAATTGAGGTTTCTAACTAGACACTGTTCATTTTGAACTGGACACCTCTTCCTTCTCCATCGACACATTGTGCTCCCAAAACTTCCACTTCTTCATCCCTTGCCAAGCGGGGTTTCATTTTAAACTGTGGGTAATCTTCTTGGGTCAAGGGTGAGTCACCCCCGACTGAATGGGCCGTTGTGGATCCTTCCGTAGTGGTGAAATCTCCGCCAACCTTTTGTACCAGGGAGACATGGAGGTCGATAGGCCAGGATCGTTCTCCAGAAAGACCGTTTACAAACTTGTAGGCCTGCAAGTCTTCGTCATCCCCAATGGAAAAAGGTATGCACCCTTCCTTCTTCGGCTTTACATATGTGAGCTCGACGTCATGCCTCCTCCAATCGACATTAAACTTGGCCATCAGTTGTTTCTTCAGGGAGACGTAGTCAATACTTTCGTCTACCAGTACGGCCTTCTGACTCCTCGACCACTTCACGACCCAAGTGCCCTCTTCACAAGCCCACCATCCGCCAAACAATACAGTGATACACACGTACGATTTCTCCCATGTTCCATTAGTTAGAGGGGAGGCATTCAATTTTACGGGGAGATGAACATATTCTACGGAGAAACGTATTGCATAACCTAAATGGAAGGAATACTTACTCATTTCCTCCAAGAAGTCGGTGTCTGTCCAGTTAACCCCAATAGGTGTCAAGCGCTTGAATGGGTTTATAGTCTCCTCCTCTCCCTCTTATTCTCTGCAAGCGCAAATGACAGGGAGGGCGGGAGATTTAATCTCACTCCCGCCCCCCCCCCCCCCCTCTCTCTCTCTCTCTCTATCTCTATCTCTTCCTCTCCCCTGTCTTATCAACTGTCTTTCTCTACCCTCTGCAAGATTCCCTCCCTCCCTTTTGTCTCTCTCTGAATTTTTTTTGGGTCAAATTTTATTCATCGCTTTGAACTTCATATGGTTTGAAATTGTATTTCGTGGTTTGAAATTAATATGGGTATACTTTCCTATGGTTTTACATTTTAAGCTTATTAAGTGTGAGTGGGAAACCCAGTTTTATACGACGGTCAAACGTTTACTAAAACCCCTTGAAAAGATGTTCAGTAGAAAACTGTTTGATAACCAGTTGGGAATCATTGACCGGGGAGTTGGTTTTAAGGGGTGTCATGTATCGTCTAACGACAAGAAGTAAATCCCCTTCATTTATGTCATGTCAGAAGTGACACGTGTCATGTATACACCAGAACACTGCCATGTTAATTGTAAACAACAACAAAACACTACAATTTAATGTCTTCTGCTTTTTGTTTATTTTTTTCCCTCAACGGTCACATACTGAACAATGTTGATATTTCCCATACACCCCACTTATATGATAGTCATTCACCATCCATACTCCCCACAAATTGGTGAAGTTAAATCCCCATTGCCATTTAACAACCTCTCCAACAACCCTTCAACGAAATGGCATCCTCTTCACACCACCGCGCCTCCTCACCGGGCCTCCCTCCCCGACCTGTCCCCATCGTTATATCATCCGACAAATCGGACGATGGAGCTTTGTCGATCACTTCATTCGTGTATATTTCAGTTGTGCTACTTGTATCATTATACTACCTTATTTTTGTTAATTTATGCAGGACCAATGTCGCCGCCGCCATACCGACGACATCAAAGAGTAGAGATTGTCGGCGGTGAGGCTGGGATGCTCGAGTCGTTCTATGAGGCGACCCTTGTACGCAAACTGGACCCTAACCACTGGGAGGTCGAATATGTGACCCTCCTACGCAACAACAGAAGAGAGCTGCTGAGGGAGATCATCCCGGTTCAACAAATTCGTCCCCGACCTGTCCCCATCGTTATATCATCCGACAAATCGGACGATGGAGCTTTGTCGATCACTTCATTCGTGTATATTTCAGTTGTGCTACTTGTATCATTATACTACCTTATTTTTGTTAATTTATGCAGGAACAATGTCGACGCCGCCATACCGACGACATCAAAGAGTAGAGATTTTCGGCGGTGAGGCTGGGATGCTCGGGTCGTTCTATGAGGCGACCCTTGTACGCAAACTGGACCCTAACCACTGGGAGGTCGAATATGTGACCCTCATACGCAACAACAGAAGAGAGCTGTTGAGGGAGATCATCCCGGTTCAACAAATTTGTCCCCGGCCGCCTCGTATTTCGTACGACGCCTACATGCCCGAAGACCATGTCGATTGCCGCGACAACGATGGGTTTTGGGCCGGCAGGGTCCTTCGTGTGTCCGATTATGGGAGTGACTGGACTTTCACGATCAACTTCCCACTGAGCGACGAGATGTCTGATCATCGTGCTCGCAATATGCGCCCACAGTTCGACTATGATGGATAAAGATTCACCACGCAGCCGCAATTTCACTTCTTGTTACCGTAAATTTTGTTTTCAATGTCTTCTATGTTGCTACTCTCTGCTAATATCTTTTAAATGTTTGCTCCTGTGTTGTATTTGATTAATGCAAGTGAATCTGTCTCTGAGATATTGTGTCCAGTAGATTTCGATTAGTGTCATGTCTTATTCGTTTTGTGTCCAGTTACAACTAAGCGATTACAAGTCGGCCTACGAATTCACCTCCACCCACTTTATTCTTATTCCATGGTTTTTCTCTTAAACTTAACATGTAATTATAAGTATGTTTATGCCCCCTCACTGTCACTTTTCTCCATTCGATTCCAATATGGGTAAAGCATACTAGTGTCGACCGGAGAGAACGAAATAATGGCATCCAAATATGGGTAAATATTATAATTAGAAAGTAAAAAAGATAAATAAATATAATAGTTGGGGAAAAACTAAAAAAATAAGGATGACAAAAGCAATATAATGAACATTGAACTCCAAAATAATTGTGTTGTTCATGGAAATCGCGATGTCTAATGAGACCATATGTAACTTATTGTCTTCTTAACCTGTAATAACCCCTAATCAGATGTAAAAGCTTTAAACATGATTAACTTTTTATCTAATTGTCCAAATGATAAATATAACCTCTATTTCGATGCTCTCGAGCTAAACCATGCCCCTTTTGGTTGGAAATGCAAGATGTTGTCTTTGGGCATACTTTTTCAGAATGATATAAAATAATATATTGATTTTTTTTGTTCTTAAAAATACTTAAAGCTTATTAGTATGAATTTTAAAAAAAAATTCATTAAAAATTTAATATTTTCTATATATTTTTCATTATTATAAAAAAATGTGTTAAAAGCATGAGTAAAATATCATGTTGATGATCAAGGGTAGTAGTTTGATAATGTCAAGTTTAAAATATAAAAGGCATTCTAGTTATTGAAATATGATTGCAATGATTAATGTGATTTCAATTTTCATAAATTTTTACTTGCATGTTAGACTACAACATATAATATATAAAAATGAAACTATTGAGGAGGATAACATATATTGGTGGTTCTTTAGAGGAAAGGAAGGGTGACTGCTTCCCTTGCCCCCTAGATCACCTCTGCTGATGGATAAGCTTATAGCTCAAGTGTTCCTGAGAGGCAAAGGCGATTTTCTTTTCACAAAACTTCTCAAAACACTTTAAAACCTTGATTATTTTCAAGTGTAATACTATAAAACATATTCATGATGAAATAAAACCAAATTGAAAACATAATATAAAAATAAAATCAAGTTTTAGGTGACAACCATGCCCGCCTCGCCTTTTACACACCAATGATGCCACTCCAACTTCCCTATATCTAATTTCATTTTTGATCAATTACTTTTATTCCTAAAGTTCCTCACTAGTATGATATTCATCATTAGGATATGATAATGACATTGTTTTCAACTAGATGCATACTATTATGAAATGGTATCTTGATTGTTGATACAACAAATTTTATTTATTTTTGTTTCTTTTGTTTTTGCTGCATCTCCATTTTTATTTGTCTATTTCCAACCTAAAAAAGCATATAATATATATGCTTTGATTATTTATAAATAATAATAAAAAAATCTCTATATGGTAGTCATGGCTAATTGCATTTTTGTCAAAGTTTTAATAGATAGATTGGAAATTCGAATTATACTTTTCATTAGGATATTTTTATCAAGATCTGTTATAATGATACAACGACAATTTGTTCATTGGCAGGGTTGAATGTTTCAGAGTTGGTAACGGAAGCAGAAAACATTATTTCAGATTTGGAAATGATTGGAGTTCGAGCTCCAAGTTGCTCTTGTATCTCTAATCCTATTGGAGTTGATCATTTTGAAATTTCTGATGGATACAATTTTTACTATCCGGATGCTAGAGAGTCGCAGCAAGGAGACTTGAGATATTTCCAGTGGCATTGGGATAGGGCAGAGCCTGTTATTGTCAAAAATGTTCTTCAAACAACATCTGGGTTGAGTTGGGAGCCCAAGGTCCTGAGGCGTGCCTTTCGTCAACAACCTGAGTGTCCTATTGAAGTCATCGATTGTCTAAATTGGAGTAAGGTCTGTTTTCTGAATTTGCCTCAATTAGTCAATTTGCATTTGTAATGCTTAATCTTTAGTCTCCACCTCTGCCTCATAGTTCTCATCAAGAACATCCTTTTCTAAGGATCCTATTGTTGATGTGAATTTTTTTTATAAAGTTTTTAGGAGAGATGACTAAATCTGAGCCATGCCTCATAGTTCTCCACCTTTGCCTCATAAGTCTTTAGTCTCCACCTTTGCCTCATAGTTCTCCACCTCTGCCTCATAAGTCTTTAGTCTTCACTCATGATGTGGATTTAAATATAATATTTCTAAAATTGAAAAATAATTTCCCAATATCTGTTCCATTTTATCAATATTTTGTTTAGTTATGAAAGATGACTAAATCTGAGCCCTTGGTACTAGACTGCTATTTTATTAAGCGTTTCTTTTAACTTTTTATTGTGTTTTGTTAAGAAATCCAATTTGCCTTGGGCAGTCAGGTTCATCGTTTTTATGCTTTGAGTTTGTGATCCAACACCGAATACAAAATTCCAAGCTGTGTGTACAATTTGTTCCTGATCTCGGAGAAAAACTTCACTCCCAACATGTTCATGGTTTACATTGAGTTCTTATGTATTATTTTTCACCAAATAAGAAAGCAACTTTCATCTTCTTTGATCCTTGCTTTTGATGCTAGGATTGTCTTGAGGTTTGGTGCATTTTTCTGATCTGTCACTTGTATCTATTCTAAAAAGGTGGAGATCAACGTTCGCCAATTTTTCAAGGGCTATGTTAAAGGTAGAGGACCAGGAGAAGATTACCAGATTTTGAAGCTGAAACACTGGCCACCCTCTACTGAATTTGAGCAACGATTACCACGCCATGCTGTAGAATTCATTTCTGCTTTGCCGTTCAAAGAGTATACTCATCCTGCAGGCGTTCTTAATGTTGCTGCCAACTTGCCTAATGAATCACTTAAGCCAGGCATGGGACCAAAGACTTATATTGCGTATGGATTTGCGAAAGAACGGAGACATGGGAACTCTGTAACTAATCTTCATTTTGACGTTTCTGATGTGGTATGTTAAGTTTTCTTGATGGCTTGTCATGTTTGTTATAGAAAATTACACACATATATATTAAGACTTTTCATGAAAATTCTCTCTCACCCAAGGTTTGGAAGTAAATTTAGGAGGACTTTTAGGAATAATTTACTTTGATTGGTAACTTCCTTGATAAGTATGTTAGAAGCTGAAACAACATTGTTTTCTATGACTTGAGGTAGTATTATTATTTTTGCTGGATAAGCACCCACCGGTAGTAGAACTTGTTGTTCATAGTTTTTATTGTATTTTTTCAATTGGCTAATTAAACCCCATTTGTATGTGGATTTTTTAGGTAAATATATTGACACATACTTCAGGTGCCGGTATGATTGATACCGGAGATGCTAATGAAGGGGGTGCTTTGTGGGATATCTTTCGCAGAGAAGATGTCCCTAATCTAAAAAAGTATCTTGAGAAGCATTTTCGAGAGTTTAAGAACATCCATTGTGAACAAGTGCGAAGGATAAAGAAGAATTTTTTTTCATGTGCTGTTATTCAGATTCACACAGATTGGGCTGCATTTATTAGTTTTGGGTTTTTTGATGTAACAGGAAGAGGTTGTCCATCCCATACATGACCAGACTTTTTACTTAACGAAAAAGCACAAGAGGAAACTAAAGGCTGAATTCGGTTAGTAGACAAAAGTAGTATAGTACTTGGATCGCCGCCATTATAATGGTTAACTTTGAGACCTTCGTTTTATGCAGGAGTTGTGCCTTGGACATTTGAGCAAAAGCTTGGAGAGGCCGTGGTTATCCCAGCTGGGTGCCCTCACCAAGTTAGGAATTTAAAGGTGCAAGCGTTATACTTTGAAATTTAACAACCATAATTGCTCCTTTTTTCAGCTAATTATTTTGAAATCTATTATGTTTCATTATTGATTTGTTGACTAAATCTCAATGTTGGATTTGACAACCATAATTGCTTTTTTTTTTTTCAGTCTTGCATCAAGGTTGCACTTGAATTTGTATCACCTGAAAGTATTGGTGAGTGCATCCGCTTAAGTGACGAATGTTGTGTATTACCACAAAACCACAATGCCAAAGAAGTTAAGTTAGAGGTATAGTTCTGCATTATGTTTTTTGGCTTGGTAGGTAGCTTGAGTAATATAGTTCAAAAGTTATAAATTACAAGTAATAGTTAGTCTTCTACTTATGTTGTGTCTATGTTTGACCTGTGCTAAATTCAGAATTTGTATCTTGCTCTAGTTTTTTCCGTTTGAAACTGGGTTTTCTTGTTCTAGCCTACATTATAGTTACTCTTATTATCACATATGACTTTAGTTTTTTTTTAAGGGTAAATGTATTGAAAATAAAATGAATATTTACAAAGTATTGACTAAGCCTATGGTGACCTGAGGGGCACTTTGGCCTATACCAAAATCATGGAACGTACTAGTTATGTTCCAATCCATGTGGGTGTGTTGAACGCAAGGTTCGGTGCAACTCCTATCTCTTCAAGCCTCACCTATCAAAAGTCGGACTTGCACCCTAAGGTTGTGTTAGACTAAATCCCCCTTCGGCTCGGCCATCAAGGGATTTAATCTAAGCACAACCTTAGCACACCATAATCTTTAAACGACACCAAATAAACCAGGTTCTAATCAAAAGTTACACCATGATCAAAACAGCCGCTGAGTTTAAAACAAAAAATTACATGTGCTTTTTTAGATCTTTGAAACCATGGTGAGATGATCTCCATTTTCATCCCTAAGAGTCGTGCTGGTGCTATGCATAAGCAGCTTCCCCGAGGCTATCTTCCAGCCCTTCCTGCAGTGTCACCGCCTCTGTGAAGTGGAGGGAGAAATCATGATTTAGCATCTTGTGGACATGTAGTTCAATCATATGCGTAATCTCTTCTGGACTCTTGCTGATGTTCTCAAATATCTTTTCATTGCGAGCCCTCCATATGTGATAGATTGTTGCTGCTAGTGCTGTCCTCTTAGCCTTGCTGCTAGGCCACTCTTCAAAGTGCTCATCCCTCTCCAAATGCCGAGCCAATTCTTCACCTGTAATCAGATAGAGGAAGAGAAATTACACATGAAGAGCAAGTGATCATGTGATTCGGTGGCTTGGTAGCAAAAGAGCAATTAAGTTCCACTTCCCTTGTTTTTATTAGGTCCTTGGTTGCTAGTCTCCTTCTTGAAGCCAACCATAGGATGAAGGCATATTTTGGTATGATTGTTCTGTCCCACACCACTGGAACCCACGCAGGCTTTGGTGCTCTTCTTCTGAAATGATTGTAAGCTGCTCCCACACTGTACTTTCCTCCTTGACACCAATCTTGCAGCAGCTGTGAAGCTCCATCTGTGGACCCTGCAGAAGCAAGCAGCTCATCTCTAATGGATAATATATTTTTTTTATCAGTGGAGAATCATTTTTCTTGTGGACTTGCTAATTCCAAACACTTCCCTGTTGAATATATTGGTGGTGGATCCATCTTATCCACAGACTGTCTTTCTTCCTTGGGATATCCCATAGAAGCCTTGTGAGAAAAGCTGTGTTCCAGGTTTTAAGGTCTTTCAAACCTAGTCCTCCTTCTTCCTTTGGTAAGCACACTCCTGACCATCTTATCCTGTGGGATTTCCACAAAAATTTTGCACATAGGCTCTTAACCTTGTTAATAAGAGTAGATGGTGAAGGGAGAATGGAGAACCTGAAAGCCTGGATCCCTTGAAGAACTGCTCTTATTAGCTCCACTCTCCCTGCATAGGATAAGGTCTTAGAGTTCTAGTAGCTGATATTGGTTAGTATTTTATCCAGGAAGGGAGAGAATTGTGAAATGGTGAGCCTGCCAGGTGAGATAGGTATTCCAAGATATCTGAAAGGAAGTACTCCATGTCCTCATTCCTTACACCAGCTATAAAGTAGGATGATTTAGTGGGGCTCACTTCAAGTCCTGAGACTGCAGAAAAGTGATCTAGAGCATCTAACAGAATGCGCATAGACTCTTTATCACCTCTAGATAGTAGGATGAGATCATCTGCATAAGCAAGATGTGAGATCTGCAATAATTTACACTTTGGATGGAATTTAAAAGAAGGAAGTCTAGTTTTGCATTTCAATACTCGTGATAAATAGTCCACTGAGAGCACAAAAATAAGAGGGGATATAGGGTCCCCTTGTCTCAAACCTCTTTTACCATTGAAGTGCCCTTGCAAACATCCATTTATATTGATGGAAAAGGAGGTAGAGCATACACATTCCAGCACCCATTTCACAAAAAGAGGAGGAAAATTGAGATGAGAAAGCATTTGTTTGATGAATTTCCAAGAGAGGGTGTCATATGCTTTTCTTAAATCTAAATTCAGAATACACCTAGGGCTGATTCTCTTTCGAGAGTATTTCCTAATTAATTCTTGTAACAACATAATATTTTCACTCATGATTCTCCCTTCAATGAATCCAATCTGAGAGGGTGAGATAATATCTTTCAAAACAGGAATCAGGCGTCCAGCAATGATTTTAGTGATGATTTTGTATGTAATGTTGCAGAAAGCAATGGGCCTAAAATCATCAACACAGTTAGCATTTGTGTTTTTTTTTTTTTGCAATTTAAGAGGTGGATGTGTGATTTATTTGTTTTAGCAAGCTACCTGAGGTGAAGAATTCCTGCACTGCCTTGATTACTTGATTCTAGTAATTTCCCAGGTGCCTTTGAAGAATTTAGAGGTGTAGCCATTGGGTCCTGGTGACTTCTCTTCCCCTATGATCCATAGAGCATTCTTAATATCTTCAGCTATAACAGATCTAATCAAATCCCCATGTCTGTTCTCATCAAGCAGTGCACCGTCATCCCTGATAAACCTTAGATTCACCTCTTTAGTAGCACTCTGATCCCAGAAAGCCTTGATAGAAATTGACAAACTTAGTTGTTACTTCATCCAGGGATAATGTCTCCAACCCATCTTCTTTAGTCAGGGAGCAAATATGGTTTGTCCTCTTATTCTTCTTCATCGGGCCATGGAAGTATGAGTTGCATTTGTTACCCTCAAATGTGTGCCTTGCCTTAACTAGCTGTGAATGGAACTTGAATTCAGCTTCTTTGAGCCTTATAGATTTTTTCTTTGCAGTTTCCATTATCTGAAGTAGCTCAAGGGAGTTTGGATCATCTCTTAGAGCTAGGAAAGCCCTTTCATAATCTGATTCAGCTAACTTGGTTCTTTCAGTGATATTGGAGAAATGGGAGGTATTGAGTTGTTTCAACATTAGCTTCAGCTTTTGTAGCATTTTACACAATACATATTGCTCTGAGCCCCATCCATTGTGAACCCAGTTTTCCAAGATAATCTGCTGGAAGTTCTCATGCTGACCCCACATGTTGAAATACTTGAACGACCCTTTTTTCCTTGTTTGCTGTTCCAGGACCTCCACCATCACTTGGCAATGGTCACAATATGATTTAGGCAAAGGGAAGTTGGCTTTACAGTAGTAATTCGAGGTGTCCCAGTGGCCATTTACCATTACCCTATCAATTTTGGTGGATTTGCTTCCTTTAAATCATGTGTGATCTTGTCCCACACTCCATGCATCATGAAGGTCCAATTTTGCACAAACATCACATAGAACAGCAATTTCATAAGCTGAGACAGTGGCACCATTTTCTCTCTCACACGATCTCATAATTGCATTGAAGTCTCCCTGCACTAGCCAAGGACTTTGTCTATTGCTTATTTCAGTGACCAAGTCTCTCCACAAAGTCCTTTTAACAATAGTGTGCAGTCCATATACTTGGGCTATGTCAAAAGTTTTCCCTGTTATCATGAATTTTAGCTGTCCAAAAATCATCTGATCGGTTGTTTTCCTGTGGCTGAATTCCACTCTCACAGGATCCCACATTACCACAATTCTCCCTGCTTCACTGTACTCAAAATTATGCAAAAAGCTCCACTGATTGAAGCCTTTTCTCATGATGGATTGAAGCTTGTTTGTGTCGAGTTTAGTTTCTAGTATACCAATAAAGGACATATTGTTCTCCCTTAAGAAGCCCCTAACAGCCTTTTGCTTGGGAGGACTGTTAAACCCCCTTATGTTCCAAGAAGCTATAATCGTCTAATCCTTTTGGTAAGGGTGCTAGGCCCTTTTTCATTCAATTGCCCTTCTTCTATTCTTTGTAAAGGCCAGTACTTGGGATTTGGGCCATTCTTACTCAGCCTACACTCTACAACTCCTTCTTACTTCAGCTTGCTGACCTTCATTCACTGCACTGGAGTTCACAGCTTTTCCCTTGTCCTTATCTGTGTTGTTCTCTGCAGAGGCTACCTCGGGACCATTTGTCAATAGAAGAACCTCCTGTTCCACGATTTCATGCTCATGTTGATCCACAACTCTAGGAGGTGGGGGGGGAAGGCGTTCTTTTTTTGCTAAGCTTGATTAATTCTATCAATGGAGGAGAAAAGGGAGGATTTAACATTTAATTTGGTTGAGTGGGAGACAGAAGAGGAGGATTTAGTGGGGTGTCTGATGTAAGTGAAGGGAATGTCAAGTTGGGAGGAGGGAGGGTCATGAGAGGTAGGGATTATAGCAGAGGATGTGTTGGGAGGGGGAGGAGGCGGGGGAGTTTGGTCATCTAGAGGGGGAGGAGGAGGTGGAGGGGGGTTGTGATTGGTTGAGGAGGTAGTTGGTTGGTTAGGAGTAGCTGAGGTTTTGGAAGGATGGGAAGAGGGTTGAGCTGTCTTAGACCTAGGACCCTTTCCCTTGTCAACTACAGCACTCCTAGCAACCGGGCATTTATTAGTTTCATGCCCGTAAGTTGTACATCTATTGCATCTAGGAGGAAGGTTCTCGTATTCTATGAAGCATAAATGATCCGAGGCATCATCAAATTCAATACTCACCATTCTTTTGAGTTCCTTTGAGCAATCCATATCCACCAACACCCTTGCATAAAGCTGTTTTGTTCTATGTTCTGTGAAGTCGTCGGTCATAATAGGGTTACCTATTTTAGAGGCTATTTTTTGCAACATCACAGGGGTCCAGAATTCAGTGGGTAGCTTATGTATCCTGATACAAATTGTAAGGCTAGAGAATAGAGCTTTGTCAAATGCAAAACGCTGAGGCACACATTTTAGCAGGAGGGTATAACCAGGACCTGTAAAGGGGCCTTTCATGAGCACAACATCTCTATCCTCTTCATTTTAAAACTTAAACATAAACCAACCCCCTTGTGCATTGAACTGAAGTGGTGTTTTCATGCAATGTAGGTTAAAAAAATGGTTTTGCATTCGGCCAGAGAAGCTGTGAAGTTCTTGGACCCGCTCGTAAAGTAAGTTCCTTAGTCTTTCCTATTCTGAATAACATTAATTTGGACTACTAGTTGTTTGAACTAGAAAATGGTTTTGCATTCAGCTACTTCTTATTTATATTGTCTTACCTGTTGTCGTTCTTTCGCAGAAAAAAACTTAAAACTCAGGATCCACCATCAGAAGTAGATTTTCCTTACCTCCGGAAATTAGCTCGAAAACTAGTTAGAACGAGTATGAAAAGGTGTGTAATTTATGATCTTGTTGACGAGATCAATGAAATCACACTATTTAGGATTCTAGTTACCAAACATAAAAGGGTTCAACTGTCCCAAAAGGAAGTAATTGAGAGATGCAACCAATTGGGAGTTTTTTGTCCAATAGAGGTGATTTCTTTTGGATTCGGGCTTGTATCATTGGTGTATGAGCCCTTTATCAGTTTAGATGAATATTTTCATGCATCATCTAAAGCATCTTCACAACCCGAGTTGTTTTCTATCATGTTGGATATTGTTGCTCAGTTGCTGAAATTGGAGGAAAATTCCTGCAAACCCATGTCTATTAAATGTAGCATGGTTGTAACGAAGGATGGAAATGGGGGTGGCCTTATACATATTTGGCCTGATGTGTCCGAAGTCCAATCTTGCACATGGTTGAAGGAATTCTCAAAGATGAAAGCAAAAATAGGGAAGCTATGTAATGAAACCCAAGACGGGGGTCTTGATGGGTGTTCTTGGAGTTTGCAAACATTGCTTTTATGCATGGGTTCGGCTAATAGCCGGGTAAAGCGAATGCGGCTTTTGTGGACACTGTTCTTCCTTTCGGCTCATCAACGGGTGGTCGACTTGATTCCAAAGTTGAATGAAGCTGCGCAGAACAGTGATAACTTTAGTCTAGCTCTTGAACACGACTTACCTGCACATGGTTGGAAGGAGAAGGTGATGGCTTGGCCATCAAAGCACGTTTCCAATATGATTACGAATCCCCCAATTCGCTGCACCTATAAGGATAATGCCTTGGGCCTACTTCGGTTTCTTCGAAACTGCACCGAGCATCTAAATGATGAGTACCATAAGTTTGGATGTGGGACAGTGTCTCCTGAGTTGGAAGATAAGGAGTTATTCTTGGAGTTGATAGATTGGATACAACCAGGATTCCTCGATGATGTGTTTTGGATGAGTTTCGGTATTAAGTATGTGCTTTTTGGACTGGACTCAAAGCCTTTGCGATATGAGGATACTGCAGTAAAGGAGCTCCATGACTTGGATTCACAGACTTGGGAGGGTGATGATACTGGAGATGGAAGAGATCCATGATCAGGGTACTACCTAGTATCTAGTAGCATGCATCTTGAAAGCAGAGGCCCTATCTCTGGGAAATGTCTGGGTTTTTCCTATTCTGAAGCAATGTACCGTTGGTGGGAGCTTAAGATTTTATATTGAGCAACTCTTGGATGTGGCTGAACATCTTAAACAAAGACCTTCTGAGGTAAATATTGTTAATATTACATCCATTCTCTCAAAGTTGTGGAGGAGGGAGCTGATTTTGCTGCAGAGTATACTAATATTACATCCATTTTGCTGTAGAGTATACTAATATTACCTTCTGAGGAACCTGTATCATTCGCATTTATACCTTCATGGTGAATTTATGATATAAAGCACTTTGAACTGTGATGATAACAACATACTTGTTTACCTCACTAAGATTACCTTGAACATTTGACGTGGAATATGTGTCAAAGCCAGATAACTGCAGTTCTTGCTTTTTGGCTGGTTCCTTTCTTTGGTTTTATGTATGACTGATAGTTAGAAGTTATAGAAAGTTTGTATACTTCTGCATTGTGCTTGTAGTTGTCATCCTAGTAGACAATTATAGAGTTAAAACTTTTTAAATCTTCAGGTAGCTGGAGGCTTTAGCCGGTATAAACCCTCATATGATCAATGCGGCAGTTAAAGGCCTTGCTCGCTTGGCTTACGATTTCTCTATTCTCATCTCCAGCACTTGTAATCTTCTTCCTTCAACTTTTCTTCTTCTGCAGAGGACGAATAGAGAGATATCTAAAGTGAGCATCTCTTCGTGTTACATTTGTGCTCCTTGGATAAAACACCAGAAGTAATTTTTTTATAATTGCATATAATATACAACCACAATCTTTTTTTTTTTTTCAAATTGATCAGTGTTTCCTGTTTTCCTTTTTATAGGCTAGTTTAGGTTTGCTGAAACTGCTGGTTGCAAAGTCACATCTTGAGATGTTGCAAACTCACTGGAAGAGTTTGGTGGAGGGCCTGTTGAGGTGGCCAGATGACACCCAAAACCATTTCAAAGCCAAGTTTAGTGTTTGTTATCAAGGAAAGAGTAGTACGTGATTCGTATAAAAAGGATGCATATCAACCTATGAAAATTTTGTTGGAACGACTATATTTCTTAACCAAAAACTTTGCAAAGAATGTTCTAAGTTGAGTGCATGAGCAGTTTTGTGATTTCATAAAGCTTCCAAATTTGTTATGGACTGATGTGAAGTCTATGAACATGTTTTGCTGCACAGTTCCCAAAAATCATTGTAAATAATTACTGTTTTTATGGTAATTAAAACTGTCTGCATTATTAAAGAAAGACAACATGTATGGACTTGCATGTTGGTGATATAATCCCCTGGTTCGAACTGCTTTAGTTCTTGGGTGTTCCATGCCTAATTATAATTTTTACCTCACCACATTGTTTTAGTATTTTTTAATTTTATTACTTATTTATTTATATTTGATTCCTGATGTAACCTGTATACTCAATATATCAATCTTGGCTGACTATCGATGGGTTCATTTATCAACAAGTTCAGGATACTTGGTGTTGATTGTTGGGATATAAAATGTCGTACCGTGGAAATTGTTTTTTCTTGAATGGAATGATTTTTCCTTGTTGTCACCAAATCATGGAAAACAAGAAAATACTTTAATGTACTTTACAACCATGTAATGGATTGTAACTCATTCCTTCCGTTTTATTTGCCCTAAGTCCTCCCTGTCAATATTAATTCAGTTTGTCAAATATAAGTATTAGCAACAATTGGTATGCTATCAGAGTGGAAGATAAATATTTACTCACCGAGAAAATTTTATCGTTTAGTACTCCTTGAGACATTTAAGTGGAAGGTATTGCATTCTCTGGATTTAAGTATAATTTATCACTTTTTCTTTTGTGGTTGGGAGAACAAGCTTGTCAAAAAATGTTTGTCAAAAAATGTGGTGCTGATGCAATAACAGCTGTTATGCCTGAAGAGCACATCAGACTCCTCACTAATATCCTCAAGGTAGCATTATGTTTTTTATTTAATACTCCCTCCGTTAAAAAATAAAAAGTCCTTTTAGAATTGTGCCAACATATTAAGAAGATCCCAAAAGTATTACTTTTATACCCCTCATTAATTATACACAACCCTTAACAACTAATAACATTTGAGTAAAAAAAAAGTCAAAAAGCAATAATTCTCGTATCTCGATGGCTAGAAAACATAAAAAGACTTTTATTTCCAAACAAATATTTGAGTCTAAAAAGAGCTATATTTTTTAACAGAGTGAGTATTAAAGTAGCAATATTGTTTCTAAATGCTAATGTATGTTTCTGATTCCTTTATTTTTGATTGGTTAGGAAATGTAATTCTTATGGCCCTGTACTGTAGAGCTGAAAGGGTATGTAGCAGGAAGTTTAAGTTCAAAATATCTTTTTCTGATGGAAATTAGATGCGCAGCGGAAGTTTTAGAAACTATTTTCTATCATCTAATTCAAGGATCTTCATGCATAAAATCGATAGATCAAATCATTGTTCATAGGAGATACCTCTTGACGCGTGAACCGGATCTAAACGGAGAGGATTCGGAAGAGAACTAGAGCCCCACGTGTTGCTCCTCTACTTGGTCCACAAGAGTCCGGTCTAGATCTCCTTTGCCTTCGACTGCTAGGACGAAGATCGAAAGGTGAACAATCAAATTGCTCTTGATTGATGATGGTAGAATTCAGCCCTCCCAAACCAATTGGTGCGGCTAAACTCACGTTCCTTGTTGGGATGTGTGAATTAGGTTAAGTCATAATAAGCCCATCTTTATAAGCTTATATTTATACCTTACGTGATTAATTATTTATTTCACAAATAAATCTTATCCCATTATTATTAATAAATATCTAATATACACTAATAATAAAATCATCTATCTTTTGATCAAGCCCGTCAACTCTAAGTGTGTGACCGCATAGGACCCGTTTATAATAGCCATGGGTTTAACCCGTTTAAGCCCATTAATCGTAGTTGGCTTCTAGCAAAGCATTACGACTCCTAAAATAATCGGATTGAATATCTCTATCAATTGTCCTATTCCATAACTAGTCATTGCACATTAAATTAAAGGACACAATTCCTTCAATCTCCCACTTGTCCTTAAACAAGTGTGCAATTTCAGATACCCGTGTCTCTTAATGTCATATTTGATGATATGGTGACATTCATATCTATTATCAAATATATATTCCTTGAACTCCGAGTTCGAACTGTCAATTAAACGGATGATTACAAATAAACCATCCGAGCATGGCCATGCATTTTCAGTTCTTGCTGTCCAAGTGGCCTAGAAACCATTCCTTTTCAATGCATCACAGTATGCATGAAAAAGGAGGACATCTACAGTCTTGTATGACTATGGCTCCCACTCAACTTTTGGAAATCCCAACTACGACCTTTATAACTCCCTGTTACGGAAAGCGTTTAGCCGTGTCAAAGAAATACTAATCATCAAGAGGGACCATAACACACTCATGTATGAGGAATCTACTAATCATGGTTTAACTTAAAACTCTGCAATCCCTTTTGTAGAGTCTTAAGTTGGGTCTGTCCTATATGTATCATCCATACATATATATGTAATTGACTAGACATCTCCATGTCCCTATAGCTCATGAAACCTGGCGCTATCAGTCAACTTACAATATAGTCATTTAATAAAATCACCTATGTCTAATTTGATGATTTCAGACTACGGACTTGTGATAATTCATAACTGCATTTCACTTAATGGGGTTTCATTTACCAGAACACTTAAGATAAGCCCATTTGCGAACTATGAATTATTTGGACATTTTATTTATTATCGTTCAACACAATATATAAATAAAGATGAAATATCATATATCATAAAATCATCTAGTCGAACATAAACTCAGTGTCTAACACTCTAGACGTAAAATGTAATAGAAAGCAATCTCAAAGCCATTCTCCAATGTGTTTGAGACCCTTAGCCCTAGTGTGACCATCATGCTTGGGCTAGGCATAAGCTTCGTCAATGGATTTGCAATATTGTCATATGTATGCACCTTACACATCTTAATGTCAAATAAGGTGAAACATCCTCATAAAATATACGATCAACTTGTCATCACCCTTAAGAAATCATCATTGGTTCTTCTCAAGAACTTCAGGATGTTCTTAGTTGCACACTAGTGTGCCTCTCATGGAATCAATTGGTATTTGCTACACCTGCTCATAGCAAATGCAACATCAGGTCGTGTACACACCATGACATAGGTAAAACCCTTTCTTGGAATCTTGCATATTGAATATGTTAAGAATCTTATCTATATATAAGCTCCTTGATTCAATCTAAGCAATCTCTCAGATCTATCTCTATAGATCTTTACTCCAAGTATGTACACTGCCTCCCCAAAGTCTTTCATTGAGAAACATTTCTTCAGTCATTCCTTAACGGACTCTAGCATCGGAATGTCATTCCCAATAAGTAGTATGTCATCCACATACAAAACTAGGAAGACCACTTTACTCCCACTAAACTTCTTGTATACACAAGGGTCCTCTTCGCATCTGATGAAATCAAACTCTTTGATCTTTTCATCAAACCGAAAGTTCCAACTCCTGGATGCTTGCTTAAGTCCATATACAGATCTCTTAAGCTTGCATACCTTCACAACACTTCAAAACCCTCTGGTTGTGTCATATACACATCCTCTTCCAAGAATCCATTCAGGAAGGCGGTTTTGACATCCATTTGCCAAATCTCATAATCATAATAAGCGGCAATAGCAAGGATTATCCTAATGGATCTTATCATGACAACTGGTGAAAAGGTTTCATCATAGTCTATACCATGAATCTGTTTAAAACCTTTGGCAACTAATCTTGCCTTGTATACAGATACCTTTCCATCCTTATCTGTCTTAAGTTTGAAAACCCATTTGCTCCCTATGGGTTTTACCCCATTTGGCAAATCTATCAAGTCCCATACTTGATTTTCAAACATCGAATCCATTTCGGATCTCATGGCCTCAAGTCATTTCTTGGAGTCTGGACCCGTCGTTGCTTGCTTATAGGTATTAGGCTCATCATGTTCTAGCAAAAGAACATCAAGGTTTACATTCAAGATGAAATCATCATAACGTCTTGGTTGTACCCTTGGCCTATCTGGTCTACGAGTGGGTTCAACTGGTTCAACAACTGGAGCTGGAACAGTTTCCACAACTATTTGTGGATCCTCTTGTTCCGGTTCTTGGATGATTTGGGGCCCTTGGCCTTCCAAAACCATCAACTCGTCCTCGACATCATCTATGTCATCTCGTTGTTGAGTTTGTTGCTCTTCATCATGAACTGGTTCAAGATGAATATTTCTCCCACTTGACTTATTGGAAATGAACTCTCTTTCCAAAAAGACACCATCCCTTGCAACAAACACCTTTTGTTCAACGGGATTATAGAAGTAATATCCAAAACTGCCTTTTGGATACCCTATAAAATAGCATTTATCTGATTTAGGGGCAAGCTTATCCGTTTGTAAACGCTTTACATAAGCTTCACATCCCCATATCTTCATAAAAGACAATTTTGGAACCTTTCCAGTCCATATCTCATATGGAGTTTTGTCTACAGCTCTAGACGGAGTCCTGTTTAGTGTAAGTACGGCAGTTGTGAGGGCATATCCCCAGAAGGATACCGGAAGGTCAGCAAAACTCATCATAGATCGGACCATGTCTAACAGGGTCTTGTTTCTCCTTTCAGATACACCGTTAAGCTGTGGTGTTCCTAGAGTAGACAACTGTGTTACTATCCCACAATTTTTCAAATGATGATCAAATTCATGGCTCAAGTACTCACACCACGATCTGATCGAAGTGCTTTTATTTTCTTGCCAGTTTGAGTCTCTACCTCGTTTTGAAATTCCTTGAACTTTTCAAAAGATTCCAATTTATGTGACATAAGGTAAATATATCCATATCTACTCATGTCATCAGTAAATGTGATGAAGTATTTATAACCACCTCTAGCTTCTGTACTCATTGGCCCACATACATCAGTATGTATAATGCCCAATAGCTCAGTAGCCCTTTCATTTGTTCCTTTGAAAGGTGACCTTGTCATATTGCCCATCAAACATGACTCACATGTATCAATGGATTCACAATCCACATCTTTTAGAAGTCCATCGTTATGGAGCTTCTTCATGCAGTCTAAACTGATGTGACCTAAACGAAAGTGCCATAGGTAGGTTTCACTCAACTTACTTGATTTTTTCCTTTTTGTATTTATGTTATATGATTCTGTTGTAAGGTCGAATACAAATTTTCCATTAATATCTTGAGCACGAGCATAGAAGATATCATTCTTGTGAATAATTATACCTTCATCTGTAGTGCTAAAATTAAAACCTTCAGAATAAATTACTGCAGCCGAAACAAGGTTCTTTGTAATGCTAGGAACAAAATAACAATTATTTAGTTCTAAGATTAAACCAGAAGGAAGAGATAAACTAAAATCTCCTACGACAAGTGCAGCAACGCTTGCTCCATTTCTAACGCGTAGATCTATCTCCCCTTTCTTCACTTGTCTCCTATTTCTTAGTCTCTGCACATTTGAAATAATGTGAGCACCACATGCGGTATCTAATACCCAAGTAGGACCATTATCTAATGTGAGGACATTGGTTGACAATAATTCAATAATATAAATACCTGAAATGTTGGAACTCAAAGTCCCATTCTTCTTGTCTTCCAGGTACTTGAGACAGTTTCTTTTCCAGTGTCCCTTAGCCTTACAGTGGAAACAATCATGGTCTGCAGCCACCCTTGGCTTCTCACCACCCTTAGGTTTTGCAACTTCCTTGCCCTTCTCTTGGGTATTATTCTTGTTCTTGGCTACCTTCTTGAACCCTTTCCCTCTGTTGACGTTAAGAACTTCCTTCTTATTGTCAGTGGGAGTATTCTGCTCAACAGCTTTGAGCATACCATGGAGTTCGTTCAGGTTTTTCTTAATACCATGCATATGGTAGTTCATCCTGAATGAGGCAAAGCCATCATGTAAGGAGTGCAAGACGATATCTGTGGCCAACTCTTGGTCATATGGGGTGCCTAGTGTCTCCATACGGCTAAAAAGACCGATCATGTTAAACACATGGGGACCTACTGGCTTTCCTTTCACGAGCTTGCTATCCAGTATAGCCTTGTGAGTTTCATATCGTTCAATCCTTACCTGTGCCTGAAACAACATTTTCAGGTTGGTGATGATAGAGTAGGCATCCTGGTATTCAAACCTCTTTTGAAGGTCAGGTTCCATGCTTGCTAGCATCAAACAAGTGACAGGTAAAGAATCACTCCTTAACTCCATTTCTCTAACTATCTCCTCATCCGATGAGGCATCGGTAATAGTAGGGATAGGGTTTGTTAGGACGTCCTCACGCCCTTCAGACCTGAGAACAATTCTCAAATTCCTTTCCCAATCAAGAAAGTTTGTTCCATTCAATTTGTTTTTCTCAACTATTGAGCGCGGGGTGAAATTCAAGTTATCGTTCGACATAATGCCTATATAAAAAAAGGAAATGACATACAAATCAGTTTATGTTCGAAATGCAAATTACTTAGGATTAAACACCTTTAAAATAAGTAAATGCGCATTTTATTCTAATTGTTATTGTTCCTGGTGAATAAAATGATTCCAAGATCCCATTACACACAAGACCCAACGTACTTTTGCACTGTCTTGAGTATTGTATGCTCAAGGTAAGTAACAATTACTAATTATAACTCCTTATAATTCTTGGTTGATGATCCACATCCAATGTAAAATCATCCTATGCCTCAAGATCCAAAACTTTGCCTTTTGGTCTCTCGTTAGGTACAACCATATCAAGGTTTATGAACCCCCGTATAGATTCACCCTCATTAGCCCAAGATTATGGAAAGACACCCTCACTTTTGTGAAGCCCATCCAACCAAAAATCCAGAACTTAATGGGTTATGATATAAAAAGGCATTGCCCCAATTTACCTTAGGAACTTAAGTCTTTTATTTGTCTTTATTTATAAGTGAAAAAATATCATAAATAAAAACAACATAAAACTTAAAATAAGGCATTCAAAATGCAATGAAATTGTGATCCTAGTATGGCCCCTACGATGCATAAAATAAAGATCTAATCTTCATGGGTCTCCACCCTCGCGCCCTTCATGGATCTCCATCCTTGAACTTCTTATGTCTTCTTGTCTTCTTGTATTAATTACAATATTTTCTAATAATCTAATTACTGAAAATAAATTACAAAAATACATAACGATACGCAGATCGTGTACAAAAAAACATAACGATACGCAGATCGTATTTATGGGCCATACTAGTCACCTTATGTATGCAAGCAATATATCATAATATAAAACAAGCATAATAAATCCATGAACATTCTTGATATTTTAATTCAAAAACTAGCAATAATATATATGGAATTAATTTTATGGTAACTATTACTTGTATAATTGGATAGAAAATTTTTATTAGGGATAAGATATCTACCATATCTAATTAAGGTAATTTAAGATTTTACACTAAAATCATAAACATCTTCCATAACCCTAATTCCGCCCTCATCCACTCCCACTCAAATTTTGTAACAATTACAAACTTTGACAATTGTAGGATTAAGATGGTAAGTTTTCATAAAACTTAAACTTTTGACAAATTAATATATGAATCAAATTCACATAAAATCCACCAACTTTAGACATCAAAATAACTAAATTCCCAATTTCTTAAATTTAAATCAAATCAATGTATGTTTATCAAATAAAACATTTCATAAGTTATACAATAAATCATATCTATTGTTGCAGCCTCTATCGATCGGAATCAAATTCAATCAATACGTATGCATACACAATTAAGTAATTAACAATTAATTGTTGCAGCCTCTATCGATCGGAATCAAATTCGTAATCAAATTCAATCAATACGTATGCATACACAATTAACAATTAATTGTTGCAGCCACTATCGATCGGAATCAAATTCGTATGCATACACAATTAACAATTCATTGACTTTGATCAAGTGGTATGTGGATTTCTAATTCGAACAAGGTAGCGGTTTATGATCGGAATACGATTCCGATAGTAAACTAGTTTCACGTATTAAATTTTATGTATCCAATCAATCAAAATCATAATTTTAATTATACAAATTATTCCATATATCAAATATATTGCTAAATTAAATCAAAACTAACAAAAAATCAATCGATCATATCAATTTATGCAAGATGCTCTGATACCACTGATGGAAATTAGATGCGCAGCGGAAGTTTTAGAAACTATTTTCTATCATCTAATTCAAGGATCTTCATGCATAAAATCGATAGATCAAATCATTGTTCATAGGAGATACCTTTTGACGCGTGAACCGGATCTAAACGGAGAGGATTCGGAAGAGAACTAGAGCCCCACGTGTTGCTCCTCTACTTGGTCCACAAGAGTCCGGTCTAGATCTCCTTTGCCTTCGACTGCTAGGACGAAGATCGAAAGGTGAACAATCAAATTGCTCTTGATTGATGATGGTAGAATTCAGCCCTCCCAAACCAATTGGTGCGGCTAAACTCACGTTCCTTGTTGGGATGTGTGAATTAGGTTAAGTCATAATAAGCCCATCTTTATAAGCTTATATTTATACCTTACGTGATTAATTATTTATTTCACAAATAAATCTTATCCCATTATTATTAATAAATATCTAATATACACTAATAATAAAATCATCTATCTTTTGATCAAGCCCGTCAACTCTAAGTGTGTGACCGCATAGGACCCGTTTATAATAGCCATGGGTTTAACCCGTTTAAGCCCATTAATCGTAGTTGGCTTCTAGCAAAGCATTACGACTCCTAAAATAATCGGATTGAATATCTCTATCAATTGTCCTATTCCATAACTAGTCATTGCACATTAAATTAAAGGACACAATTCCTTCATTTTTCAACTATAGTTTCTTTTGCAAATGTATCTAATATTGTAGTTGCAGTTGTCTTGACTGGCAATGTTTGACTGTCCCCAGCCCCTGCAGTTTTCAAGCTTTAGGAATTTCCTTTTTTTGTCTTTGCTGGGTATTTGCTAAGTCAAAAGTTTTGTTTGATATAGATTAATGTGCGTAAATAGGCGGAATGCTGCCAGCTCAGAGACAGGATCCCTTACATAGAAAGCAACTGCATCCAGGTTTGTTGCGGAAAAAAAGAAGAAAAGAAACATAAATGCCTGATTGCACGCACACTCTATGTGCACATTTATTTCTAGAATAAGGGTGGCCGTACTCAACACTTACAAAATGCATGTTATCAGTATGTGCACTGACATTGAGTTTCTTGCTAACCAGGAGTTTATCGGTTATTATGCTCCTCCCAGTGCTTATTTCACTTGTATGGCTTGGTTGTGCAAGCATCGTTTTTGGGAGGTAACTCGTTGTCTCATAACCCTGACTGGAATTTATTTAAGCTTCTAGTATTTCTGGTATAACTGAAATAGCAAGACCTCACTATAGCTGAGTTAGATGTGCAAATATAAGGTGACGTCAGCACTTTTTGATGTGTTAGGTATTGCACTCGTTGTCTCATAACCCTGAGTTTGATGTGCAAATATAAGGTGATGTCAGCACTTTTTGACTGGAATTTATTTAAGCATAACTATGATCTTGCATTCGTTAAATTTGTTTTGCCTAAACATTGTCTCCTCTTCGACTGCCTTTAATTGCTCTTTCTCATGCCTTAACAACCACTGATGTTCAGTTTTTCTAGTTGTCTTGTCATTAAAGTGCATTTCTTAATGTATACGGTGACTGATACTTTTTTTTTTTCTTTCTATACTTCAGGATCCTTCAACCTTGGTGATCATATGTAATGCAAAGCTTCAGGAACTTCTTAAAAGTGATAGTATTCCTGCTGCGGGGTTATATGACACGCTGGCCCGCAACCATCTTTTCCAGAGATCATAATATCAGTTTAGTCGTAAGCACCTAGTTTCCCCATCCTCCAATTGATGTTTGCAATTTGTCATCTGTTATGCAAGCCTGGGTTTTACAGTTTTATACCCTCTTTTATATCTTTGAATAAGAAATTCAGTGTTTAACTGAAACTGGTGAGCTTTCCTTAATACTCACATTCTTTGCTTATGAAGATATCTGGAAACAAACACATCAAATAAATGATTCTCATGAAATATGTTTTTATAGTTGTGTATATATGTAAGCATAAACTTATGTTTCTCATGATCATCTCATCTAACTAGCTAGCTAAGAAGGTATATTTTGTTCATGGATTGATGGCAACCCAGGTGTTAGCCGAGTTCATAGGCGTGTTCATACTCATCTTTGCTGGGACAGCTTCAGCAATCGTCGATCAGAAGACACGAGTACCTGTCTCAGATTTACCAAAATTTGAAGATGCAGTGGCACCAGTACCTGTCTCAGAGAAGAAAGAGGTACTTTTTAGTCAGTCTCTTGAAGGCGGATGATCATGTACGAACTCTTGCTTTTCTGCCTTATCCTGCAGATTTCCTTTTTTTGGAGATTTCCTTTTCTTTTTCTCTTGTTTTTCTGATGGTTTAGTCTTCATCCTATCACTATTGATGAATTATGCCATTGCATACAGTTGCCTGTGCATTTTGGTCCTATTGAAATTTCACTGTGCATTTTGGTCCTATTTTTTGGGTCTGTTTTGCCCTTGACTGTTGATTGTCTCTTACTAGTTGACTGTTGTTCTTGTGTTTTAAGTTGTTATAGTAGTAACTTAGCTTATGCTTACTTTGCTCTTACTATGCATTGTACATGATGCTTCCTTTGAGTTTGTTTGCTCTTGAGTCGGTTTACCGATGATTTTGTGGAGGTACCTTAGTGTTGATTGTGAGGTACCTTATTGAAATTTCCCTGTGCATTTCGGTCCTATTTTTTGGGTCTGTTTTGCTGCTGGCTCTTCCCCCACCTGGACTGAACTGTTCTAATTTGGATCGTGTGGTTTTGATGCTGTCTTGCAGCCCTTCGAAGACTCATCTTATTCTCTATTACTGCTGCACATCCATGATTACTGTCTTGCAGCTCTTGTGGCTACATTCATGTCAGCAGGCGAGAGATGGTTCCTCAATGTAGCAGTCATACTCCTGTTTCAGGTAGCTTTTTGCTTCATTTAATGGTGATCCTCTTTTTGTCTAAGTTATTCATTGATTTGTAGATTGATTTTAAGAAATGTTATTTTGTTGGGATTGTATTTGTAATTTCATGGATTTAGAGCATGTGGATCTGTGATGCTTAAGAGGAAGATTCATTATTGATGCTTTGTCAAATGCTTTTTTGATTTGTCTTGTGCCTTATTTTTTTGGTCGACTTATCTTATGTCTTATTATATTGCTTGTGAAATGTTTTTTTGATTTGCTTGTGGCTGCAATAATTGCTTTTTCCAGTGGCTGTGTATGTTCTATACTGTTCCTTCTTATGATTTGCTTGTGGCTGCAATCATTGCTTTTTCCAGTGGCTGTTTATGTTCTATACTGTTCCTTCTTACTCCGTAATATGCAAACTGGTCTTTGGTAGGTCATGATTATGCTCCAATAACGAGAAGGAAATTCGGTGCTTTATTCTGTGATTGGTACAGTAGGAGAATTTCGAATATTATATGTATCGTTTTCCTATTTGGAGGCAATTTAACAGGGGTGTGCAGATTGTAGTGATAGTGCAACTATATAATGTGTGGTGATTGAAAGGCTTTTAAGCAGGTATTTTAAAGCTCCTTTTACCCTCTTTGTCATCGTGAAAATCTGAATGAACCAATGGCTAGTTTTAGACCTTATCCTACAGATTCAAGGCATGATGATTTTCTGATCAGCTATTTTGTCAAGTTTGAGACAGGACTTTGTTCTACTGTACTAGTATAGATGCAACTGTTTGGTGTGCTTGCTTCATATTGTTGACCCTCTTAGCCTATAGTTTATCACCTGGCTTGCTCAATTCCAGTGCCTTTTTTTATATTCTATATGAATCCCCTCTTAATACTCCGACCGGCGACCAGTCTTTTTGATTAAGTATGGTCAAAAGCTTTATCGAGCTTTGATGTGTTTTACTGAATTTGGGCATTAGGTTATCGCAGACTTTGTTTCTACTCTGACAAAGTGTCAAAGTACTGGGTTGATGGCCAAAGAAGACACTGTGTTTTGCCCTAAAGATATTTTCTTTGCTTGCTGCTTTGATGGGAATGCTTATTTTGTAAATTGTAGGCAGCCATCAGCTTCTGCAACAGGGTAATCCCGAGTATGATAGGAAGCGGCAGCAATTGTATGACTATTATCATCCACTCGAAATTTCTCCTACTCTTCCCATCGATGAGAAGGCAAAACTCATGGAAGAATTATGTAACTTTTTTCTGTTGACAAGCTATATTGCTGAATGTAAGATTTAGGAGGAGAAGAGCTGGTTTCAGAAACCTATTGTTGGTGATATTTGTGCAGGTAGGAGACAACCCACTCTCTTCTCAATTCTCATTGAGGGAGGCCTTACATATATGATGCTATAAGAATTGCTTTCAGAGAAGGTGTAGTTGAACTTTTTGAGCTATTAGAGGTGACAAATCATATCACCTTTTGGATTTCAAAGAGGGAAGTTTCAGTGATATGTGGTGCCATTGTGAAGCTGAGCAACAGAGGACATGCTAGTACTGCTATGGCCGTTCTTTATTTACAAATTCAAGGTTAGGCTCGTCTCCCAGCTCTGTTCAACATGAGCCAGATGAGATACCCATGAAGCAGTACACACACCCAATCCAAGTTCCAGCTGAATGAAGCTTCTACTGTTGGATTGTCTCTTGATGTTGGTCAGCTTATCTTTGGCTTACAGAAGTTAAATCTGCAACATTTATGCAGCTTAATCTGTTCAGAAGTTAAATGGTACTCCTTGCTCATTTTGCTGGTAAAACGCTGCATATAAACAATGAAAACATCATCCTGCTATTTACATGAGATTCAAGTGTTTCATTTCCTTGTTTAAAACAAAACCATCCAAATAGAAAAAGACAACCTCTGTCCTATTAATGCAAAGGAGATCGGACTCTCCAACATCGCAATCGAGGGTGAGAGCTTAACTATCATCGATTGCATTCGGGGAACGTGGAGATGTCCTTGCAAGACCAATATGCTGATTTTGACACTTTGCTCCTCTAACATTTCGAGAGAGTATACAAGTCAGCCATGCTTTTCGGAAACCACAAGGGCTATAGACAAGATAACAACAGAGCTATTGACAAGATGGTTTTTTAAAAATTACACAGTTAGTCATTTCAATTCTTAAAAAAAATTAACTTTTGATCCGAGAGCTTGACTCATCATCTTTGTGTCAACCTTGCTCTTTGTAAATTCATGCTTCAATTGGATTTCGTGAACACTGTGCTTGGCCTCTTCACTTTCTCTGCCTCTTCTTTATGTCAACCTTATTCTTTGTAAATTCATGCCTCAATTGTATTTAGCTTTCAAAGTTCACGGTGATGGTGTATTGTGTGTTTATGATATAATATTGCCTAAAATTAGGGACTTTTCCTTACATCGAATCAACTGATGTTGATCGATTTGGGGCTTGATCGAATTCGAACAGATTAAGGCTTGATTTATAATTGACTTGAGGCATTTTACAAGATCAATTACATTTATTGTTTTTGATCTTGTAAAATTAGGTCTGTTATACATTTTGGATCTTAAGGGTTTAGGCCTTAGGGTTCTTGAAACCTACAACCTAGATCTGAAATTTATACGGCTCGTTGTTCGAATTTAGAGTGCAAACTAGCGGAAAGACTCTCGATCTCGCCTCTGGGATCCTCTTTGTCGATGTTCCTTCCTCTCAGTCCTCCATCGATCTCTATCTCCTAGTCCCTCTCCGGCTCTCCCTTTGTAGATTGAGTAGGGATTTGAATACAATTTAATTGAAATTATCTCGTTAATAATCATTTACAAATCTTGTCACTAGCCTCATTCTTTGGAAAATTAACTTGACTATTGAAAGTGTCCGTCGGGGCATAGGGCATCCAAAGTTTGGGTGAAGTAATTAGACATGACCTGATCGTTTTGGGACTCACTGAGGAGATGACATGCGATAGGTTAAGTTGCAGTGGAGGAGTGCTATTCGACTTAAAAAGGTAAATTTATATATAAGAATAAGTAATAATTACAAAAGTAAGATCGAAAGGTTCAATCTAAAGGATAGCTCTAGTTACAAAATAATAATTACAAATTTCTGGACCTACGTATTTGCTTCTATTGGATTTGCACTTTTAATTCCTTGTTTGGTTTGTGCGTTTGTGAAATCTTTCAATTAATTAACAGTTTAACACCATGGTTTTCTCCTTTACATTGCTAAGTGTGTGCAGATCCACTTCCCTTTCCACAATTCCTACAAGCCAGATATCAAATACTAGGGTAATCTCCTTATTCACTCCTAAAAAATGTCATAGCCTTGGATATTTCTATCTATAGTTCATTCATAAAATGGATAACACCATGGTTTTGATTGTATAATACAATGTAATGTTATATAAATATATAAAGCATTTTCTATCTGATCTCTATTGTATATTTATTGTACCATTTGAAATGAAATAATATAATGTTTATTAAATATATAATAGTTATTTATTTACCATTAATAATGCTTTAGGAAGTGTTATTTATTTTCCATTAAATAAATCTTCTAAAATAGCAACTCTAGATATTTAATAAGAATAAAATATATGATATATTTAACTCTTTTTATTACTATGGATTGATTATATTAATAGGATGTATATCAATTATCAACGACTGCATTATAGTTATAACTATATATTTAAACATTACATTTACAAATAAATTATATTAACATTATAAATTATATTAAAATATAACTATAAAATTATATCCACGTAAACTACATTATAGATTATAGATATAACTATATATATAAACATTACATTTACAAATACATTATATTAATATTTTAAATTATATGAATTTATATCTATAAAATTATATCAACATAAACTGTTTTATTTTAGTTATTTTGACTTTAATGTATTCATTATGTTAAATTCTGATAATTAAAATATATTCATTTTGACTTTAAAATATACATTTTGACTTTAATATATTAACGTTTACCTTGATTTATTTTAGTTATGTTAAATTTATATCTATAAAATTAAAATATATTTTAGTTATTTTGACTTTAATGTATTCATTTTGAAAATCTTGGAAAACATGAAAAAGAATCATAGGTCAAGTTGCCTTAGAGCAAGAAGTGATTTCACCATGTGAATTGCTTGCATTGAGCTTGAAGGAGAGCTGCTGGTGTTTTCAAGTATGTAAAGAGAAGCAAACACAATTTCACACCAAAAAAAAAAAAGTCGAAAAGAGCAGCTAACACAACCTAGGCTTTTATAAACAAAAATCAGATCAAGTTGATCAGATTTTGCACCGTTCACATAAAATTACATTTTGTTGTTTCTAAACTGAAGTGCATATATGAATATCTCTCTAGCCCTTATTAGGTATAAACAACTATGCTTGTGCTTCTCTTTATGCTCGGTAGCAAGGGTGTCTTCTTTCTATGTTTATGCTTCTTTTACTATCATACATGAGTCTAATCCCAAGACAACAGCTTCCTTACCTTCCTCTCTTGAATCTGTGTTAAGCCTTGAAGCCAAGTTAACAACTTTCAATTGGTAATTGTCACACCCTGTCTTATTGATGCAAAGATCCCCCGATTCTGGCATTTTCTTGTGTAACTCCTTTCCTGATTTCTGTCATACAACCTGCTGTCCCCTTGTAGCTGCCTTGGTAGTGCACTCTAGCCCCCTGTAAAGGTTTTTCTTTAGAGCAATTACCCATTTCTTGGCCCCCTTGCAAGTCCACATGATCATTAAAAACATCAAGGCTACTATCCCCAGCCAGCAATGCAGCTGCAAAACCAACCATTTCTCATATTGTCTTACAATCCATACGGACGGCACCCTAAAAAAGAGAGTAAAACTACAAGCATCTCTACTTAGTTCTTAACCTTCTAACACAAATGGCCTCTCCCTTATTCTCCTCTAATCAGTCCATGACAGCACCTCCGTGTTATATACTGTCACTCGACAATGCACTTTTGATCCCTTTATCAAAGATCAACGAATTAACATTTCCTTTCTATTAGTTATTAACAGCCTAGTTAAGTTGTAAGCATTGATTATGACAGACAATAACTACATTGAAAGCAAGAAAAATTCAAGGTGGTGACACTGTTGCACACTAAATGAAGTGCTTCTCGCCCTGTTTATCATAATTGTTACTTTGCTCAGGACAATATCAAGATAAACAGAAGTAACATCAAAATTTATTGCAGCTAATTATTAATTAGTGTGTCAGAATAACCATGAAGCACAGATAGAAGAATGACCTATTTGTATCAAGTCATAACATGTAAAGGGTAATAATAGGGACAACACAATCAGAAAATTTTGGAGCATTTTTTCAGTTAAGCCAAAGTGTCTGGATTCTTAGAAGTTCCTCAATCTGACGGCTTCACAAAATCTAAGAGAAACCATCCCGAAACACCATAAAAATTATAAAATGAAGGACAAACCCGGAATACTTGTCTAAGAAATCCAGCAGTACAAATCAACACATATAGCATTACAATTCCTATACATAGATAAATAACAACTCTATCACATTCACAGTCCAAACTCATACCTTTCCTTTCTCAACTCCCTCTCTTGCTAATGATAAAAGTGCCTGATAATGTCTTTCCGGATCCCCACTCTCCTCAAATTCCTGAAGAAAAAATAATTTGCAATGTTAAAATTGAATACATAATGTATCGGCTAATTTTCATGCTTTTCTATGTGAATCACAACTCAGAATATACAAGGAACTAAAAAAGAGTTTGACATCTTTGTACCTTACACCTAGTTGGATGTACACCAACTGTACAAAATAAACCCCTCAAAATATATGTGGCGATTGCAAGCATTACTTACAGGGATACTGGAGAGTGGCAAGGGAGTGGCGAGAACGCCATCCCCAAAACACAACAACTCCGACCCTTCTTGACCGATCAAGACGAGGCTCTTCTTCAAGAGCGAGACGCCAAAAAAAGAATCAAGAGGCTGCAGGTGGATGTGGTTGATCCTTTGGGCGTGGTTCATATTCTCAACCAGGTGGAACTACAAGAAGTCCGATGCAAAGGTCGATGGTAGGCGGAGCTGCTCTTACGCTCTCAATGGTGGCTGGATGGATCTTGTTGACTGCAACATCCTCGCTGCCGGGGATACCATGCATTCAAGTTTGGTCATTTCACAAAACCGATGCTTCTCTCGGCCTCATCATCTTCAAGGAAGACAAGGGATCTGCAGCTTCAGACTTACACCAAGGGTCGAGTTTGAGTTCTAGTGATGCTCAACATAACAACAACTATGGAAGCACTCCAACTTGGAGACAAAAGAGGAAGAGGGGAAGCAACAGCTCTCTATCCACCATGACTACTGCTTAATTAAACCTGCACCAGAGGATTAGAACGTTATCGATACAGTTAGTATAAGATTTGATTTCTTCTTACATACATGACAGTATATAGGTACAGAGTAACTCTCAATTGTTAACCCATGATTTTGATTTTCCCCCAAATGTTAATTCTTATTTTCTAGCGCGCCCGTCATTGATGGAGTATTACATAGCTAATGCATGAGCGTAACTTTAGAGTTTTGACCATGTGGGCTGTTGTACAAGCATATCTTTGTCTAGATCTAATAGTTGATGGTGCGTTTTTATTGTTCAATTGGTTTCTCTGCTGAAATTTCCAATCTTCCCTGCACTCTACTTGTTTCTTAACTCATTTGTCTTCAATGAAAATAAAGCACAAGGAGACTGACATTTGAGACTGCAAGTGCTTAAAAAGTGCTGATTTGTAGCTAGATTGTTTCAAAAGAGAACTTCTTGTCATGATAACATCAACAATCAAATGTCATCTGGAAGATCTTAAGGTAGATTGTTTTCCTTTTGCACCCACTGGTTTTGTTCAAGTAGGCGTCTATCATCATATTCATATGGGTATTTTTAGATGAAGATCAAATGCAACAAATCAATATATCCAGATAGTGAAAAGGGCTTTTAATGTCATCTGAATGAGCACTTTCATAGTTTAGATTCACTGTTGGTATCAAACAGATGCACTATTCCTTTTCATTCCTTCATGAAACCAGAAAAATAACAAATCAAAGGCCCCATAGTGCATCTCCATAAATAGAGTTTTAGGCATTATGTTTTGATTTGGGATTCATTCATAGAAATCATCCCAAAATGAACGCATCATGTTCAGAAATTAACACAGTCGCTCACAGATTAAACATTTTCAAATTCCAACCACGTGAATAAGAATGGAATACAAGCAATCAACTATCCCCATGATGAAATTGAATTCCAGGACAAATGAGAAAATTAGGGTTTGACCTGGAAAAGCATTGTGAGCTTATCAGAAGGGGGAAACCGGGACCGAAACCGTCTGGTCAACCGTCGTGGCACCCGCTCCCTCCGCGGCGGCGGCAGATTCATCCAGTTGTTCTGTAATTGCGGTCTCCTCCGCAGCGAACCTCAACAGTGTCCGTTTGAGCTTGTGGGAACTATTGATGAAAACACCTTTCTTTTCAAGGGGTGAGGAACAGAGATGGAGTTTCAGGGAAGGTGATTGATGGTTGGGGTGCGATGGAGCTCTGCAAATTGGGCGGAGATGGTTGAAATCTCCGGCATTAAGTGACTGCTTTCTTGGATTAATACGTTCTCCGGCTTCAAATCTCTGTATACGAAATCTAAAGACTTGAAATTTGGAGAAATGAAATTTGGAAACTTTATAAATTAAGCCTGAGATCCAGGCCTTCACAATCATCAATCAAACGAGAAATTGATGCATTTAGTAATTAGTATATTGTGGATCCACCTTTCATTCTTCTAGTCCGGCCTGGAGGAGGCCGTAGCCAACGCCGGATCGATCGCCTATGGAGTTTGGCGGGGGAAGACAGGTTGAGGGAAGAGAGCCTGCACACAAAAAAAAATCCATTCAAAATCTACTAAGCTATAGGGGTACAAAGGTAATTTTGCTCAATTTAACATCACCTAAATAGAAAATTGGATGGAAAAATGAGACGGGTGGTGAAATGTTAACCAGATATGTTTAAGGGTGGGTTTTTGCAATTTTTGTTTTAAATGGTGGTTTTGGACAAAGAAGCATATTTAACTCGAAATATAATTAATTAAAGACACGCAGTTTAACAAATTTAAATTCCAACAATTTCTTCAAGAGGAGATATTTATTTTACCGATGACCAAATCCATGGGATCCAAAATGTTATTTTACACATAACACGCGGATAATCCGCGTGTCTCCGACGGTTATGCAACTTTTGAATATTTTTTTAAGTAGTTTGAAATGGTGAATTTAAGTGTAATTTTTTATTTAATCGTGAATATTATGGGAAAAAAATCATATAATATGTGCACTACTGTTAAATTTATCTTGGTTTTTCCCCTGAATTTTCATGAGGCTTCAGTCAAAGCTATAATATAGGAAACCATGATATGTCAACTCTGGACACCTAAGCAGTTAAAAGTCATGTTGAAGATAAAAGAAAAGAATAGTATTGGCCAAGGAATGTTGTAGGGGTGTTTATTTAGCGAAGTATTGTACTTTGTTAGGAGTACATATATATTTCTTTTGTTTTAAATAATTATTACTCACTTCTTTACATATATAGTTCACATTTTATCTCTCTTATTCCTCGCCCTTGCAGCATCTTTCATTCGCTTAGATTTGTTCATGGTCTTTATATCTGTTGAATTGAACTTGTTTTTGGTCCATCGTGGTTTTCAATTTTTTTTTTTTATTGATTGGTTCAAATTTCTTATAAATGGCTGTTGTCGCGGAATGAATTTGTGGGTGACATTTGATTTAATGATTGTTTTGAATGATCTTGTCTTAAATGCTTTTAATGTGTTCTTCACCAAGTAAATAGGTAACCCCTTTTTTTTTTTTTTTTTGAGGTTAAAATATATCAAAACTTAGTAGTTTGGAGCAATACATGTTGCCAAAATGAGGAATATTTTTTTTACAAGCTAAGTAGTAGGGGCTTCCTTCAACGTGGATCAGAACTTGGAGCTCGTTTGGTTGGCAACCTAAAAACCCAGGAAGTATAATTTCTCAGGAAGTAGGAGAAATTCCTGTGTTTGGTTGGTGTTTTTGAAATTAAAAAACACAGGAATTCAACTTCTCGGAAAGTTGAATTCCCCCAAAATGGAGGAAGTTCACTTACCTAGTCTCCCCTAGGTAAGTTCAACTTCCCCCATTTTTAACTTGGAAATTTCCATTTCCTGCATTTAATCTCCTAGAATAAAAAAATTAACCAAACATATTTTTAGAATTCCCGTTAATTGGATTTCCCGGGAATTCAATTCCCATGAAGTAACTTCCCGGGAATTTCAATTCCCACATTTAACCAAACGAACCCTTGGTTTATTGACTTAATTATTGTCGTGGTCTATTTGGTGGGGTTAATGATTTAACGGATGTTTTCGAAGTGAAATCAAGTCCAAAAAGGTGCACATTTAGACCCACAACAACACATCCACCACCGCAGCGCACGTATTCCACCTAGTAACTCTTTTTTTTTTGGTAAACAAATCCCCAGAAGGGGTTTCAATAAGCAAGAAAAAACAGATTAGAGATTTTGCCAACAAAGGGAACCCATTCCATTGGCATCATCTCTAACCCAATACACCAAATGATCCGGACAAATATCTAAAAACAAGAAACCGAGCGGAAAGGAGAAAGCAAAACGAGCTAGCCCATCGGCGAGACCATTGGCCTCACGGTAGGTATGACGGAGCTGGAAATTCCAGTTCCTACGACGGAAGCCATGGAAGATGCTAACCAGGCTGCACATGGGTGAGTACTCTTCACCGGCTTCAACAACAGCTCCACCGCTGTCTTCGAGTCAGATTCACAGATCACATTTACATATCCTTGGCTCCAAGCCAACTCTATGCCTTTAACTAAACCCCAAAGCTCGGCCTCCACCACCGAGCAGTGACCTATGTTGTGGACAAACCCGGCTAACCAATCTCCTTCCTTATTTCGGATGACTCCACCCGCAGCCGCCTCCCCTGAAGTCTTGACCGCACCATCGACATTCAGTTTTACCCAGTCGGTGGGGGGGGGGGGGGTACTCCAATTGACAGTGGCGCGAGTTCTCCCCTTGATTTTTGGCACTCCAAGTGAATTCAGTCTCGCTACGGCGTATTGTTTCACTAAAATTCTGCATTTCTCCGACGACAGGAGCATGGGATTGGTGTCATTGAACACAGCTCCATTTCTTCTACACCAGATCGTCCAAAGGGTTGTTGCGAAGAACTCCCTCCATTGCACTCCTTCCATCTCGATCTTTGCAGAGGAAAGATTGCTCCTCATCCACGCGGCGAACGGGAGGGAGAAGAACTCAAGCTCCCGTTCCGCGCCTTTAACCTGCATCCAAAAATTTCTCACAGACACACAATCTCTAAACAAATGACTAAAAGTCTCGCTACTAGTATGACAGAGGGGGCACAAATCTGAGTTACCAATGTGGCGCCTAGCTCTTTCGGCGTTCGTAAGCACCCCTCCATTGCATAGCAGCCATATGAAAGAACGCAGCCTCTCCGTCACCTTCATCTTCCAGATTTTGGATGCAAAGAACGGATCCGCCGATTGAAAATCACCGGAGTGAGTTAATGCTGTGTACCCGGTCTTTACAGAGTAATCCCCGTCACTACTCAGCGCCCAGCATAGCCTATCAACATTCTCAGAGACAGCAGTCGCCGCAATCTTCATAACGGTCACACTTGGGAGCAGCTGCTCGAACTCTTTCCAATCCCAACCCTTACCTCTTTCCCAGTAGTCGGCCACCACCGCATAGCTACTCGGCATGACCCTTTTCTCCTCCAACAGCTCCTTAAGAGGAGCATTACCGATCCAGGTGTCCTCCCAGAAGCGAATACCGCTCCCGTCACCCAGTCTCCATCGGACATGAGGCTTGATGACAGAGCTGGACGCCCTCGAGATACTCTTCCAAATGATCGAAGCACCCGCAGATTTCCCCAGCTGCTTAGCCGCATATTTATTAACCAAAATATCCGCCCAAGGCCCTTCCTCGCCACACAGAAGTCTCCATCCCAGTTTTGCTACGAGCGCCAAATTCATGTCCGCCATCTTCTTAATGTCGATGCCCCCCATACTCTTGGGTTTAGCCACAATATCCCAAGCTACTTTATGCATCCGTTTCTTATCCGGGGTGGAACCCCAAATAAAACTACGACAACACTTGTCCATGCTCTTACAAACCTTCTCCGGGAGAATCATGGTAGACATAGTGTGGACCGGAATAGAATTGAGCACCGACTTAGCGAGCGTAACTCTACCAGCAAAGCTAAGCAGACTAGCTTTCCAACCTGAAAGTTTAGCATTGAATTTATCTAAAACCTGAGCAAAAGAGGCACTGGACACTCTCTTGTTCAGCAGAGGAACCCCAAGATCACTCGTCACAGCTATGCCTCCTGACTGATGCAGCCTATCTTTCAGATCTCTACTAACATTACGGGAGACAAACAATTTCGATTTGCTCGGGCTAACATTCAAACCAGAGTGCCCACAAAATCTGTCAACACAGTTCTTCACCACTTTCATCTGCGCAGCCGACACTTCCGAGAAGAGGAGAATGTCGTCGGCGAAAAACAGATGCGAGAGTTTTGGACAGCCCCTAGCAACGCAGATCGCCTTCCACTCTCCGCTCTCAACCGCTTCGTTAATAATGTGACCCAGCCTCTCCATACAAAGAATAAAGATGTACGGGGAAATAAGGTCCCCTTGACGGATACCCCTCGACGGGATGAATTGCCCCGAAACCTCCCCGTTCCAAAGGACATGCATTCTCGGCGACCGGATGCACACCATAATTCTCTCAATCCAAAACTTCGGGATGCCAGCACATGAGAGGGTCTCCTCAATGAAGTCCCAACTAATTCTATCATAGGCTTTCTCGAGATCTAACTTAAGACACATCCAACCTTTAGCACCCTGTTTTCTCCTCATCGAATGAACCACCTCTTGAGCAATAATAATATTGTCCGAGATGAACCGACCCGGAATAAAACTGCCCTGCATGGGACCAACCAGTTTCGCCATCAACGGCTGCAGTCTGGTTGTCATGATCTTCGAAATGGCCTTGTACAGAACATTGCAGAGACTAATAGGGCGGAACTGTTTCATAGATTCCGGCTTCCCTATCTTAGGTAAGAGAACTACCAAGGTGTCATTAACACCCGTGGGCATCACCGCAGAAATAAAGAAGTTCTTGATGAATAAAGACGCCGACTCCCCAACCGTGTTCCAACACTTTTGATAGAAGCCTGGTTGGAACCCATCAAGACCCGGCGATTTCATCGCACCCATGCTACAGAACGCCTTGTGGATCTCCCCCTGCGAAACATCTCCGTCCAGCACCTCCCACTCAGAAAAATGCAGCTGCGGAAAACGGCTCTTCAAAGGCTCGTCAAAGGTTCCATCCGGCTTCTCCCACTTGTACAAATTCTTGAAGAAACCAACAGCCAATTCTTCGAGCTCCTTACTTCCTTCCACCCAGCTATTGTCATCGTCTCTAAGACCCTCGATCCTGTTGCGCTTCCTTCTGACGATTGTCGACGCGTGGAAGAATTTAGTGTTTCGGTCACCCAGCACGAGCCACTTCTCCCGGGACTTTTGGAACCAAAGAATTTCTTCCTGTTCTAGCGTGAGATCTAACGAGGCTATGATATTTGCTTCCCAGGCAACCGCGCCAGGGGACGGATCAGTACTAATTCTCTTTTGCGGCGAGTCCAGGGCGGCCATGAGGGCGTCCTTCCTAGCCTGTATATTCTTAAAAACTTCCTTGTTCCACTTCGAAAGGTCAATCCTCAGCTTATCCAACGCCCCCGGCGTCGGACAGTTTCTCTCCCACTTAGTCTCAATAAAGGCGGGAAAAGATTCATGAGTCATCCAGGCCGCTTCGAATCGAAAGGGACGACGCTTTCTGTTCTTACAGATTTGAGGATTCAACTCCAAGAGTAAAGGGCTATGGTCCGACGAATACCTAGGGAGGTGGCGAACCCTAGCTTCTGGCCAGCGAAGCCGCCCCTCGCAATTCATGAGGATCCGATCCAGCCTTTTAGACACCACCACTCCCCCAACACACGTCTTGCTCCACGTGAAATCCTGCCCCGTAAACCCTATGTCGATCAAACTCGCCCTACATATCAACTCACGGAATTTTGACGAGTCGCGGTGCACCGACCTTGGCCCACTTGACGTCTCATCCGGGCTTAGGATGCAATTAAAATCCCCTCCCACCACAAGCGGCCCTGTGATGGCGTCAATAGTGTCGCTGAGATTCGTCCAGAAGGGATCCCTCCTATCCGCAGTAGGAGGAGCATAGACAACAATAAGGTGTGTCTTCGACTGCCCAGCACCCCAGGTCGCAAGAATAAAATGATCAGCCCTCTGAATAATTGAGATGTCACACTTATCCGCATTCCAGAGGAGCCACACTCCTCCGGAGAACCCCACAGCCTCGACCCGCGTACAATCCGAAAATTGGAGCTTATCACACGCCTTCCTAGCATCTTCCCCAGAGATCCGAGTCTCGAAGAGTGCCAAGACATCAATAGCACAGTGACTTTTAATGTATCTGATCGCCCTTCCGAAGCTCTTCTTACCTGCACCGAAGCAATTCCAAAAGAGAAAATTAATAGGTTTACTATTATCCATAAACACAAACTCAAAAGAAAACAAAACACAATCAGGGATTAAGATTGCAAATCGGTTTCGAGGGCATTCTCCCCCCCTCTGTTGTTCGTCTCTTCCATCCTTGAACTGTCATCGTTATCGCTCCTCGCTTCGGTCCTCGACGCCCAGAACCTCCCGAAGATCGGAACTGAGGGGTCCGAGTGCACCTTCTCCGCCCAATTTGCCAACCATCTTGCGCGATCAATCTCTTCCTGATTCTCTTGAGGGCCTTCCTGGAAAGTCGAAATAGACCGAGGCCTTTTCTTAGGCCCATCCTCCTCCACTGGGGTTTTCTGGCCCTGTCCTTTAGCCATAGGGCCCTTCCTCACTTTCAATTTGGACTTGGATTTCTTTTTTGTTCCTGCTTTGGGTTTATCCATGATTTCGGTTTGGGCCCCATTATTCCTCAAAGAGAACTTACTTGGGCCCGACTCCTTATTCTCTTTCTCCTTTCCTTTACTCTTCGGCCCAGCCCCGGTATTAGCTCTCCCCTTTCCATTGGGATTACTATCCAAACCCTGCTGGCACTGAGGGACTATCTTAACTTTTAATTCCGAATTAACATTCTTCTGCACGCCGAAATCCCCCTCGGGGATCCTAGAATGAGAATTACTGCGGGCACAATCCCTAGGATCCCTCGTACTTTTCCCAGTTTCAACGGTAGGCGCTTTCTTCCATGCCACATGCGTGCCCTGCTGCTGACGCTTGGGATGATCTTGAGAATTCATCGCCGCCGCCGCCGGAGTTCTGAACATGGTGACTCCTGCCTTCTTTCTCCGGTTCACAACCATCCAAGGACCATGGCACTCATGCTCTTCTCATGTACTAGACCTAGCCGACTGGGGATCAGTAGCCGGGGGTGTTCCGACCGGGCTCCCTCCATCCGTCCTCATGTCCTTCCCTTCTGTCTCTTGTCTGCCAAACTGACACTTAGCTCTCAGATGACCATGTCGCCCGCATCCAAAACAGATGTTAGGGATGCCCTCATACTCCAGTTTATACCGCTCTCCATTGATATTAATCGTACCTTTGAGGGGTGCCTCAAGATTCACCTCGACGCAAACCCTAGCGAAATTCCCACGGTTAGTGTATATAGTTCTGTGGTCCACTCTAATAGGTTTCCCAAGCGCCTCAGCAACCTTCAGGAGCACATCTTCCTGGTAGAAAATGAGGGGGAGATCCAGAACCCGAATCCAGGTCGGGGCGGTTTGGATAGCATCCGACGGTTTGAACTCCGGCGACCACAGTTTTATGATAAGGCATCGGCCGAACACAGACCAGGGACCCCCTGTAAGGATCTTCAAGCAATCCTCCTTCCGCTCCAGCCTAACCAAGAAGTTGCCTTGTGGTAGATCAATCACCTGGAACCTCCCACACTCCTTCCATAATTCATGTAATTTCCTATCCATAACATAGAGCGGGATCTTCTGCCCTAACATCCTTATTATCAAGGAGTTTTCCCACACCCCTGCAAGCGCCGACAAGACCTCCTGATGCACAACAATGGTGGGCTCTCCATCTGGGCCTTGCGGGAAGGCAATGGAGATCTTATCCTTTATGAGATCTTCCCGGATGCCAATCTTTTGTTGCGATAAACCCCCTTGAATGACTTTATCCCTCCACGACAGCGGTGCTACCGGTGGCACCTTTGGGGATTCGACTTTCTCCTCTTCCCCTCCGTCTCCAGCGGTCCCAGCTTTCCTTTCATCTTTTTCGTCTCCAGGGTCACCCGGCGGGGGAGGATCGGCGGGGATGGGATCCATTTGCATATCATCGGCGTTGGTGACTGGTTCTCTCGCACTCAAAACGCTCTCCATTCTTTTTTCCTAGTTGAAATTTCCACCTAGTAACTCTAAACTACGGAGTATGTTTGATAGTTAATAAAGTATATACTTTTGACATGTACAACGACTAGGGGTTTGGGTTTGTTTAGTCTAGCATAGGGTGGGAATTGTTTGAGCTGAATCAAGTTCAGGTTGGGTGTTAGATCGGATTGGGTATGCTTTTGTGTTCGAGTCAATTGGGGAAAACTGGGTAGGGCTAGGTCAGTTTTCAGGGGGCACATTTCAATAAATTTTCAGGTCGTGTCTAAGAAGTAAGAAGATAGAGATTGTACCTGCTTACGTTTTCTTTCGCTAAGTAGGTAGCAACGGTATGATACTCTTATTCACTAGCATATGCGAAACCCAGTCAGAGTGTCGTGGGTTTGAATCTTATGAACTGCAGTGATACCAGCTGCAGCGTGGTGTGTCACTTTCACATACTTTAAACTTTAAAGATGTAAAGTCTGAAACACCTCAAACAAGGATGTAAATCCAAAGTCACTTCCACATACTTTAAAGATGCATGCTACTAGACAGTACCGAGTGACCCACAAACTTAAACAGATAAGCTGAACCCCAACTTTACTACTTACTATGCTGGGATGGCACCCAGACCCAGTTATAAAACCTCTCTAAGCACTAGTCCAAAACGTAATAAAAGATAACCTCCCTTCTTAAATAAATACTAAACAGGAAAACTGCATCACAGGAAGCAAGCTTGCATAGCCACAAACCTGCTTAAATCACCTCCCTTCTTAAGCACAGCTGCAGTTGTTTCAAATACATACCTGCCCTTGATAGCTACGCGCACCAACTCTAGCTCCACAGCCTTATCACCCCTTTTGGGAACCTTGAAGACAGCAGGAGCCAGGATCTCCACTTTAAAAGTGTATACAAATAGATAATGCTTGTTAGGATCGCTAACGGCGCCGTCGTTAAATAGCGCACCTCCATTGAGAATGACGCACATTGTCTTCCCCTCCTCGTCCACATTAACTATTATACCTTCTGCGAGGCAATGGGGCCACACAGGTCCCTCAAAGAAATGAGGCAGGTGCTGAAATCCAACAACAAACCCTAACACGTTGACAAGGTAGGCTACTGCATACATCCTCTGAATGTGCCAATCAGACATAACTGCGATGAGCACATAAAGCGGGTAATTGTCTGCTTCTCTGTGTGAGAATATTCCAGCGCACCGAGTGATTCCAACACGAAGAATAGAACGAACATGTGAGATTACAGAGGGTCTTATCGATTCGTTTCCTCATGGTACTCCCCATTTCTTGGTCTTGCAATCGAACACCAAATACTTTAGACTAGCCATTGCGTAGATGTGGTCACCAACCACCACGTGAGACTCTATGTAATGCTCCTGCCTACAATGTGCACGCATCTGGCTCACTGTAAGAGACTCCCTCGCTGTGCTCCGTGTGTCGATTTCGATCCAGTGACCATCAGTATTGCGAATCGCATGGGAAAAGATCCATTCAGGAATGTGCACTTGCAATCTGTGGGGAATGGTCTCGATCACATGTATTTCGCCATTAATCTTCTCCACTATGGGCCAGTATTTGGGTTTCTTTAGCTGTTCAATGCTTGGTTCAGGGTAACAAGAGAGAATACCATCATCAGCGAGTGACAGGCGATATGTGATACAGGATGTGCCCTTAACCCTATGCCTGCAAGAGAGAAATCTGTAGACATGGAAAGGCTCGAGATTCCCACGCAATCGGCTATCCACAATATCTGGAAAAACCTGCCCACCAATCATGTATGCTTCTGATCCCAGATTGAACAATCCGACTGAGACGGGAAGATGCGGATCCTCCAACAAGTTGAGGGTATCAATTTCAGGAAGGGGCGGGACGTCTTCAGCGTTGGTAAAGGGCTGAGCTTTGCTGAGATCTAAGCAACAGATGGCAATGCCATTAGAAACACAGAGATATCTCGGCATGGAATCCCCCGTAGCAACATTTATGTTCATCCATGATTTAAGCTGGTGCTGGGAGGATTCTTCATCTGCTCGCAGAGGGGTCAATTTCTTGGACATGGGAGGATTGAACTGATCGTCAACAACAAGTCCTCTTCCTCGCTTGGCACCACTGGCATCAGGGTTCGGAGGAAGCTGGTGGGAGGAGATCTTCTTAAAAAGGTTCTCGAGCAGGTCAATCTGAGCTGAAACAACAGACTTGGAACAACGCACCTTTCGCAGGGATTTAGATTTAGGTTGGGAAACAATTAGAGACTGCTCCCTTTGGGAAATAAGATCAAGCTTCAGGCGCAGATGTTGGAGCTGTTTGCAGATGAGGCTGAGTGCAAGATCTTCAGTGGGGATCGGGACAGAGCTGTATGGAGAGGCAGCCATGGCTGAAGGTAAGAGTTCGAGGAAGTGAGTGTCCGGAGATGGTGATTATAAAATAAACAGAAAATCAATATCAATAAATAAATTTGAAGAAAAATGGTAACTCAGTAAGAACATCAAACAAAAAGGCATCATCATCCAATCCCCAAATTATAAAACAAACAGCAACTGAGGTCAGCAAATCAGTTCAACCTTGCGATTAGAATGTATTTCTGGCTAAAAAGGAACAACCTGGTGCATTCCTCGAGTCCAATTTCATCACAAAAACACGCTCATCCGTTTGCTTTGAAACCCTAGCCAATCCTAATCCTAATCCTAATCCAAAAACAAAGACAAACTAAATTATTAAATAACTTTCGAGTATATTACCGTGGGCGGAACGAAGGAGCGGCGACGCGGCCGTGCTGACGACTATTCTCTACCGAAGAAGAAAAGAGGGCCGCCCGAGAGGCCGGAGAACAAGGTCTGGTTCTGCCTATACAGTCTCGCAAAGTGTCTAATCCTTTCTTTTGTGTTCCCCGACTTTATATAAACCAACTCTGGTATATATAAACCAAAAATAAGTAAGAACTATTTTAAATAATACTCCCTCCGTCCAAAAATACATGACATTTTATTATTCATGTACGCTTTTTTAGAGTTAAAAACTATATAAAATATTAACTTTTTTATTAATTTTTTTTAATAATTACAAACTTATTATCAATAAGTTTGTAATTATTAAAAAAAATTAATAAAAAAGTTAATATTTTATATAATTTTTACCTTTTAAAAAAGCGTGCATAAATAGTAAAGGCAGTGTATTTTTGGACGGAGGTAGTACAAACTTTTGAACTTAAGATTCAAAATAAACTTTTGAAGTTTTAAATACATCAAACCCACTATTTGGTTGTCCCACTTTGTATAATAGAGTTAAATACCCCAATGGCCCTTGAAAATTTGTGACTAGGATATTTAACCCCTTATACTTTAACTCGGTTCAACTCAGCCCTTAAACTTTTATGATAAAAAAAATTTGGAAATATTGAAGACTATTTTTCTTTTATTATTATATATATATAATTTATGCATGGATTATATTTAATGTTATTTTCTTGGAAAATTTACAGAAAACCGCCATTTAAATATGAGTAGTTTCACTTAACCACCACTTAGATTCAAAATTACAAAAAAAAAACTCTTTAAATGGTATTTGTTTACAGCTCACCACCTCTTCATCTATTTTCATTAATTTATCATTCAATATAGTATATTTTAATATTTTGAAACTCAAATTTGACTATAAAAGCTTGATTATAAAAAAATTTATATACAAAGAAAGTTATCTATTAAAAAAAAGTTAATATTTTAAAAACTTAAAATATGTGTTTGATCCATTTTATTTGTCATAGATAACTTTTTTATTTAAACTTCCCTAAATTTAAAAAAAAGGTTATCGATTAATCGTATAATTTAAATATAATTATAAACCTTTTTCTCTTCTCTGTCTCTTTTTTTTTTTGGATTTTGTGAAAGGGGAAATGGAAATGTGAGGAGGTCGGTCGGATTTGTGGAGATGGAGGGAGATTTGTGGAGGAAGAGTGGTAGAGATAGATGAAGGGGTTCACTCCGGCCACGTCGGCTCTTTGCCTCGCCGGACACCAAGGTGAAGCGGATGGTTGAACAGTGGAGAGTTGAACATGGGTTAATCTTATATTGGCTAAGAGATCGTAGTCAGTGACTAGACAACAGTAGTTACTGGCTAGTAAGCGTAAATCGTAACTTTTTCATTTTTTTAGACCAAGTATTACTTCGAAATATTTTTTTTCCATAAACTTATATAAAGTGGGTGTCTATAGATAGATAAAATTAAATTAAGTTCAAAATTAATTTTTTTTTATTTTAACAAATAAAAATGACTGAAAATTAGTTTAAAACAATTTAAATTTAAGTTTAGTCCCTTGTTACCATCACAATTGCCCATCTCCCCACAATTTTTTTGCCAAGTGACTACCGGCCTGTACCGGGTGAGGATAATTTGAAAATCTAACATTTTGACACCCCTCGCAAATTATACTCCCATTGATATTTTTACAAAGTTAATTTTTTTTTTTATACCAATGCAAATTGACTTTTTTTGGGAATAAAAACTAAGAAGGAAATACGTATTAATATTTTTTTGAGCAAAAATATTAATATTAAAACTACACCACCTTTTATTTATTTATATCTCTTTGTGACTGAAGAGGCAGAAACAAACCAAGTCTTGTTCTCCGGCCTCTCGGCGGCCCTCCTTTCACTTTGGCAGAGTATAGCCGTCAGCGTCCGCCGCTCCTTCCTTCCCTTCACGGTAAGCTCTCCGTCGATTTAACTAATAATTTACTCAAAAGTTTATATCTTTTTATTTAGTTTGTCGTTGTTTTTGGATTAGGATTAGGATTAGCTAGGGTTTGAAAACAAACAAGGAGAGGTTGTTTTTGTGATGAAATTAGAACTGAGGAATGCCCAAGGTTGTTCCTTTTGATTCAGAAATACATGATAATAGCAAGGTTGAACTGATTTGTTGACCTCGGTGGCTGTTAGTTTTATAATTTGGGGATGATAATGCCTTTTTGTTTGATGTTTTTTCCTGAGTTACTGTTTTGTTTTTTTTAAATTTGTTTTTATTGATGTTGATTTGCTGTTTATCTTACAATTACAATTTCCCGATACCCACCTCGAACTCCACCTTCAGCAATGGCTGCATCTTCATCCACCTCTGTCCCAAACACTACTGAAAACCCAGCACTCAGCCTCATCTGCAAACAGCTCCAAAATCTGCGCCTGAAGCTTGTTCTCATTTGCCAAAGGGAGCAATCTCTAATTGTTTTCCAAGCTAAATCTATATCCCTACGAAAGCGATTAATCATTTCCCATGGTAAATCTAAATCCCTACAAAAGGTGCGTCGCTACAAGTCTGTGGTTTCAGCTCAGATCAGTATGCTAGAGAACCTTATCAAGGACATCTCCTCCAACCAGCTTCCTCCGAACCACCAATTGGCCATTTCCAGTGTGCTTACCAACAACTTTGCTGCGTCACTACAAGTCTGCGCTGCCAAACGAGGAAGAGGAGTTGTTGCTGAGGATCAGTTCAATCTTCCCATGTCCAAGAAATCGACCCCTATGCAAGCAGATGAAGAATCCTCCCGGCACCAGCTCAAGTCGGTAAAAATTCTCAACTTAATTGAGGTCTTCCTTTCATTAAAACTCGCTGAACAAAAATGATTCTTGTGATTCTAGGTTTGAATTCTGCCTTGTTTTTTTTTTTTTTTTTTTCTCTTTCAGTGTTTGATTTTGATTTAATTTGCATCTTACGAAGTATTAATTACTCCAGGGACTCAGATCATGCTTGAACATAAATGTTGCTACGAGGGTTGGCAAGCCGAGGTATCTTTGTGTTTCTAATGGCATCGCCATATGTTGCTTGGATCTCAGCAAATCTCAGTCCTTGACCAGCGCTCAAGACATACCGCCCCTTGCTGATGTCGATACCCTCAACTTGCTGGAGGATCACCGTCGACTTCCTGTATCAGTTGGTTTGTTCAATCTGGGGTCAGAAGCATACATGATTGGCGGGCAGGTTTTTCCAGCCCTCGTGGAGGGCCCACCATATCCCTGGTTCATTTCCCATGAGAATTCCAGGGGTCTCGGTATGTACAAATCCCTCTGTGACATGCATAGAATCAAGGGCTCATCCCGTGTCACATACCGCTTGTCTCTAGTGGACGGTACCCTCTCCCTCTCCCATTGCAACATTAAGAAATTGAAGAAGCCCAAAATCTGGCCTATAGTCGAGAAGATGGATGGCGATTTACATGTGTTTGACACCATTCCTTGCTTGTTGCATCCCGGGGGACGCCATTCTTGGATCTTTTCCCATGAGGTTCGCAGCCCTGATGGCCACTGGAACAAAGTGCAAACACCCAGTGAAAAGTGTTACATATATTCTCACTCGGTCGTCGGCAATCACATCTACGCAATATGCTCTCAATACGGCGTATGCTCTACATGTTTTGTGGTGTTCGACTCCAAGACCAAGAAATGGGAAGGACGCACTAAGAATCAATGTTATGATGCCTTGTCCCCCTACGAAGTTTTGGATATTCTTGGTTCTCATGGAATTGCAAGGTGTGCTGGAGAATTTCGATACGGCGGAGAACCAGGGAACCCAGTCTATGTGGTCATTGGACTAGTGCAGGATTATGATGATGAAGTTTTGCAAGTGGCAGCCTATATGGTCGACTCAATGGGGAAGATTATTTGCTATCAGCGCCTTCCTCATTTATTCGAGGGGGGGCCTGTGCAGCCAAACTTCATGTATAGAGGTACAATAATTAAGGACGACGAGGACGGGAAGACAATGTGTTTGATTATGGATGCCAACGCAAGTGACAGAGACAGGTATCTGTTCATCAACACTTTTAGTGTGGAGATGCTTACATCATCTGCGCCGAAGGTTCAACAATGGCTGACTAAGCCGGGTAGGCCTTTGGAGGAAGAGTTTGTGCACGTAACTGTCAAGGGCAATTTTATATATCAAACAGACGGTGTTGAGTTGAAGAGGGGAGGTGATTTAAGCAGGTTTGTGGCTATACAAGCTTGCTTTCTGTGATGGACTTTTCCTGGGTACGTAGGATCTTCTACTGCTACTACTGCTGTTATTAGTAGCAGTATAGTATAATTTAAACTGTGGTTAGATCGTCTTGCTTTTGCTGGGTCATCGTGGGTTGCCCACACCTAGATTGATTACCGTTTCAGACACCTAGATTGATTATGTTCTAAGTTAATTTTCGGTTTCAACTTATCTATTAGCTTGGATGAGGTTTGTTTCAAACTTTACATCTTGGTATGTATTACAGACTTTACAGTATTACACCTGTGTCTGCATAACTCAACCCTTTCAAATCACTCCGAGTCATCGTTTAAACGGGTTTGTTTGGATAACCGTGTATTTATATTTCTAATTACTAGCTGATCACATGTCGACTATTGCTGAATTATGGACGGATACTTGAATCTTTTCGTAAACCAAAGAAAGATAACAATACCAAGGAATATGCGATTGAGATCCTCTAGTCCATGTTTACGGTCCAATACGTAGTCCGTATCGCATGATTGGATGTGCTGAATTATTTTATTAATTTTCTTAACGGAAATTTTACGTGGTGCCCCTGAGGTAAGGGGTATTTCACGCAGTGTACAAAAGTTTCACATAATTCGCCAAATACCCCTTAGTTTTGTTAAAATTTCGCACCGTACCCCTCCGTCAAAATGCTACTCCAAAGGAGGATGATACACATACACTTGGTGTATGTTGGTGTATCTTTTTTCCAAGTGTAATTTTTTTTAAAATTTATCCACTATTTTTAAAATTGTAAAAATTATCCCTACAAATTTCCTTTAACACTATATTATACCTATATTATAATGAATAAACCCTAAAAATATTAATAGTCATTAATTATACCCTAAATTTTAAAGGGGGAACCGTGAACCTTAGAAAAATAAATTTTGAAAAAAAATTAATTGGTGTGTATGTGTAGCCTTTTCCTACTCGAAATCGTTAACCTGCTCATTAAAAAAGGGAATTATTTAAATAAAAAATATGAAAACACGCGTGTTGCTGTTGCTTTCAAGAGGCCAAGTCGGAGGAGAGGAGCTCGACCGGCGAGGGCGACAGAGAGAAGTTAGATCCAACACAGACACTAATTGGAGGCGAAGGCATTCAAGAGGCATCGACTGAAGGCCGAGACTAGTGTGTGGAGTCCAACGACGGTGGGCTCGAGGGTGGGTGGTGAAGATAGTCTTCTCTGATAATTTCCCCCTTTTGTGAAATCTAGGGTTTAGTTGTCATGCGAATTTGCAAAAATTGGCGTTGTCTACTCAATTTCTCATAAATTCATTGTTTGCTTTACTCACTTGTGTTATGTTTACACGGAAATGGGGATTTTTGTTTTGCTATATGTGAAATTTGTGAATCTATCTGAATTAGGTTTTTTTTCCTTGTTCTCTACTCAATTGGTTCTTAATTAGTTTTTATGAAATTTTAGAATTGGGTGGTTTATGAAATTGTTAAATTGTCAACTGTAATTGAGGAATCCAAATCTACTTATGTTGCAAAAACACAAGCGTAATGGATAGCATGTCATATTTCCTTGCAGAGGTGAGTTGTCTTAACCTTGTATAAACCACATTTCACATCTCAAAATTTAGTTTGTTGGCTACTTATGTTGCTCAGTCTATGTGCTCATTGGTGGGCAAACAGTAGATGTAAAACTACAAATAATATTCTGAGTTTTTATGACGTGACTGTGAGATTTCCAATCAACCATATAAGTTATGCATGTAACATGAATATAGCTAGAAGCGCATTGCATTCATAGTAGAAAATACATGTTTGAGTGACCAGATTAAGAGCTCATTTCATAGAGATAATGAATCTGCTCATTGTGGACTGTTGTCAATTGTTACATGAGTTGGCAGTGTGTCATAGCTCATCTTATGATTGTATTTCGATTTTTTTTGATCTATTAGCTCAACCGGTAGAGCAATGTGCTTCGACACAATAATGTGGGTTCGAATCCCACATAGGTCAGGAACTCTGTCATCCCTGTAAAGATGACACTAAGGTTGTAAATGCAGGAATGACAGGAACTATGCTTAAACAGAGTGAAATATCGAAAAGTAATAGCACTTCTATCATTATGGATGATGGTACTGATTGTGCTGTTAGAGAACAAACATATGGATGTTGTAGAGAATAACATAAAGATGCTCATGACCACTGCACTGGCAATGACAGCAGTGCTACAGAGATGTGTAAAAGCCCAGATTGTGCCAACAGTTTGGCAATTAAATATACACAGGAAGGATGGTGCGATGTTTCAGGAAGGAAAGCTGCTAAATCTCCGAGAGCAAAGGAAAAATATGCCAGCATTGATGAGGTAGAAAGCTCGGGATCTCTCTGATTGGGTTGTTGGAAACTCAATTGCTTTGAAGTAATTTTGAGGAGGGTAAAGTGATTAAGTAGCAGTTCCAAAACAACAACAGGAGGGAAGAGTAACATTTTCTTATGATTTCACCACATAACTAGCTATTTAGTCAACCAAGTATTATCACTTTTTAGCCTATTAGTTGCCTTGATTATGTTTCTAAAATACATTTTATTCAAAAATCCACTTCTATAATTCAGTTATGTAATATAGCATCTATAAATCTGTAATTTAGTTCTTTAATTCGGTTACTGAAAATCCACTTTTGTAATGGGAGAGCTTTTGGTCTATTAGCTCAAATGGAAGAGTATTGTGCTCATGCACAAGGACGTGGGTTCGAATCCCACATAGACTATGCAGACCTGACATAAAAAACAGCCATACAATTGTAGGCAAACATGACAAGTGAGAATAATGTCACTCTCCCATAAAAAAAAATTTAGGCATAAAAGATTGTAATGGTATCGTATTAAAGCCTATGTGGGATTCGAACCCACACCATGTGTATGAGAACACATTGCTCTCCCCTTTAAGCTAATAGGCTGAAATCATCATTCTCTTGTTCACTTGAGTATTCAGCATAAAAGCACAAAAGATCATTCTCTTGTTCACTTGAGTATTCACATAACAACTCACTAGCTAACTAAATTAGTGAAAGAAACAGATGCATTCAAACACCCATATGAAAATAACATATTTTTGTCTTCAATAATATGCAGACCTAGTAACTAGTGAATTCAATAATATGCAGGTGCATTCAAATATGCAGATTGAAATCAATAATATGAAGGTCTAGACGTCTAGTAACTAGTGGAAATTGAATAGAAATTGAGAGAGATTGAAAGGGAGAAGGCAGTGGGACCTGATTGTTGATCTCGACATCGACGGCACACTTGGTGACATTCCAGACAATGCTAGTGCGGCCATGGTAGAATCTGTGAGGCATTCCGACAACATTGTTAACCTTGATGTTGACACAGTCGCTGATGCAGATAGTGAGAACTGAGAAGCTGCACTTGTATGTGGAGAGAGATGTAAACCCCAAATTCCAATTGACTGAAAAAATAAGAGTAAAGCAAACAAAACCCGAATCAATCACAGAAGATGCTAGACAGTGCACAAGAACATTCCTGAGACCACATTCCAAGCCGGTGAAGGCTCCATTTGGCCAAAAATGAGCACCTAGTTTCCTGCTTTTCACAAATCTAGACAAGGAGATCCATATAAGTAGCTTCCTCATAAAACTGGAAAGGGAAATCATTTAAACAGCTCCAATTCACCCACACACAACATCCCTAGACAGAAAACTGCCTGAAATCACAAAAGGTAACCTAATTTCATTCAATCAGTTGATTCATCAGTGCAAAATTAAACAGCGAAACGCTGCCTAAAACATCAAGAACCCCAATCCGCGCAAGTAACAGGCAGCAACTAAAAAAAACCTGGTGAGGAAAGGAGCAACCAGCGCAAGTAACAGGCAGCAACTCAAATTCAATCCAACCCCAATCCGATGATCCGCAATTTGAACTAATAAAAAATAAAAAACCCAATTCGAAACCCCTATTTGCAAAAATCAAAACCCCAATTTGCAAACGAAAATTTAAACCCTAAATCGACATACCTTGTTGGCGCCTCCACCACCACCTCCGGCGAGTCCTGCACCGCCTCCACTACCCATAGCGGCGCCTCCGACGACTGTCTTGGTTGTCGCCGATTCAAGGACGGACTCTCCTTCTTCTTTTCCTCCAGGCCGAGCGTGGCTCTCCTTCTCAAATTCCTTCGTTTTTTTGTTTCTGAGTCTCCTCTTCGTATGGCATCGCTCTCCTTCCGGCGCCTCCAGCGGCTGTCACCTCTCTTGGTGCCGGCGATTCCTGCTGTCCGGTTCGACTCTCCAGTCCTCTCCTTTCTTCGTTTCTTCTTTGATGCGTTTAGAAATTGAGCGTCTGAGAAAGAACAGACGGAGGGGTGCAAGGACTGTTTAGTTTTAACCGAGTAGGGGCACAGGGCGAAATAGTTACATAACTCAGGATACCAGGCGAATTTGGTCAAAGTTTTGTACACCGTGCGAAATAGACGATACCTCAGGGGTATCAGACGAAATTTCCGTTTTCTTAATAAATATGGTAGTTTTATAATTGGTTTCAACCAATAAAAGAAAGTGGACTATAAAGAGGACAATAAAAACGGACTAGAGGATCCTCACCGAGGAATATGTGGTCTGGCTTAAAATATCCGTTTGAATATCTCCAGAATGAACATGATTATTGAACTTTCCCTTGCTTGAATAGTTGGGCATTCTTCATAATTTACAAATTAATGCAACTCAAAGGCCAAATCTCCAGAAGAATTCGGGATTTTCTATTGTTAATCTATGGAAAACTAAAAGACAACATCACTAAACATAAAAAGCTATGGCAAATGGGGCATGTGGGGGCACGTTCCCCCACCCTCATCCGACGAACCCTGATATGTATTCTCCTCGTCGATAGTTTCGTTTTGATATATAATACACATTAATCCGATATTCGAGTAAAAAGTTAGGAATTTTTTAAAATTGAAGGTATATTAATCACTTTAAATCTTATTTAAATAACCCACAATGCTCTTAGCTTTTATTTAGATTGACATTCCTTTACTATAATTTATCTTAAGATCTTTGAAATGAGAGGTTATATTACTTATTTTGATAATTAGGTAAGAAATTACGGATGTTTAAATGAGGGAAAATGTTAGATTTTCTACTTTGCGAGATATTAATGATGTTTCTAAATGATCGATGTAGGAATTCACAAACTTTTGATTTGATATATTGTCTCATCGTGTTACCGGTTGCAAAAACTATGGGGGAAAGAGCCTTATCTGCTATGGGTATTATCAAGTCATATTTGCGCAACAAGATAAGAGAAGATTTTCTCTCTGAGAGTTTTGTTTACTAGGTTTAAAAAGACATTTTCAAGCGCAATGATAATGAGATTATCATTCAAAATTTTTGGGATATGAAAATCTTAACTCCTATCGAGTTGAACTATTTCTTTATAAAACTCGAATTTCTATTTCTTTATAAAATTTTAATTAGCAATGGCGAATTTTTTTTATTAGTGAACTCTTTTATTTTTTATCACTATTTTGTAGTGTTGAAGACGTTATGTGTTGTACGAGTTCAAGTTATTCAATGATGTTTATCATCGGTGTGCCCCACCCTCTTCAGGTTCTGGCTCCGCTAGTGTGGCATATGCTCGTGCTTTGGCAGCAGGATATGAAATGGATAATTTGGATGGCCTTAGATCATTTTCTGATGCTTTTGGAGCTTCACGTTTAAGGTATGTATAAGCGCATAATAGATATCTTATCAAATCAAGTATATAAAAGTCCTATGAAAAATTATAGTTTCTATGCACTTGTACGAATTTTTTTAAAATGTAAATAGAGGTTATAATGTGCCTAAAAATCGAAAGCAACTTCCTAGAAACAGAATGTCTCCCCTATTTTTTTTCCATTTTGTTTCCATTTTTTTCGTCTATTATTGTGAAATAGAACAGCGTTACGAACTTAAGAAACATATAATGTGTTATGATTGAAAATAATTCTCAAGGTACCCGTCTTCAAAATCTTGGATTTTTTTTTATCACGTCTCAAGTATGTAGTGGTCGCATGTTTCATTGCACTGTAATCTGCATCTTGATTGAACTTTGGGGTGTCTTTCTGATCTATTTAGGGATGCATTCATAAACTTCTTTGATTTATGATAGAAACAGAATGAAGATAAGATGTGAATAGATAAAATTGCTGCAATGCAAGCCTTACCGCCGCCGGAGCTGTCATACATGGGAACCTCTCCAATTATTATTGAAGGTTTGATTATTGCAAACCAAAGTAAAAAGTGTTGGTTTTATTAGGATCTATATCTAATCTTGGAAATCAAGGTCGGACATATTTAGGCATTTAGTACCCTTTGTTTGCAAAATATTATTCTAAACAATACTAAAGTAGGAGCTGGGTTTGCACATGTCGCGCTCTCGATAAAAAAATTCCTGCCTTTTTTTTACTACTAATATTGCGTCACGTGTGAAATTTTTGCCACCTATTTTTTCTTTATTTCTTTGCATAATTAATTTATAAAATAATTGTTATTTATGGTAAATACTTATTCACTTGAAAAAATCCATCTGAATGGCCTGTATATATAGATTTACCTATTTAGGATATTATATATCTACATTTATGTATAGTATATCTTATTTATTATATATATACATATTTTTTTTATTTTTTTTACAGTAAGCAAAAATTTAGGTGTTCTACCGACATCCATGATCATCTAACAAGATGATGTTCTAGAACTCACAACAAGACCTCAAAATAACATCACAACTCAACTGAGATTTAGCTAGGTAATCGGCTGCAAAATTCGCCTCTATATAGCAATGCTGGAATGTGATGTTATCAAACTCTTGGCTGAATGAGCGGTATGTATGAGCAATCACTTTCAACTATGACTTTTCATATCCCAAGCTCCACTACGAGTCTTATACCTTGAATTGGTAACTAAAGAGCGGTCATTCCGGGGTTCGAATTGGGGACCTATGGGTACTACCCACAGGTCCTTTCCAGTGAGCCATTCCGGAATGGTTTGCGAGTCTTATACCTGCTGCAAATGCTTCGGCTAGGATGACAGAGTGCATCCTAACATTGCATTTATGTATCCGAATAACCTGGCCATAATTATTCCTAAAAATCACCCAACCTGAGGTTGACTATCAAATTTGACCGAAGCATCTACATTAATTTTGACGACATTATTTGGGGGGCATTTCCAAAACATTTTATCAGGGAGCCTAAAACGTTTTGTTGAGTTGCTTTTCACGTGTCTTTACTCCAGCATGAAATCTTATCAATAGTATAAGTTAACACATTGATATCACTCTTGTTAGAGTTATTGCGAAAAATAATTCTATTTCGCAGCTCCCAAATTGATATATATTATACTTGCCTATATACACATATTTGTTTTCAAAAGTAGCCGTAAAAACTTGCCTATATATCTTATATATTATACTCCTACTACAAGTAATATTGTAGTATCCTATACAATCGAACTAATATATCCTATACATGTTTTAATCAAATCTTCTTAAAATTAATCCCCCAAATTTGGCTAAGGCGAAGAAGATTTGATTAAAATAGTATACTTTTACTTGCCTATATATCTCATACATGTTTATTTTTCTTATTCTAGCTGTGTGTTGCGCACGATGGAATTTTTTTCACAAAATGTGGTGTGTGATCATTTTTCCATTTTCAACTATTGAGTTGCAGGAGACTTGAACTAATGAAGGATATTATAGGGAAATATGCCCCTGAAAGTTAAAACCGAATTTGTAACATATATGGTGTGCAATAAGGTTAAAAGTCGTGTGATATCATAGTATATGAGAATGGTGAATCCATCTTCATTCCAATGGTCTCACCGCAATCCAAAGAGAGCAGTCACACATTGATAATATATGCCTGCATAACATCATTGTAGTCACACATGCTATATTGAATCCTTGTTTAGGTTAAATTAAGTACGAGAATTATCCATGACCTTAATAACAATTTGACACTAATGACCTTTATCACAGTTGATGCAAAAAATCCACATTATAATTAGAGAGGGAGGACTCCGCCAATGATATGAACTTACATTGTTCTAGTCGATGTAGTTCGTTCATCCCGAACTCTTTGCAGGCATGTTGAAGTTCATCTATGGTTATGTAACCACTTCCATCTCAGTCAAAATAGGCAAAAAGCCTGGACCAAGTTCTCTTCTCTGTCCAGCTTGTTTAGGTGCATGGTTGCTTCCAGAAACTCTCAATAATAATTCCGTTATCATCAACATCTGCCTGCAAGTAATTTAGATCATTCCTAGGTTAGAATATTTGATGACCAGAAAGAAACGGTGATTCAGAAAAGCCTTTTGATGCTTACTGTAGTCATGAGATTCTCAACGTCAGACTCAAGAAGATTAGATTTTAACTCATCGAATGTTATGGCTCCACTGTTATCTAAGTCTATCTTCTTGAACAACTCTTTTAGACTGATAGAGCCAAAGTAATTCCATAAGATATATAGGAGCATAATCGTCCTTACAAGGTAAACCCTAATCACATACCCTAATCCACATTATATATTCAGATGAGCTACTAGGGTTTCGGGGGCTTCTTTCAGCCAACACATTCTGACTTGAGTGTCGGAGGCTCCTCCAGGGGAGCGAGCCCCACCTCTTATTCTCCTTCTAATATGTGCAAGAAGATTGATCGTCGGGAAGGAGAAGTGCAGATTTTATGCTTAACATTTGGCGCCGTCTGTGGGAATTCGATCAAAAAGCTACAAGATCGGATCCCCCAAAGATCTCCCAATGGTTGCTGGGGCATGATGGAGTCATTGAGCGGTGGATGCTCCCTCATCTTGCCTTCGACCACAAGCCCTAGCATCGATGATTGACCTCCGGGCACCACAGTCGCGAGGCCGATCTTGATTCAACCGGTGGGAATTGATGCTTCAGAGGTCCAATTTGAGGCGATCGGCGAACAAATCGGAGATCCTTTTGTGCAGGAATCGATAGTCGGGATCAAGGTTGAAGCGGTTTAGAACCTTCCTATCCATATCGATGTGTCTCTCTTCGCAACTCTCGCTGGCTTTCTTTTTCACGATCGGAGGATTGATCTTGACAATTTTCTTGGACTTCAACACTAGCCTTCGTCGATTAGATTCGGTCAATCGCGCCACCTTCTGGCTCGCTACGGAGCTTCGCCGAGAGACGAGGGTTCAGGGGCAATCCGGACTCCTCTCCAGGCCACAACCGTTTCTCCACCATCGAGGTCGAAACAGGTGGACTTGCCAAAACTACACACCACCCTCTCAGCCGCTAATCGCAACCGCCTCCGTCAGAATTGCAAGCGCCGCTGCACAACACCATTGTCGCTAGACCTATCAGTCCAAGAGCGACGTTGATGCACCAGGCACGCCCGCGGAATCGTTCACCGCCGTCGAAGTCGAGGCCAAAGGCGAGACAATGGCCGAGGACGCCGCTTCAAGTCCCTGCGCCACGCCGCCTGCTACAAACCCTATGAGGAAAACGTTACATTGCAAATTGGGATTAATTATAAAGTAATTAATCCGAGGACGTTACTTTGCAAATTGAGATTAATTGCAAGATCAACCCAGAGTTCTTGGAAATTGCAGCTCAGCCCACACATTTAAGCTAATTGTGGAAAAATGTCCAACTTACCTAAGGCAAGATATTTCTCTTGGAAGTGCAACGCATCGTGCCCGGCCGGTCCAGCATATGAGACCCAAAAGCTAAGTTCTCTATGTCCTATTTTGATGAAAAGTTTACTTTTTAGTTAATCATATTACATGGTTAATTGCATCAGTGACATATAAATTCTTGAAATGCTTATGTGCGCATTTATATATAGAACAACACTATATCAAAGCCAAAAAAAGGAAAAAAAAAACAATTAACGAATCGCCATTCATGTCCAACGAATCACCATTCATGGTCAACGACTCGCCACTTATGGCCAACAGAATCGCCACTCATGGTCAAATCATCGCCACTCATGGCCAAAGAATCGCTACTCATGGCCAATGGAATGCCACTTAAGGCCAAAAGAACGTCGATTTTAGGCCGCGAGTACACCACTTAAGGCCAAAAGAACGCCGATTTCAGGTCACGGGTACGCCACTTAAGGCCAAAAGAACGCCGATTTCAGGCCACGAGTACGCCACTTAAGGTCAAAAGAACGCCGATTTCAGGCCACGGGTACGCCACTTAATTAAGGCCAAAAGAACGCCGATTTCAGGCCACAAGTACGCCACTTAAGGCCAAAAGACTGCAAATCAAGACCAATAGAACGCCAGTCAAGGACAAAGGATCGCCAATCAAGGCCAAAGGATCGCCACTTATGGCCAAAGAATTGTCACGTAAAGCCAATTTTAAGTCATAATAACCCCGTTAAGGGTCAACAAAAGTCAAAATCAAGCAATAAGAATGTCATTTAAGGCAAATGCTCAACCTTAATGAAATCCATCAAATTGTTAATCATAAATAAAATTCAAACGAGAATGTCATCAACTAACACTATCTCTCATTTATGACAAGGAATTCATCTAATCATTTTGAGCAGTAACTTTCAGTTGATCAGTTAATAACGCACCAACTGCATTATATTGTGTTATTCGATTGATAATGCTAAAGCTTGCAGGATACAACGAAGACAAGGGGCAATCATTAATGGTGATCTTTGATCATAACAAGTGAAGAGCATCGAATTATTCGTCTTCCCTCATCACTAGATCGTGATAAGGGAACCCGAGGGGCAATTGATAGAGCCAAAGTAATTCCATAAGATACCTAGGGGCATAATCGTCCTTACAAGGTAAACCCCAATCACAAACCCTAATCCTCATTATATATTCAAATGAGCTACTAGGGTTTCGGGGGCTTCTTTCAGCCGACACATTCTGACTTGAGCGTCGGAGGCTCCTCCAGGGGAGCGAGCCCCACCTCTTCTTCTCCTTCTAATCTGTGCAGGAAGATCGATCGACGGGAAGGAGAAGTGCCGATTTTATGCTTAACATAGACCACCTATTTCGTCTTTAGATAACCTCTATGCAATCACCTGAAAAATGGAAGAAACATAAATAGTAGTGATATTCAATCGGCGACAGACTTAGTGACAGGTCACATCAAAGGAAATTACCCGGCATGCCATCTTGTTGAGCTTGCTCATGGCCGAGAACTGCTTGAGACGCGAAAGAAGAGCTGAATCAAGAGGCTTATCCGAGACATTGCTCTCGTCCGCCATCCATGGATGACCTATTACAAACACCAATCGGATCACATTGTCTATCTGAATCCAATCATTTGTAGACGAGAAATCATCTCAACTCTAGGGGAGAGTAAGAGGTCTTACAGAGGACATGATATGCTGGAAGTCTCTTCTTAGGATCTTTCTCTAGCATTCTCCTAATAAGATCTTTAGCATTGTCCAAGACAACTTTCCATGGTCGAGACTCAAGGTCCAGTCCTCCACCCAATATCTTACGGAATATGCCCTTATTTGTATCTATAGTTCACCAAAGCCAAAAAACAAGCTTCACAACTAACATCCTTAAACAGTTCAACTTACAAATTCAGAGCAACTACACCCTAAAAATTTTAGCTAGGTTAATACCTGCCCAAAAATGGTGGAACTCCACAAAAGCAAGATGTACAGTATAACACCAGCACTCCAGATATCAGCTTCATGTCCATAGCTTTTCTTCAGAACCTTTGGTGCAACATAGTAAGGACTCACCACAATATCTGTTGAAGTATCACCTACAGATATCCAAATAATCCAACTTCAAAGTTCAAACTCTCAAACCAACACCAGTTGAGCAAAACTCCAATTTCATCCGAAATCATCCAATTGGCAATCAAATTCAAAATCAGCAATCCTCTTGTTGTTCTTCAAACCAAACCTAGAACCCAAATCATTCAATTTCAAAAGAAAGAGCAATCAATTGAGCTTAAAAAAAGTCAAAATCATACTTGGCTGAAAGAACACAAAAAGACCGAAATCAGTAACTTTAAGATGGGAATCCTTGTCCTTGCTCTTACACAAGTTCTCCGGCTTCAAATCCCTATGCATAACCCCGAGAGAATGACAATCCTCCAAGAAGCTGATAATTGTCTTCATCAACTTCATGGCCTCCCTCTCACTATAATGTCCCTTCCGGAAAATCCGATCAAACAGCTCTCCGCCTTCACAGAGCTCCTAGCTCCATGACCAGGTGAACATTGGCAGAGTCCTCATAAGCTCCAGCCTGTAAGAACTTTGACATTTAACTCTACTTAAATATTATACAAACTTATTGATCTTATTCAATCATGTTTGGGTTCAAATTGGGGTTTCTTGTATTCCAGCTGAGTCTATGTTGTATCTGAGTAGATTATGGAATCAATCAAAACCCGAATAACTGAATAAGTGGTTCTCCAAATAGTTTCTTGTTTAGCTTTTATTTAGTTTGGTTTAAATTAATTCAAATCAAGCTCTTATATGGTCCTTCTCGGTGTACCATATTCAGAATCTGTCAATATTCGGTTAAACTGAATCGAAGATTCAGCACAACTTTATTGATGGCATCGCTTTAGGAAGTGCTTTCTTATTATTTTATAGCAACAAAAATCTAACAACAAGATGAGTTTTCAGTAACAAAAATAATATAATAGAAAATAAGGTAGGAACCTGGAGTGTCCAACTATTAAGAATCCAGCCAAGTCTTTGTCTCTTCATACTTTTACTTGGTGTTAGTAGGAGGAAATCGAGACTTGCAATTCAAAATATAAATAAAGTAAAGCAAACCAGATTCCGTCCCATGCAAATGATTACAAGACCTCCTCCTGATCTAGCAGCGGGAAGTCATGATCGATCCTCGAGGAAGCGTGTTAGCGGATCTCAGGTAGCAGCAAATCTCACAGACAGACAGAAATAACAGAGAAAAGCATAAAAGAAAGCAAAGTACAGAAAACTGGTCGACATCGACCACTGTTACTCGATATCGACCAAGCAAAATCGACTGACAGAAAGTAAAACTCAGCAAAAGTAACTCCACCTCGACAACTCAACTCGACATCGACCCTCGATGTCGACCAAATTACCTCGAGATCGAGTAACTCATAAACTTAAATTTGCAACTTTATCGAACAAAAACGAATGTAAATACGAAATTAACTCAATAAACTAAAGACTTCCAAAATCAGGGTTTCAACACCACAAACATATCAATGCAGAATAACACATAAAGGCATAAAAGATCATGCTTTTTTATCAAATAACTTTCGTTATCAACAAATAGGAATATAGAGGCTTTCGCATAAACCCTAATTGTTACTAACCCTTTTCACATAATTAACCCAATTTTTATTAAGATCACTTTCGCTTCAATAACACAAACAAGGATCACCTTCAACTTTCGCAAAAGAATCATGCTCGTAGGGATAGAAGAAGAATCGCATAAAAAGCTCAAACCTTTACCGCATCACCTCACATGGCCACCGCCGGGCTCACTCCGACCCTAGAAGTGGGTGGACTACTCGCTCTTCATCATCAAGAAACTCATCAAAGATAAAAGGAAATAACTTTGCATTAAATTAAACTAAAAGGAAAGCAAACAACCGAACAAGCCAAATCTCCTCTCGCCTTTCCACCTTGCTCTCGCCACAAGCTCTCTTCTCTACTCTCTCTATGTAACTACTTCCTTCTCCTTCTGAAACTGAATTCTTAGAAATCATCCCCTAAAGCTTTATTTATAGCTTTCAATACCTCTCTAATTAGGAAAGAAAACTATATCTAAATCTATATCTATCTATCTAAATTATTAAGATAAAAACATGGAAATAAAGAAATAAATCTCTAAAGGAAATATCTTCTCCTCTTGATAGCACTTGATAGATCTTGATGGAATTTGATAGAATTTGATCTCGAAAATATCTCTATCGGATTCGGGATAGAAAATTAACAAGATCCGGATTACTCGACGTCGGCTTCTGGGGGTCAACTCGATATCGAGTAGTTTACTCGATATCGACCAGAATTTCTCCGTCTTCATCTTCTTCGTAGATCTCGGCTCTAGGACGACACATCGACTTGATTTCAACTCGATATCGAGTAATTTACTCGATATCGACCAACGTCTTCCAGCTCCCAGCTTCTCGAGTCGATGTCTGGTCGCCAGCTTGATATGTGGGTAACTCGATATCGACTAAAGGAAGTCGATATCGACTTCTGTGTTCTTCCTCTTCCTCAGCTTCCTCGATTCTGGCTAACTCTGGTAGAAATCGAGTGACTTACCCGATATCGACTAATAGTACTCGATATCGACCAAGCTGTGTTGACTCGATTTTCTTGCTTCTGGCTTGATTTGTGTTGGTTCCGCTGCTCCTTGACTTTGGACTTCTGTAGTTGACTTCGAGCTTTTCTTCCTTTCTCAGAACTGCTGTAAATTGCTTCGATTTCTGTGAAATTAAACAAAAACTGGTGTAGATTCCATAATTTGGAAAATAAGCATAAACTACATAGATTTTGTACTATTCTAGCCCAAATGCATGAAATGTATGTAGAAAATGATATAAAAGTAGATGTAAAACATGGCGAATTCGGCTCACATCAAACACGCCATACTTAAGCTTTCTTGTCCTCAAGCAATACTTTTAATTGTCATTCAGGGGAAGAAATCAAAACTCTCAACATATTATATACATTGCCATATAACCCTGCAATCAATTACCATCCTCGAAAAGGTACTTGTGTCACAAATCCATGCATGTGCAATTAAAAAGCAACATCTACTCACAAAAGGAGGGTTATGCAAAAACAATTCATGTGACAAAGCAACAATAATCAAGAGGACTTCAATTAAGCTCAAAAAGGAGTAGATAGGTAAAAGGCTAAAGGTGGGCAATTTTTGACGATGTGGTACTAATGATCCGGGGAAATGGAGTACTTTCCCAAATTGAATTTCCACATTCTTTCTCCATAAGATTCATCACCTTTCTCTCATCGCTCATTGCTTTTTTCAATATCATGGTTTTACCTCTCTAACCTCAGCACTGCCTTCTCGCGAGTCGCAAACATGGGTGTCATGAATGGCCCCGGATACTTAGTGCTTTGGACTCCTCACCTGGTGTCCCATCTCACCGAACTATTATCTCAGCAAGCAGGGTCGATCTACCTTTATCTTCTGAGGTGATCAGATTTTCTTTCACTCATTAAATTTTCCATAATTTTTCAATTTCCTGTCAAACTCTGATAATGATATATAACAACAACACAAACACCATATAATATCTCCATAATGTAACATCATTCTCAACATAATCCCCGGATAAGGTAAAGAATGGGCAATATTTAGATTATGTGGAGCAAATATGAAATAAGGCTCAATGTGACTTTTGTGATGCATAAGCATAGGTAAGGCTAGGATATAACAATATGAGCATTATATGGAAATATAAAGTCCTTGATCCTTTTATCATGCAACATGTCAAAAGCAATATCAAATTTTACCCCATTTCATGGTTTTCAAGAAAATAATGCACTTCATTGTGACTTCCCTTTACTAGGCAATTTCATGCTATATCTCTAATGAATCCAATTTTGCATCGTCGAGTTCAATAAAGTTTCCATGACATTAATCAAAAAATTTCAATGGCGGTCATTTTTATAAACTTTGGAAAACATTCATATAAGCATATAAATCAATAATGAATTCCAAAATAGCCATGTATAAGCAATTCATAAAATAAACTTTAAATATGCACACAAAATGTCAAATAAAGCCAAATATGCATAAAGTAAGACATTCCCCCACCCCATACTTAAACATTACAATGTCCTCACTGTATAAAAAATAAGGGTAAAGAAAGAAACTCACTAGACAGGTGTGAAGGACGTCGAAAATCGAGTGTAATGTTGCTGCCGAGTTGGTCGAAATCGACAAGATTGGTCGACTTCGAAAAGATTGGTCGATGTCGACCAAGTCTACTCGAGATCGAGTAACTTGTTGCCTTTAGGGTGATCCGTCTCGACTACAAGCTCCTTTTTGCTCGAGATGGTTGGTCGATTTCGAGTAACTTACTCGATGTCGAGTAAGTCTGCAGCTTTTTCTTCCCTGCAAGTTTTGTTAGAAAAGAAATACCCACAATAGAAAAACCTAAAAATAATGTCCAAAACCGAAAACAAAAGCAACAATGTCCAAAAGTCCCAAAAATAAATGTCTATTTACAAGTTCTAGATTTTTTAGTCGCTAGGTCGACTTTTTTCATTAAGCTCAAGGTGGCATTTGCAGGGCCCATGTAGCTTGGGCCTCAAACATGACTCCAGTCTTGTCCATCAGCTGCAATCCTCCTGAATGGATCTTGTTTACCATGAAGGGCCCCATCTTCTTCTTGTTGAATTTGTTGGAAAACCAATGATCTTTTGATTTGACAACATAAACTTTGTCACCAACTTCATACTCTTTGGGCTCATCATTGGAAATCCTACATAAGCGCACATACCAAGACAATCCCCTCCCATTTATAGATAAATCATTAATGAAAATAGGAGAAAAAAGATCCATACCTTATCTTACCTTCGCAGAATTGGATTCGGGGACCTCCTGTTTTGGTCGATTTCGAGTAAGGTTACTCGACATCGAGTTGTTTTCTTCAGGTGGGATCTCAGTCGAATTCGAGGGAGACTTGTCGATTTGGGTTGGTTGATATCGAGCAAGATTACTCGATATCGAGTTGCCTGGCTCGACTTCTGGTGGCTTCTGCTCAACAGGTGAAGTCGACTCGGTGAGGTTTGGTCGATATCGAGTACCTCTACTCGATATCGAGTTAGGCCGCTCGATATTCCTCTGCTCGACTACTGGTGGGGTCAGCTCGACATGGGTAGGTCAATATCGACTTGTGGTGGTCGATATCGAGTTGTTTTCTGGGCCCGTCGATTTCTCCTGGTCGATATCGACCCCATACTTAAGACCTGGCAAGGCATCCGAAAAATAGTTAGTCCAAATCGACGTACCTTTGTCTATGTCGAGTGGATTCTCTGCTTCTTCGTTCAGGATGGCCATGATCTCTTCCACCTGGGCTTCCATATCCCTCTTTTCCAGCTCTTCGGGAGTCATATTTCTTACCTTAGGCTCCCCGCAAGTAATGTAACCAGCTGATATAGATTTTACCTCTTCCATGGGACCTGTATGCCTTTCAGTTTTATTAAAGGAATACTCAATTACCTCATCGCTGATGTTGAAAGTGAGCACTCCCTTCCTTACGCTTATGTTGGCATCCACCGTCGCCAAGAAGGGTCAAGCAGGGTCCTCCGCCATATCAATAACTAGAAAATCAGCAGGGACAAAGAACTTACCTACTTGCACTGGTACATTGTCCACCATGCCTGTTGGGATGACCACCGTGTTGTTTGCCATATAAAGCTTAGCATCCACATGCTCTAGGGCACCTATCTTAATCTTGGACCATATTGACAGAGGCATTATACTCACACTGGCTCCAAGATCACATAAAGCATTAACTTTATATTGACCAAATCCAATGGTTATAGCAAACTTACCTGGATCTGGCCTTTTCTCAAGTATGTCCATATGGTTGCACTCCTCTGCGATCTCAGCCATTGATCCTTTTTTTCTTAGGATCTCCTTGAGGAACTTGACATATGATGGCATTTCATTAAGAGCTTCTGTGAATGGGATGGTGACATTGAGCCTCTGAAGCATCTTGATGAAGCGCTGGAATTTCTTCTCTGCTGGATCCTTTGGAGATTTTGTCGGGAAAGGCAGCTTCTTTTTCTGTTGCGGAGCCAGAATAGATGTCGGAGGTGTTGCAGCTTCCTCGATGTCGACTTGATTCTCCTCGACGTCGACTTGATGTTGCTCGACATCGACCAGTTTCCTCGATGTCGAGTTGGAGTGTTGTGCAGACGAATCTTGGCCAAATTGTTGCTCGATTTTGACTTGCTGTTGCTCGACATCGACCAAATTTTGGTCGACATCGACTTGCTGTTGGTCGATATCGAGTTGTTTCTCAGCTCCGTCCTGCTGCTTTTTGACTTCTGGCTCGTGTAGTTGGTGTTCGCTCCTGAGCTTTACGGCTGTGATGTGTCCGGTCTTCCCCTTGGGATTGGGCTCAAAAGATCCAGGGAGCGTACCTGACTGTCTAGGGACGTCTGCTGCTAGCTGGCCAATCTGTGTGTCAATCGATTTCCTCCAGACATCGATTTCTCCAAGCCTAGCGTTGACACCATGTATTTGAGTATAGACGGAATTGAAAGACTGCTTGGTGTCTGAATGGTTCATCCGCATTTCCTCAATGATGGTCTGTAGGTCATCCTTCTTCTGGTCCCTTTCCGGATGTCCTGGAGCTTGGTATGGCGGGGGGTTCCTAGGGGCACCTTGGTTCCATTGTGGTTGATAGAACCTTTGGTCCCCCATATAGCGATTGGGACCCCCTGCGTAAGCTACCTCTTCGTGGGTTTCTGCCATCCTGACTTGCTCTGTGTGTGGGCACTCAGTAGTGGTGTGCCACTGTGAGCCGCATTCGATGCAGGGCTGGTTGACAGAAAGATACTTGACTTGCTTGAGGAGCTTGCGATTCTGATCTCTGTAGTACTGCTCCTTGACATCTGGGTCAATCTCCTTAGAAGGCTCATAGAGGGGCATGGATGGGGCTGGCCTGATATAGGCATTCTCATCATAGTTTGTCGGAGTCCTTGTCGTAGTTGGTAAGCTTGTCTAGGGTAGCCCATGCGTCAGCTGATGGCATTGTCAGATACTCATAATGAGTATACTGGTTGATCCTATCCTTAGCGGCCAACTCAAGAGAATTCAAGAAGATCTCCTGAACGACATAGGGTGGGTGTCCATGTGTAGGGCAGGATCGCAGTAGATCCTTATATCGTTCCCATGCTTTTGCTAGCGGCTCCCCAGGCTTCTGTTTGAAAGTTGTAATCTTCTGTCGGAGGAGCGCTGTCTTGGCAGGAGGAAAGAATTTGTTGAGAAATTCCTGCCTTACTGCAGCCCATGTTGTTAGGGATCGTGGAGGGAGACCTTCAAGCCACTTCAATGCTGGACCGGCCAGAGACCAACGAAAAGCCTTCATCATGACATATTCCAAAGTGGTACCTTCAGCAAGAGTACGACACATATCAGAAAAATTGGTAATATGTTGAAGAGGGCATTCATTAAATCTACCATAGAAGGCATTATTTTTAATCTCAATAAGGAAAGGAGTGCGAATTTCAAAGTTATTTTGAGGGATTAGAATGGCCGATTCAGGCACGACAAGAGTCGGGTGCATGTAATCCTCTGCAGTGGTAGGGTATTGGGCAAGCTCAGCTTCCACTTGCCTCCTTCGCTCAGTTTCCTGTGTAGTGCGTGCTCTCTCAGCGGCGAGAGCAGCATTGTTGGCTTCTATTTCCGCCCTAAGCCTCTGTATCAGCTGTTCTTGTGTTTCTGCGGCCGTCATGGTTCTTTTCAATTTAGCGTGGACGTGTATAAGGCATTCCGGGTCATCCAAGGCGTCAAACTCAGGCTGTTGACCAGAACGGCGCATACACTGCACAATCAAAAAATAAAGAAAAAGTGAGATCTAACTACCTAAGGCGCGAATGATTGCTTCCCCGGCAACGGCGCCAATTTGTTAGTAGGAGGAAATCGAGACTTGCAATTCAAAATATAAATAAAGTAAAGCAAACCAGATTCCGTCCCTTGCAAATGATTACAAGACCTCCTCCTAATGTAGCAGCGGGAAGTCAGGATCGATCCTCGAGGAAGCGTGTAAGCGTATCTTAGGTAGCAGCAAATCTCACAGACATACAGAAATAACAGAGAAAAGCAGAAAAGAAAGCAAAGTACCGAAAACTGGTCAACATCGACCACTGTTACTCGATATCGACCAAGCAAAATCGACCAACAATGCACGAAATCGACTGACAGAAAGTAAAACTCAGCAAAAGTAACTCGACCTCGACAACTCAACTCGACATCGACCCTCGATGTCGTCCAAATTACCTCGAGATCGAGTAACTCATAAACTTAAATTTGCAACTTTATCGAACGAAAACGAATGTAAATACGAAATTAACTCAATAAACTAAAGACTTCCAAGATCAGGGTTTCAACACCACAACGATAACCATGCAAAATAACACATAAAGGCATAAAAGATCATGCTTTTCCATTAAATAACTTTCGTTATTAACAAATAGGAATATAGAGGCTTTCGCATAAACCCTAATTATTACTAACCCTTTTCACATAATTAACCCAAGTTGTATTAAGATCACTTTCGCTTCAATAACACAAACAAGGATCACCTTCAACTTTCGCAAAAGAATCATGCTCGTAGGGATAGAAGAAGAATCACATAAAAAGCTCAAACCTTTACCGCATCACCTCACATGGCCACCGCCGGGCTCACCGCGACCCTAGAAGTGGGTGGACTACTCGCTCTTCATCATCAAGAAACTCATCAAAGATAAAAGGAAATAACTTTGCATTAAATTAAACTAAAAGGAAAGCTTACAACCGAACAAGCCAAATCCGCTCTCGCCTTTCCACCTTGCTCTCGCCACAAGCTCTCTTCTCTACTCTCTTTATGTAATTACTTCCTTCTCCTTCTGAAATTGAATGCTTAGAAATCAGCCCCTAAGGCTTTATTTATAGCCTTCATTCCCTCTCTAATTAGGAAAGAAAACTATATCTAAATCTATATCTATCTATCTAAATTATTAAGATAAAAACATGGAAATAAAGAAATAAATCTCTAAAGGAAATATCTTCTCCTCTTGATAACACTTGATAGATCTTGATGGAATTTGATAGAATTTGATCTTGAAAATATCTCCATCGGATTCGGGATAGAAACTTAAAAAGAATCGGATTACTCGACATCGGCTTTTGGGGGTCAACTCGATATCGAGTAGTTTACTCGATATCGACCAGAATTTCTCCGTCTTCAGCTTCTTCGTCGATCTCGGCTCCAAGACGACACATCGACTTGATTTCAACTCGATAACGAGTAGTTTACTCGATATCGACCAACGTCTTCCAGCTCCCAGCTTCTCGAGTCGATGTCTGGTCTCCAGCTCGATATGTGGCTAACTCGATGTCGAATTCTGTGTTCTTCCTCTTCCTCAGCTTCCTCGATTCTGGCTAACTCTGGTGGAAATCGAGTGACTTACTCGATATCGACTAATAGTACTCGATATCGACCAAGCTGTGTTGACTCGATTTTCTTATTTCTGGCTTGATTTGTCCTGGTTCCGCTGCTCCTTGACTTTGGACTTCTGTAGTTGACTTCGAGCTTTTCTTCCTTTCTCAGAACTGCTGTAAATTGCATCGATTTCTGCAAAATTAAACAAAAATTGGTGTAGATTCCATAATCTGGCAAATAAGCATAAACTACATAGATTTTGTACTATTTTAGCCCAAATGCATGAAATGTATGCAGAAAATGATATAAAAGTAGATGTAAAACATGGCGAATTAGGCTCATATCACTTGGTTCCGTTCTTTTCTCATGGATCACTAACTTATCAAACACACAAAAGAGAGCAGCTATTTTCATGACATCACTTGGATAACACAGAAAATATCATGCTTACCAAAAGCATGTGGCATGGTGTAGAAATATGCATCACCTAGAATAGCTCCAGCCTGTAAACATAAGAATAATTAGCCAGATTAGGTATAAATTTTCCATTAAAATGAAACATGAGATATAATAGATTGAAAATCAATCAACATAACCTATAAACAGTTGGCTATATACACTAACATAGACCCCCTATGCACATCCAAACAACCATCCCTCATATCTTGACCTTTCATTTATCAATTACTTGGCTTCTTTGTTCAAGTTGAAGTGGTCAATATAGTATTCATGTGTGGATTATGTGAAATAGCAAGAGCTGACATAAGCTTCTTTTATTTAGGGTGGAAGAACAAAGCTAGGTTCCTATGAATGAATATCTCGAGCATATTATCTAATGATGGTAATTCTTTAACATATGAAATTAACCAGAATGGAAAAATAAAAATAAAAAAGTTGAGAGGGGCAGCAAAATGTATGAATTCCTGGAAAAATAACCATATGTAATATTGTCCAAAATGATGAAACGCACAGATCAAATGATTATATATTTATTTGTAAATAGAACAAATGGAAATATTGATGCATAATTTTTTCACAATAATGCTAACATGTAGAAGAATAAAAGCATTGGAACGCCCTAGTTAAGACAATCTTTCCAAACAAGGGGATCATCATTTGTGGATAGAAGCATGGAGCAGTGCACAATAGTCAGAACATCATTTGATAAATTGTATTTGCACATAAATTTTGCTTTTCAAGTTCAAGAAGGAGATAGGTAAGACTGACTTGGCTACATTAACATACCAAATTGCATTTAAAAGATGCTAATTTTATGACAATTATTCCTGCAAACACGCCCTTGGAAAAGTTCATTCAACTTAGATACGACTCTTACAAAATAGGGGAAAAGGCAATAAGTGCATTTATATGAAATATGTAAAAGAAATTACAATATAACAAATCCAAGACTGTTATTGGAATGGTGACACAGGCAGCATCATGCACCAGTAAAAGAAATTGAAAAAAATAAACACCTACCAAGTAATCAATATTCAATACAAATTACAATATAACAAATACAAGATAGATTGTTTGAAAGTTCATCAATCCATCCCAAACTGAGATAATATAAGTAGTACCTCACAAACAAAGCAACACAAAAGAGGCCTAAATAAGTTTAAGGTCTTACTGGCTTGAGTATGAGGGAGAGGCTTTGTCGGTAGATTGGCCGACTTCAAAGATGCCAACAGAGACGGAAGATGTTCACCACAGAGACATCAATTACAACTGTTTGAGTCAATGCCTTCATTAACACAAGCAAACTCAAGCTGGTTTGTGTAATTTGCAAACACATTTGGCTAATTAATTTGATTTAAGAAATGGGTAGGCTATATTGCTATCTATTTTGGCGTTGGATCTCTTGCTTCTATTGAATAGTGTAAACTTATGAATTGTTCTGTAAAGAGGCTTGATGCCTTTCTTCATTGATTTCATGTGTACTTATACAAATTGACCATCCTTGCTCTCCAAGGCTATACAAGATATAGATGGAAGATAAAAGATTTTGTGAAGATATGACATATCTTAGAAGGTAAATTCTATCTAAGGCATATCTAATCCTAACACCCCCCCCCCCCTCCCCCCCGCAAGCTCATGGAGGGGCACGGACATGCAGCTTGGCACGAAGACCGAGGAAGTGAGCAGTGCCTACCGCTTTAGTGAAAATGTCGGCAATCTGATCCTGAGATCGAACATGACAAACAACCAATGAGCCAGCCTCAACATGTTCTCGAACAAAATAGTAGTCAATCTTGATGTGTTTGGAGCGCTGATGAAACACAGGATTAGCAGACATGTAAGTTGCACTGAGATTGTCACACAACAAGATCGGCGGATGAACAAGAGGTGCTCGCAGTTCATGAAGCAATTGCTGGATCTAGATCAATTATGTGGATGTGAAGGCAATGGCGCGGTACTCAGCTTCGGAGCTGGATTTAGCCACAACATTCTGTTTCTTGGACGACCAGCTGACAAGATTACCACCATAGAAGATGGCGAACCCATGCTGAGAGCGACAATCATCACCATCAGAAGCCCAGCCAACATCGGAGAAGGCCACTAAGCGGTGATCAATGGACGGCCGAATGATCAAGCCAGAGGAAAGTGTGCCTTTCAGGTACCTGAGAATCCGTTTGACAGCGATCCAGTGCGTTTCAGTGGGAGAGTGCATGAACTGACATACCCGATTGACTGCATAAAAGATCTCAGGGTGGGCAATGGTTGCATACTGTAAAGCTCCAACAACACTCTTGTAGAGATGAGGATCATTGAACGGATCCCCGTCACGAACCAAACGCGAAGGCTCAGCTCAATCAGGCATTCTCTTTACGTGATCTTGGTGATCTTCACTATTTTCTTGGCATTGAGATGACTCGCACCAACAACACCATCACTCTAACTCAACAGAAGTATATCAGAGATCTCCTTCTGCGCAGGGCGTCTTGCATTTTTCTGCGCAGAAGGAGATCTCTTATATACTTCTGTTGAGTTAGAGTGATGGTGTTGTTGGTGCGAGTCATCTCAATGCCAAGAAAATAGTGAAGATCACCAAGATCACGTAAAGAGAATGCCTGGTTGAGGAAGACGGATGAAAGTACCAATCTCAGAGGAATCAGATCTTGTAATAATCAAGTCATCAACATAAACCAAAATATAGATGACAGAACGAGATTGGCGCCTAACAAACAGAGAGGTGCCAGACTTGCAGGAGCTGAAACCATGTTGAAGAAGAAAAAGGCGGAGCTTTGTGAACCACGCCCTTGGAGCCTGTTTCAAACCATACAAGGCTTTGCGAAGGAGACAGACATCGTTAGGACGGGAAGGATCAACAAACCCATACGGCTGAGCCATATAGACTTGTTCAGATAAGTCGCCATTTAAGAAGGCATTATTAATATCAACCTGACGAAGACACCATGAGTTCGTAAGAGCCAGCAAGAGCACAATGTGGATGGTAGTGGGCCTGATGACAGGGCTGAAAGTATCAAAGTAATCAACGCCTTCTTCCTGATTGAAGCCCTTTGCCACAAGTCTGGCTTTGTAACGTTCGATGATTCCATCAGCCCTGTGTTTGATTCTAAACACCCATTTACAACCAACAATGTTAGCATGAGTAGGACGAGGCATAATAGTCCATGTCCTATTACGTAAAAGGGCATCAAACTCAACCTGCATGGCATGCTGCCATTCTGGGGATTTGGATGTTCTGGGGATTTGCATGCACCCTCCTCAGAGGGTAGAGGATGTTTAGTGGTGAAAGCTTTGGGTTTAAGGTCATTGGTTTTTGCACGAGTTGTCATAGTGTGTCTAGAGTCAGAAGCAGGTCTAAAATAAGAGGGAACCAAGGGAGGCTCAGGAGAAGGAGAAGGGGAGTTACCTGAATCTGACGAGGAGCTAGCCGAGAGGTCACCCTCCAGAGAACATGAGACCGAACCATAGGACGAGGCCACAGAGGGGGTTGCCGAGGAGGGGTCGGAAGAGTCCCCGGGTGACGAGGCTATAGGGGTGGCCAGTTGTATGGGAGAAGGAGGTGCAGCGGGTGTGGGGGAGGCAACGGGTGGTGGTGGACATGGTGAGGTTGCATGTTGAAGGAGAGACAAGGTGGGTAATGATGGTGGACAAGGGGAAGGTAGTGGTGATATGTGGTGAGGGTAAGGGAAGGTCGATTCATCAAATATGACATGTCGTGCAATGTAGACTCTGTGAGTAGGAACATGAAGGCAGAGATAGCCTTTGTGTCTAGAGTTGTAACCAAGAAAGACACATGGCAAGGAACGATACTCAAGTTTGTTGGAATTATAAGGTCTTAGAAAAGGATAACATAAACACCCAAATGATTTTAAGAAACTGTAATCAGGGAATTTGCCATACAAAACCTCGAATGGAGATTTGTGATGTAAGACTGGGGTGATAGTGCGATTATGCAAGTAAACTGAAGTATGAAAGACATGTTCCCAAAAGGTGGTAGGTAACTTGGAGTGAGAGAGGAGAGCAAGACCCTTTTCAACGATTGTGCGATGACGACGCTCAGCCGCACCATTTTGTGACGGAGTATGAGGGCAAGAGATACGATGAATAATGCCCTGCGAGTCAAGCAATCTAGAGATAGGTCGGTATTCACCCCCCCCCCCCCCCAATCGGATTGAAATGTTTAATTTTGGTTGAAAACTGAGTTTCAATCATCTTTTGAAATTGCTGAAAGTAATGCAGAACTTGAGATTTATGAGTGAGGAAGTAGATCCAAACAAATTTGGTGCAATCATCCACAAATAGGAGAAAATAGGAATTGCCATTAAATGAAGACACAGGGGCAGGGCCCCAAACATCTGAATAAATTAAATCAAAGGGAAATTGACTAGACTCATGGGGACTATTGAGAGAGAGAGTCGGTGACTCTTCCTAAGTTGACAAGGTTCACAGACACGCTTAAGATTATGCTGGGAAATATGTAACTGAAATCTAGAAACAAGACGCTGAAAAACTGACTCATGGGGATGACCCAAGCGCTCATGCCAAATCTGAAGGGAAGTCTTTTCGCCAAGGAAAACTAGAGGTGGGGGCTGCCGGGAAGGAGTAGGTTGTAGGTGATATAGGTTGTTCTCAACGATTCCTTTGAGGAGGGTGCGTCCCTACTTGTCCTTGACATAACAACACAGGGGAAAAAACAACATGTAAGCATTATTGTCTCTGGTTAATTGAGAAACACTTATCAAAGTCTTTTTAATTTCAGAGACAAACAGAATGTTATGTAATTGAACGGGTCGGGGATAGGCAGGAAGAGTTGAGTTACCCAAGTGCGTAATAGGGAGAGACATACCATTGCCCACTTGCAAACCTTCATTGCCGGTGTAGTCGGAATGCACAGAGAGGTTGCCGAAATCAGAAGTGACATGATTCGTTGCACCAGAGTCGAAGTACCAGTTCGGATCCACCAAAGTGGACGGTGGATGACCAATCTGATATGCCTGGCGCTGATTTGAAGGCGTGGGAGGTTGCTGATGCTGCTAATACTGTTGTTGCGAGAAGCCTCTGCCCCTGCCTTCGCCTCTGCCGAAGCCACTGCGGCCGCCACGCTTCCCACTGGAGGTATTTGTAGGCGGAAAGTCACTGGTGTTGAGGCGATTCCAGCAATTCACCGCCTCATGACCAAGGCGAGAGCAAATCTGACATTGAGGCCGAGAGCAAGATGAGTCCGGAGAAGAGGAGTCCGGGCGCTGGGTGGACTGAGTGGTCTTGGAGCCACGGCTGGCAACATTAGTCGTGATGGATGAGTCAGATGACGGGGTAAGGGAGGCGCTGATGCGTTCTTCCTCTTGTAAGAGGAGGCCGAGGAGATCATCGGAGAAGAGCGGCGTCTTCTGCATCGAGTAGGTTGTGAGGAAACCGGCGTAGAAGATGTCCAGACCGTTGAGGATGTACTCGACAAAGTCGGAATCCGAAACAAGATAGGAGCACTCAGCCAAAGCGTCTGAAAAAGATCGCTTCTTTTCAACATAGTCAAGGATGTTGAGAGACCCTTTCTTGAGATTATGCATCTGTTGCTTGAGAAGCATCTGTCGAGCCCTGGTTTGGGCGAAGAACATGCGCTCAAGGATTCCCCAAGCTTCAAGAGTGGTTTGAGCCCTGGCGACATGAGCGAGAAGAGACGTGGTGAGCGTTGTGCGAACCCAGAGTAATATAAGCTTGTCCTTCTTGCGCCATTCAATGAAGGTGGGATTGGGGGACGGCGGTGTTAGAGATGTGAATGAGACCAAAGTGTCACACATCGGAAAGTTGAATATATCAAGCCCTAGTATATGAGTCGGTGGGCTACTCCTTCTAACGCCAATTGGTTTTAGAATGGAACCTCACTCGGCTTGTGTGCTAGGCTACTAGCGCATGTGCGCCCATGCACACGACCCCCAATCATCGGTCCGAGTCGGACTTTGATATGGTATCAGAGTGGTTAAGCCTAACGGCCCGTCTTTCGATCCTGGTCTGGGTTACTAGTGGTCCAAGTGCCAACTAGATGGTCATTCCTAGTTGCACTTGCGGGGGCGTGTTGAGATGTGAATGAGACCAAAAGTGTCCCACATCGGAAAATTGAACATATCAAACCTAGTATATGAGTCGGTGGGCTACTCCTTCTATTGCCAATTGGTTTTAGAATGGAACCCCACTCGGCTTGTGTGCTAGGCGACTAGCGCATGTGCGCCCGTGCACACGACCCCCAGTCATCGGTCCAAGTCGGACTTTGATATGTTGAGATGTGAATGAGACCAAAAGTGTCCCACATCGGAAAGTTGAACATATCAAACCTAGTATATGAGTCGGTGGGCTACTCCTTCTATTTCCAATTGGTTTTAGAATGGAACCCCACTCGGCTTGTGTGCTAGGCGACTAGCGCATGTGCGCCCGTGCACACAACCCCCAGTCATCGGTCCAAGTCGGACTTTGATATGGTATCAGAGCGGTTAGCCTAACGGCCCGTGTCGATCCTGGTCTGGGTTACCCAGTTGTCCAAGTCTCAACTAGATGGTCATTCCAGTTGTCCAAGTCTCAACTAGATGGTCATTCCTAGTTGAACTTGTGGGGGCGTGTTAGAGATGTGAATGAGACCAAAGTGTCCCACATCGGAAAGTTGAATATATCAAGCCCTAGTATATGAGTCGGTGGGCTACTCCTTCTAACGCCAATTGGTTTTAGAATGGAACCTCACTCGGCTTGTGTGCTAGGCTACTAGCGCATGTGCGCCCATGCACACGACCCCCAGTCATCGGTCCGAGTCGGACTTTGATAGGCGGATCAGTGGAGCCAGAGGCCACCGGTAGTTGTGCAGGAGGAGGAGCATCGGATGTCAAGAAGGATTTGAGCCCGAACGCTTCCAGAGCCGACTTGATGGTGTGCCTCCATAGGGTTTAGTTCGTTCGATCAAGTCAAACGTTCAAGGTCGGAAATTGGAGGGCATGCATAGAGCCCGACCCGGATGCGGCAAAGAGGAGATTGCCGGCGTTCTTGGGGTTGCTGGAATCGACGACGTTGTCGCCGGTGGAATTGGGAGAGTTGTCTGGAGGAGTCGACATGATTGACAGTAGTCGAGGAGATGGGAAATTGATGGAGGATCGGGATTAGGCTGATACCATGTAAACTTATGAATTGTTCTGTAAAGAGGCTTGATGCCTTTCTTCATTGATTTCATGTGTACTTATACAAATTGACAATCCTTGCTCTCCAAGGCTATACAAGATATAGATGGAAGATAAAAGATTTTGTGAAGATATGACATATCTTAGAAGGTAAATTCTATCTAAGGCATATCTAATCCTAACAAATAGGTCCGTTTATAGCTATAATTTGTGAGTTGTAGCTCTTCATATTTATTAAAGGGATACAGTTTACTGAATTTGGTATGCTATTGATCCCTGGGTGTGTTGAGGTCCTTCTTTTCCCTACCGTATGTGCTTATAGTTTTGAACCAGCAGTTTTGAGTATTGTTTTGAGGTTGAAAATAAGGGAGACGAACAAAATGTGACTTTCTCAATTTCTTCTAATAAAGTTGAAAGTTAAATTTGTATTATTGCCTAATGATCATTTAGTTGGTTAATTCATTTCACCTCTCTTTATTCATTTTAAATTCAAACTTTTATTCATTTATAATTCAAATACATCAGTACTAAATCCAGTTGTATCGGAACTCACCAAAAAGAGGAGGATGAGAATAAATTGATTGAATTAGCAATAGATTTTTATGTCAAACTGTATAGAATCACATGTTTTATTTTGGTTCTGATTTTGATCCAAAATCCCTATACATGTAGCAATATTTCGGTATGTACCTTGTGTTGTGGTAATCATTATCATAAAAGGGTGATGATTAACAAGAACTTACCAATGTAGCAGGCATAGCTAAGATTTCAAAGGCGGGATGACTGTGCTATTGATTCCTTCTTTGAGAGTGGTGAAAGTATGTGCTCCATTGCACGCTATTTGGATTGGTTTAGGAAATCCCTAAGTATAAGCTAAATAATCAAAATAAGAAATGGTTCATGAAAATTCAATTATAAATGAACTCAACAAGAAGCTTAATCATAACATTACTAATGGCAAAAACAGAAACAGAAATTGATAATAGACGGTGCATCCTAACTACTCAACCTCTAGAAAAACTGACCTCGATGTCATCTCCTTTCCTCCTTCTCCATGGACTCCCGTGTGCAGAACAATCCAGCCTTCAATTTTCTGCACAAAAACACCACTCTTAAGCGAGTATAATTCTGCAAAACACCACTCTATGGGTTAAAATGTTGTGATATTTGTTATGTTCCTAGCCATTCCTTAGTCTATAAATAGACCTTGTAAGATTGGAGCAGGGGTATGCAATAAAAGATTCATATTCTCCCATCCAACTTTATATCCCATCTATTTCTTCTCTCTCTCGCCAGTCGCCTCTCACCTTGTTCTGAATTTCTCTTCTCACCTACTCTCTCTCTTTGCTCTTTGTTCTGAATTGGTTCTGTGTGGCTTGGGCCATAACAGATTTGGTATCCAGAGCCAATCGATACTCACTTCCGCATTACCAATTTCAGTCGAAATTTTCAGATTTTTTTTTTTACGAACAACATCAATGGCTGAAGGAATTAAGACGATCGAAGATTCAAGCAGTTGAAGATTTTTCTTGAATAACCATGGCAGAGGGTAGCACAATCGACGACACCCTCAGGAGGATCGAATCGCAACCGAACGTTTCAACAAACGATGGATGGATGCGGCGATGGCAGAAGATCGAAGAAAGCATGAGCAAGTTGCGATTGAAGGAGACATCGGCGACGGATTCAGTCGATTCGAGTTCACAGGTGGCAGATTTGCGAAAAGATCCAAAGGAACGAACACGTCTCATCAAGGTTCGTCTGGAGCTCTATCCAATCTCTTGGGAAATTTTGGACAAAATTTTCTCTAAGTTTGGGATGATAGAGTATTTGGAAGTGTTCTGTCGAGGCGAGGAATACCATTCCACGGTTCGTTTTCAAAGAAAAGAGTCAGCAATGGAAGCCTTGGAGCCTTTGAATCATAGATACATTTATGACATTTGGTGCCGATTGGAGTTGTTCTTGCTGAGTTTGATAGAGCCACCGTCGATATCGAATCAAGAGATCACAGGGGAGCAATCTATGACAGTCGAAGCTCCAATGGTTCAAGATTCACCAGGTAAGCATTCACAGGATTCGGTAGTTGTCGATGAATTAAAAGAGGACCTGGAAGAAATTGAAGCTCAAATTGTTTCGGATTCAACCAGTAGCGTCGGTCGAGAATTCATGGTACTACCGGAGTCTGTTATGGGTTGTGGAGCCTTGAGCGCATATCAGACAACAACATCCGCAACTCAAGAAGTGGCACCGCCAGCGAATCCAAATTCAACGTCGACCCCAATGGATGTTCTTGGAGATGTGTCTAAAGAACGAGAAATTGATAGCAGCACTGCTCTCAGTCTTCTCCAAGAATCGGGCAATCATCTTAGTTCGTGCAACTTCAATACGAAGGAAGAAACAAAAATTCCAAAGGCATCTCCGTTCGAAGACCCTGAGAATCAAAACCCAGTGCCTCATACCCAACCGGCCAACCCAACCAGGTAACATCTAATCCATGTTCTGTCATGATTTTCGATAGTCCATCCAAGGAATTGGGTGAGTTAGTTGACCTCTTGATTGAGCTAATAGAAATCAGGATGGCAAATTGGAGAAAGGATTCAATTGTGTGTTGGAGTGCACACAAGGTGTTTGTCAAAATGCCTAGTAGGGGTGTTCACTTGCCAATGGCTTTGTCAGTCTGCTCAGATTGTCATAGTTGTGAGCCAATAGGTTTTGATTTTGAAGATGAACTGAAACACAATTCCATCACCTTGCCTTTTGATAGAGGAAGAGTTTTTGATGCTTCCATTCGCTGTGTGTCTGCTATGGGAACTGATTCTTGCAGGGAGATCTATGCATTCAAATTGCTAGTTTATGAGCCAGGGGGATCACTAGTTGGTCACAGATTGCTACGAGTTGGAGTTCATAGGGGGTTGAAGATGATTTTGGTTTTTGATCCGGGTGGTGAACTTGATTCTTGTATGGCTTTCTCAAGCTGGCACAAGAAGATTGTGGGTGCTATCCTACATCGCTATCACTCAGAACTGCAGCTGGGTTTAGTCCCTGAATTTGAGGATATAGGCCTTACTAAAAGGGATCGTGGGGGCTGTAAAAATTCAGAATTACAAGCGAGTCAGTTAGTGCAACAATTGATGTTGTCATTAGATCATTAGTGTTCCAATTCAGTTTACAAGGCCATGGTTGCATTGGTTGGTTACTTTGGGAGCTGCACACAATATGTGATCATGGTTGAACAGAACAAGGCCATGTCATGGAGTATACCAGGAAGCATAGCAATCTTGTGTTTGGTTGCTTTGGGTGCTGCACATTACATCATCTTTGCTAATTCATGAGTGTTCCTTGAGTCTTGGTGATCATCTTTCCAGTAAACAAATGGAGCTCAAGAAAGTGGAGATGCAACTGTTGTCATCCAATTTTTATTTTTATCTTACTGGAAACAAATGGAGGTGATGACAATTAGGTGGTCACACAAGAAGTACATGGGGGCTGTCATGAAATTCAAAGAGTCTTAGGAGCTGCTGCACACGTTCTTAATCAGTTCTCTCATTTTCAATTGTGTCCTTAGTTGATTGTAAGCCTTGAGACAAGGCTCTCCAAGGGATGGGCAGTGTTATGTCCTTAGTTGATTGTAAGCCTTGAGACAATGCTCTCTAAGGGATGGGCAATGTTATGTTCCTAGCCATTCCTTAGTCTATAAATAGACCTTGTAAAATTGGAGTAGGGGTATGCAATAAAAGATTCATATTCTCCCATCCAACTTTATCTCTCATCTATTTCTTCTATCTCTCGCCAGTCGCCTCTAACCTTGTTCTGAATTTCTCTTCTCACCTACTCTCTCTCTTTGCTCTTTGTTCTGAATTGGTTCTGTGTGGCTTGGGCCATAAACAATATTAAACCAGAGAAGTGATATAAGAAACTAAATAGTTCAATCCCTGAAGCTTCACATGTGACAGAAGACTTGCAATTCGTTGATCCCCAACAAGAAGGCAATCTTTGATTGATATCGACTTAAAGTCGGGGCAGAGCTTCCCAATAGCCAGCAAACCCTTATTCCCAACATTTTGGCAGGAATCGACTGTAAGAGAGGTCAACTTAGGATAGCCCTGTGCAATAGCAACCACAAGGGCCAGTGCCAACTGAAATAGCAGCCAATCTCACATCAGTGGCCTTCTTCTCTTCCAAGAACCTGGTGAGGAACCCATCATCCTTCCCCACATCCTCAGATTCAGATCCGTCGACGCTCAGTTAGTTGACCTGAATGTGTGAGGCAGCGCTTGGAACCGAGGGCGCATGAGCTCCTCTCTTGGCTGCCTGGCAAATGATGAAGGATCTCAAATAAGCACTCATCAGGGAGAGCATCAATAGAGGTTTGCTTCTTCTGCTCAAATCTCTCTCGAAAGGGAATGACAGACAGGGGCGCTGATCCGAGCCCTCTTGCAAGGGAAGAAGTCGTCAGCACGGTCGCCAACAGGCATCAAGTATTCAACTCCCATGGGGTAAAAATCATCATCACCTGAAAACAATCAAACCCCCAAAAATCCAATTGAGTTTCTCAATATGAATGTTCAACTTGTGCCTTAAAGGTTTTGATTAGAAAAACTATGAAACTAGAATTATAATTCATCTTGATGTGTTTTATTATTGTATTCGTATTAAAACACTTATTATTCTAGATACTAGGTCATTAACCGCGCGCGTTTCATCTTGTATATATTCCGGATGCCCTTTCAACCAATCTAAAAGAATTTCATAAGTTTAATGGGCAAATACGTACAATAATGTCTCACAAGTTATTAATAAAAAAAATACAACAGCCTAAAATATTTGCAAATCTACATGATATATGGAAATCTCGTAGCTAGTAAACAAGAGATTCATTTGAATTTACAATCTAAATTTACTTTTGCGCTGCATATTACAGTGCAGGATAAAAAAGAGTGACCTAAACATCGAAATTAGACACGAAGGAAAGGAAAGGCAAACCTTCAAGAGTGCAACGAAGGGAAGAGGGTTTGGAAGGTGAGGCATGGAGAAATATTGATCTCGAAGACAGTGAATTAGGTGAGATTGAAGAAGAGAGGGCAACTGTGACCGCAGAGGGGCACTATTTTTGAGGGCGGTGAGCTGAAAATTGCTTCAATTAAGTTTAAACCTGACAAAAACAAGCTATATTTTAGATAAAGAGAGAAAAGAAGAGTCAAAATAAATTAAGATAAAACTATTTTTAACCTAGGCTGCTCCAATTTCCCGAGGACTAATACCATCATAAGGGACCTCTTGATTGGAAAAGACAACAACGGAAGTATGTTCGTGATAGATATGCAACATAGAGATTAATTTCCAACTAAAGCATATTTTGGTAGCCTAGGCAAATCACCTAATAATAACTACAGTGCATAAGGATGAAAATTTGGGAAAGTAATTTGTATCAATGAAAAATGATGGATTTTAAAATTATTACCTATCGAGGATGACAGGGAGGCGTTGAAGGACACCGGATGGACTTCGAGGAGGCGATTGAGCCATCCGGATTAACCATAGATCTAAAGGCAAAGTGGATGTGGGAACCATCCGGAGCTTGTACTTGACACCCATGAAAGACACCACCCCAATCATCGTCAGCTCCAATCCAACCACCTACAGTAGAAAATCGACTAATTCGAGGGGTTCACCACCCCCAATCTCCGCCAGAGGAAACCCTAGAACAACCAAGGCCTCTTGCTGCTTCCTCTTTTCTATAATCGGTCAATAATTACGAGAATCGAGTAGGTTTCGGAAGAAAGATAAAAGATTAGGCACCATCTTGATGATCAGGGATGAAGCTATAGTGGGGCGAAATCACACAGGAAATCATACACTTGTAAATTATATGGCTCACCTTTTACACAAAATGGTGAGCGTTTGTGGACGCAGTCAATCAGGAGTTGAAGCATTGAAATAATAATGCCAGATCAATTGCGGTTCCTCCCATCTCTTCGAACATCGGATCCAAAAGGAATGTGAATGAGCAAACCTCTCTTTCCAACTCCTAGGACTCTCAAAATGGATTCCCTGTATCTTCTTAAATACAGAAGTAATTCAACAGATCACAGTCAATTCATAATTTTTCCAGCTCAAGGAAAGAAATTTAAGTTGTTTTACTACAAGGCCAATTACCTCATTGACAAAGAACTGAACCGATATCTTACGGAGTCTGAAAAGGCCTGAAATTCAGATGATGAAACTTCCTGTTTCACTGCCCCCAACAGAAGCTTGACCGGTTGAGTTTCTGTGCGTTCATAGAGCGTGAAAAAAGAAAAAAGGTTCGTCAATGGACTGGAAGTATTTTTCCTTCAAGTAAGATACTGCCTCTAATCTAAAATAGATGATTTTTTAGGAAATAAATGTTTTACTTCTTTGAAAACATCATCATTTTACTAAATTTTTCATAAATTTTACTACAGTAATACCTTGTACACATTTTAAGAAATCAACAGATTTTAACAAGTCAACGGCAAACAAATCGATACAAATTATTACAATCTAATACCTAGAAAATCTAAACGATCATCTATTATTGATGAAATGATCATCTATTTTTTATCAGAGGGCATAAGATGCAGCAGTATAAACCATTCAGATACCTGTGGTTTGAGACTTTAGCAGTGTCATTTGGAAGTGGTAAAGACGCATTTATAGGGATTGTAGCTCGCTCGTTTTCATTTCCATCAAGCACCAAAGATGAAGAAACAGTGGGGCCTGGAGGGGCTGTTGCAGGAGAGAAAACTAAAAACCGTGAATGGCCTCCCAAAGAAGAGGATCCACCACGATCTCCCCTTCTAGGAAACTGATACTGGCTCCCCATAGCAGCAGCCAGGTGCTGACCGAATCAAGCCCTAAAACACGCAAACGCCGCGATTCAAGGGGCGTCGGGTGCGATTCAGGGGGCATCGGGACTGATGACAGGAGGAGGAGAAGTCGGAGGAAGAAAGAGCGGCGGGGGAGGAGAGAGATGAAGAAGAAGGGGCGAAGTGAAATCTAATCCAGCCCTAAGACACGCAAACGGCTCAATTCAGGGGACGTCGGGGTGCGGGGCATCGGGGACGGCAAGAGGAGGAAAAGTCGAAGGAAGAGGAATCGGGGGCATCTGGGACGGCAAGAGGAGGAGAAGTTGGAGGAAGAGACAACGACGAGGGAGGAGAGAGATGAAGAAGAAGGGGCGATGGACGGTGGAAACAGGAGGCATGGACGGAGAAGACGATGTGATTGTATAATCAGGGAGAAACCGTGTGGAAATTCTGAATTTACCCCCGAATTATTCTATAAAGATGAAGTAGATGGAAGGGCAAAACTGTAATTAGCATTTACAGGAATTTTTTTCAAAATATTCATTAAAAAATAATTAATTACAAAAATATTGAAGCTTTTAAACTATTTACGCATAGTAATCAGAAAAACGCGGTCTACCGCATTTTATTCATAAAGGAAAAATGTGAAATTGGAGAAAATGTTGGCAAAAATTTAACAAAAGAAACGCGGTCGATCACCAGAGGAGTGGAGGAGGAAACTCGGGCACCACCAGAGGAGGAACCGGCTGCAACCTCCGACGCCGACAACCCTCTCCTCTTTCCTTCGGCCTCCGGCCTCTCCTTTCCAACAACCTCCTTTCGTCCGCCTACTCGAGAGGTCCAAGACGGCTGCCCTCCCTTCTCCTTCTCGGCGGCCTCCTTTCTCCTCCGGTGGCCGGCCTCGCTTCCTTTTCGATCTGGATCTGGGCAGTATAAAGCCTCTTCACAGTGATTTCTCTTTGAAGCTTCCTCTTCGATATGGATCTAAGCCGGCTCCGCTTCCTCTTCGAAGCTTCCTCTTTGATCTTATTTGGGCTTCGATCGGAGTCGGCCTCGCTTCCTCTTGGATCTGAGACGAGCCTTACTCTTCGAATCTGAGATGGCCGGGCTTCGATCTGGGCAATTTCAAGCCTCGCCGCGTTTGGAAGCAACATTCAATCTGGGCGGTATTCCGCCATATCTGGGCGGTATTTCGAGCCTTTTCGATCTGAGATTGGGGGTTGCCGACCTCGAAGATTCCGCCAATGACGAGGGCTCCGACGACCTAATTCTGGTGGAGAAGGCAAAGGAGGAGGCGGAGATCGTGGCGGAGCGGGCAAGAGAGGAGGTGCAGGTGCGCCGGCAGCCTGATTTCTTCTCCTTCCCGGTGATTTCTCCTCCGGCGGCCCGAGGTCTTCTTCTGTTTAACTTTTCAATTCCAAAAAAAAAAAAAACAGAGAGAGACGCGGATTGGGGCAGCGTCTCTGTTGTAAAATGTTTTGGGAAATTACAAAATTGATCCCAAATAAAATTAATAATAGAAACGCGGTCTCAGACCGCGTTTCTTTTGTTAAGTTTTTGCCAGCCTTTTCTCCAATTTCACATTTTTCTTGAATTGGTAAATAAAGAGCGGTCATTTCGGGGTTCGAACCAGGGACCTATTGTGAATAAAACGCGGTCTCATACCGCGTTTTTCTGGTTACTCTACAAAAAATGAATATTTTTGTAAATAGTTTAAAAGTTTGAATATTTTTGTTAATTAATTATTTTTTTAGTGAATATTTTGAAAAAAAAATCTTTATATAGTAATGATGATATTTAATTTTCAAAAATGGTAATTTTATTCTCTATCCTATTTATTAATTTTGGTTTCCATCATTTTTTCATTAATTCACCAATTTTTCATATCTTTTTTTATTTATAAATTAATAATTCGAGATCATACGCACCTTATTCTCGAGAGGTCGGTAAAACGACAGACAACCATGTTAAGAATTAAGATACAATACAAGGGAAAAATAAAAATTGCTAAAATGATAATTAATATTCTTTTTTATTTTAATCTCTTCAAAAAGTGTGAAGTTTGTTAGAAGAACAAACTTCACACTTTTTGAGTGACACTTGAGAAAAATCAGAAAGGGTGAGAGAGAGGGAGAGAAAGAGAAAAGTAAAAGAAAGTATGCAGTGGAGAGAGAAAGCATGCAGAGAAGAGAGAGCATGTGAAACAAAAAATTAAAGTTGCAGAGGAGAGAGAGTGATTAGTTAGGATAAGACAGAGAGAGATGGAAGAGTCATCTCTCATCTATGACTTTACCGTTGTTGTTTCACTTTGAAGAAGATGCAATTGGACGGGAGTTTATTTGCAGGTTGACGTGTAAGTAGTTAGTTTTAACTGGACACCTAAAGCAAAACGACATGACATATATTGGAATCGACTGGACAAGAGTTATCGGAGAAACAGATTCTCCATCAACTTTGGATAGAAAATGAGCAAGTTTGCTTTTATCGAAAGGCTACGCGAGAGGTGTCTCCCTCAAATCTGAAGCAAATTTACCCATTTTCTATCTGAAGCCGATGGTGAATCTGTTTCTCCGATAACTCATGTCCAGTCGATTCCAATATGTGTCATGTCGTTTTGCTTTGGGTGTCCAGTTATGCTTACATGTCAACCTGCAAATAAACCCCCACTCAATTGCTTCTGCTTTGATGGTTTTTATCTTTTCTTTTTTTTTTGATTAGGTAAAAATTCGGATGGGGAAACCCTATCCGAAAGCATCCCGTCGGATGAAGTCAAGAAGACATGTATCTAGGTAGAGCTCAGACCCCCGGTAGAGTAGCAAAGGTGTGCAACCTTATCCGCTACCCGGTTACCAATACGGGGAATATGTGATACACTAACATTATCTATTCATTGGATAAGGCTTTGGATATCTGACATAACCATTTCTATTTCCCAAGGACACCCAACTTGTGATCTTAGATAGTCCGTGATAATCTTAGAGTCTCCTTCTATTATTAGATCGGTTATCTTTAGTTCTCTAGCTTTTTCTATTCCTAGACGTAGGGCTAAGGCTTCCGCTATAAGAGGTGATTGTCCACCCTTAGCTTTTCCGCCAATGTTGATTGGATCTCCACGCCGGTCTCTGATGATGTATCCAATGGAACTGTTTGTGATTGATTTAAATGATCCGTCAAAGTTTAGCTTATATTTGCCCGCCAGAGGTTTCCTCCAACGATAGGTTTTCCTATTGTTCACAAAGAGCCATTTTCCCTTACTTTATTTCTGTAGGCCGTCATCCTCAATTTCATTCCATCTGCTAGCCTTCCTCCAGTTATCGATATTGGTCGTGATCAGTTTCTTAATAGCCTATGCAGAGGGGATGGTTTCATTTCTAAAGATTGTTTTATTCCTTATAAATCAAATGGTCCACCATCTAATTGCTATCCGTTGTTTCTTCTCCATCGGAAGAGTGGAACCTAAAATTTGTAGAATTTGATTCATATCTCTGTTTTCTGTAATTAAGTTGTTAATGTTTTGAGATATTTGTCCAGGAAATTGTTGATGGGACATTCTATGAATAGGTGAATGTCATCTTTCACGAACTGATTGCACAAGATACATGTGTTTGGTACTGCCACCCCTTTAAGGGCTAGCCGGGTAGCCACGGCGAGGCCTTTTTGTTTTATTTTCCAAATAAAGTTCTTAACTTTTGGTGGGGCGTCGAGTTTTCAGATCCATGAGAATTCGTTCGAAGGTCTTTGTGGTGTGGATGAGATTAAATTATAGGCACTTGTCGTTGTGAACCAACCCTTTTTGGCGGGCCACCAATACAGTCTATCTGAAAGGGGGGTGATTGGCAAGGGGATTTTCATAATGTCATCTACTATGGGCTTAGGAAGCACCGAAACAAGTTTCTCCTTCTACCATTGTCCTCCTATAATGAAATTGCTTACGGAATCATGTGGATTAATGTTATGTTGAGAGTCTATTTTGTCCTTTAGAGGTGACGTTGCAACCAAATTGTCTTCCCAAAACTTAATTGATTTTCCATCCCCCACCTCCCAGATGAGTCCCGTTTTGAATTTCGGGATTAGCAAACTCAGTTTCGACCATTGCCACGAGGCATTGCCTTTTCTAGAATAGGTAAGGATGTGGTTGTCTTTCAGATACTTGTATTGTATGATTTTGACCCAGTTATTTTCTGGTTCAGCTAGAATTTTCCAGATAAGTTTTAGTTGAAGAGCTTCATTCATATCTTTGGTTTTCCTTATTCCGAGTCCTCCATCCATTTTTGATTGACATATTTTGTCCCAACTTATTAATGGGCTATGTTGCGCATCATTGTTCCAGAAAAAGGTTCTGTTGATTTGATCGAGTTGTTTGTGAACCGCTACTGGGAGCATGAAGCTCTGCATTGAGTATAAAGGTTTTGATGATAAATTAGACACTATTAAGGTTGCTCTGCCTTGTTGTGAAAGGGTATTAGCACGCCATTTGCTCAATTGATCTTTAGATTTGCATATCATTTCGCCAAAGGTTTCCTTGGTAACCCTCCCATTTATGATGGGACAACCTAGGTATTTTTCCAGGTTTCGTTCTAGGGGTATGTTTAGAATTCCTTCTAGGTCTCGAGCTCTTGATCTATGAATACTTGGAGTGGTTTAAAAGGACGATTTATGGTAGTTTACTTTTTGACCTGAAAATTTACAGTAGTCATCAATTATCTCCTTAACTTTTTTACACGCAGAATAACTTCCTTTCGAAAATATTATTATGTCGTCCGCAAAGGCCAGGAACGGAACACAGGGGCCCGAATGGCCGAATTTAAATCCGATGTTGTTGTGGTTAGTTTCTGCCTCCTTCGAAAGTTTACGAGCAAGGATTTCTGCCCCGAGGAGGAAGAGGAACGGGAAGAGGGGGTCCCCTTGCCTCAAACCCCTTGAGGGTTTAAAAAGATCTGTAGGGCTATTGTTTACTAAAACAGAGAAAGAGATTGTAGTCACACATTCCATAATAATATCCACAAATTTTTTGTTGAAACCAAATTTCTGGAGAACTGCTTTCGTGAACTGCCAATCTACTCTGTCGTATGCTTTCTCCATATCAAGTTTTATTGCAGCCCATCCCTTGGTACCTTTTCTAGTGCGAAAGGGGTGGAATATCTCGTGTGCTATTAGGATATTGTCTTGGATTGCTCTGTCGGAAACAAAGGCTCCTTGTAATGGGTGTATAAGTTTTCCAATTACCATTTTCAGTCGTTCTGTTATTATCTTTGAGATAATTTTATACAAGGTTGAACATAGGCTAATCGGGCAATAGTGTGTAGTCATGGAGAGGTTATCATTTTTTGGTATAAGGGAGATAAAAGTGTGGTTAATTTGTTTTAACAGTTTGCCCGAGTGAAAGAATGCTTTTGTAGCTCGGAATGATATCGGAGCCAACGATGTCTCGATATTTTTTGTAGAATTCAGCCGTCATTCCATCAGGGCCGGGGGATTTGTTGTTCTCCATTGAGAAGACTGCTTTTTTTATTTCACTATTTGTTGGTTGTTGAATAAGTGATTTGTAATGATCGGGTTGATTTCATATAGGTATTCTTCTAGTTGAGGGACCCTATGCATTTGTTCCCGACTAAATCTTTTCTGAAAGTCTCTTTGAATTTCCCTTTTAATATTTTCATCGCCAATTATGTTGGTTCCTTCTGCTGAGGTAATTGTTCTAATTATCTTCCGGTTTCTTCTCCCTGTGGCTATTCTATGGAAATAGGAGGAGTTGGCATCTGCTAACTTTAGGTGTTTTGATTTAGCTCTTTGGTTTCAGTAAGTTTTATGGAAAAAGAGTAGCTTTTCTCTTTTAGACCAGAGATTCTGTTCTTTTGTGTATGATTCTGGGTTTTGGTTAGTTTGTTGGAATGATTGTATTTCGATTAGGGCCTCATCAACTTCTTGTAATTGTCGAAAGATGTTTCCAAATGCTTTCTTATTCCATATTTTTGCCTTTTGTTTGAGAATTTTTTTATTTATGTGTAATTCGGAACATAGCAGAACCTGCACATGAAGCTCTCCATGCTTTCTTAACAATATTTCGGAAATCTCTTCTTTGCAACCAAATGTTCTCGAATTTAAAAGGGGGTGGTTTAAAGTTATTGTTTTTGGAAATGTTAATTGAAATAGGGCAATGGTCCGAGTTAGAGAATGCACCATTTTTAGTTGCCAAATCGGAGAACATGTCGATTATTTCATGATGGACTAGCACCCTGTCAAGTTTTTCCAAAATGTTATCTAGGCCAAATTGCTTATTTCTCCAAGTAAATGGGTTACCGTACGAGGGGATCTCCATCATGGAGCATGCATCTTTGAATTCCATTAATCTCAAGAATCTTCCCGGAAGGATTTCTGCACCTCCGCTCTTATCTGACGGTTGACTTATTTCGTTTAAGTCTCCCATAACTAAGCATGGGATGTCGCTTTGGGTAATCAGATTGTATAGGTGTCTCCAAAAGTCCTCTTTTTCTGAGGGGTTAGGGGGGGCGTATACAAACAACATTAGACACTCAAAGTTCTCTTTTATGTTCATGTATTTTACGCCAATAATTCTTGGGAGATGAATAATCACCGAGATGGTTTCGTCTATGAAGGAGTTTTCATTCCAAAATAAGGCAACAACACCGGCGCGTCCAGAAGCCGGGGACCAACACATGTTTGTGAATCCCGTATTTTTCCAAAGAGATTCCTTTGGTTCTGATTAAATCTTTGTTTCAGCTAAAATTAGCATTTGTACACGATCTAGTGAGCGCCATTCATTCATGTTGGTCCAGAAGGTCGTTTTTCCAATTCCCCTACAATTCCAATATCGTATAATCATGACCACTTTGTTTTTGTATAGGCGGACAAAAGGTAAGCCCTCCCATACCCAAATCTTACTCTTTTTGCAATGTTCTCCATTTTTTCCAGATTAGTTTCCCTTTTGAGTTTCTTTTGTGAACTTTTAGTCTTTGAAAATATTTCTCTTACTGTTTTACTCGGACTACATTTACCATTAGGAAGATAGTGGTTAGCCTTCTTATAGTTTTTCTTAATAAACCTTCCACTCATAAATTTAGCTTTGATCCTTCTAATTTCAAGGTGGGTGATTAAGGTGACTAAATTTAGATGAGGAGTGGTAGAATGAAATTTTGATTGCCTCGAGTACCTATACTCAGGTTTCTTCGTTAAGTAGCATTCATTTGTAGTGTTATTTTGGTTTAGTTTCTTCGCCCCCCTCTCAAGGAACAAAGGGCAAGAATCTTTCTGTTGAGTGTGGTAGGAGATTGGAATGATCCTCTTAAGTACATGGCTACCTAGGAGTAGGTAATGCTTAGCAATAAACGGATCGTTAGATCCAATCTTCGAAGCCACAATGTTGTGTCTTATCTTGTAAAAAAATATGTTCTTAGAAGAGGGATTTCTACTCCATGTTAATGAGGTCATGGCAAGAGCTATTATTTGATGACGTTCATCGTAGCTCCTGGGGGGAGTCTATGTAGGACAAGAAGACTATACACTTGAAGGTTTCACAATTAGGATTCAGGCACACTATCAGATTTTGCCTTCTCTGGACCCTCACCTTCTTTATTGGCTTGATCGCGACATCGTGATGATGCAAAACTCTACTCCTAGAAATCATCACAAGACACCTTGATGTAAGGTGTCTGGTGATGTTTGGTTTTGTGCTGGAATCAAACTTAAGGAATGATAATTGATAAATTGCATGTTCATCTCTACTTGTATTTTTTTTAGAGTTTTTGTTCATTAACAAGCACATCTTGCAAACATATTTTCTACTTGTAGCTTGTTGTCGTAATTGATCACTTCCAGGCTCCAGCTATCCACCTCTTAAAATTATGTTTACCATCACTGCAAAACCGGGAGACAAACTGGAAATTCCAGATGGAAAAGTGATCGACAACAAGGTTAGCAGATTTGCTTTTCGTAGCCATTAGGTGGAGAGAGAGAGAGACATGAACACACCTAACCAAATACAAAATAAGCCTTCCTGTGCTACAACAGCAACATATTAGAGCTAAAATCGAGTTGGAAAATAGATGTCAGGACTATGATTTTGGGGATAACTCTTAGTTTCTTGAATGTCCAACCAATCAACAACTCGCATGCTTCCAGTAGACATTAATTTGAAGGATAAAAAAATCATAATAAAGTATAGATACTTGCAACCGATTCTTTGAAAATAAGAGTTTTGCAATATATGAGTTCCTAGTTTTTTTTTTTTGTAAGTTTCCTTATATATGTTAAAAGCAAAAAGAAATAGATGCAAAAAAACAAGCAAACCACCTGCAGTAATCTCTCTAGTTAGCTGAAATTGTTGGATTAATCCGGGATTTGAATCTCTGTCATTGACTGCTGTCATTATGAGCACTTAATTTACTCATTATTGGTTTTGCATTGAGATTTGACAATTGTTTTTTTGTCTCTGTCTAATGTTTCTTTGAAGAGCCTTCTTTGTTTGAAAGCTTTAATTGTGTTAACTAATATTGGCCTAATATATTTTATGGTTTGAACCACCTCTGGATTTGTAGTTTCTGCAATATGGATGTGCCTCATATCCTTATTATCTACTTATTCTCATTTAGAAATGCTTATTCTTAACTAATCTGTGATGGGAAACAAAAGATACACAAAGTTATGGGCTTATCGCAACTGTATTGTTGAATCTTGGGGTATAATTTAATTCAAATAACTATATTCTGCAATCTGCACATACATAATATTTAGGAGAATCATCATTTAAATGCTATGATGTTTGATGTATTATTTAAAAATCCATGTAGTTTGAATAATTGATGGGGGGTTTGATTTCCTATTTTTACTCACTTAAGTTACATCTTTTTCTAAAGTTAATATATAAAGAGTAATTTAAGCTGAAATGACCTCGTTTATTGAATCTTGTTAAATGTGATGTTTTTGGTCCATATGAGTTGGATTTTATGTTTATTTGAAAAAACTTAATAAATATTCTTTTTAGTGTATTGCAAATATATACGTATCAAATTTCGTACAAAATTGTTGATATAAAAGGTCGATATTGAGATTTAAAAAAAAACCAGCTCATGTATCAAATGGATCACATTTAACAAAATCTGTCGTGTGAAAGAAAAGCCTGGGGGAGGGCAGATAGTGGAGTAGATTTATAGGAGTATATAGTCTTCTTTGGGGTTTGAATATGAGCTTGTTTGGGCTCGGTTTGGATAATTTTCCTGTAAAGTTTTATCCACATATATATATATGATTTATCTTTTCAGAGTCATATATGGGGGGTGATTTTGAGGCTTAAGTTGTATTTATATGTTTATTTTGACATAGTGAAAAATTCCACCTGTTTATAAATAATATCATATTTCATGTCACCTGTGTGAAATTAGCAAAACTGCATTTCACATGTAAAATAAGAGGTCGAACCTCGTAGCATCTGAATGTATTTTTTCATAGTAATTATTCTTGGAATTTTGAATGACTGTCACAAGTGTTCTATAGAGTTCCACCTCTCTCTTACTTCACTTGTAAATTTTAATCTATTTTTCATTATTTGTTTATTGCAGAAGGTATCGACAGAGTAGAAGTCCAAGCAGTGGAAGGCGTTCAAGAAGCCACGATTACTGGTCCTGGTCTCGGTCTCGCTCTCCATCTCGTTCTAGCTCTCCCTCTTCAAGAAGGTTGTACGAGTTTTGTCGTTGCCATTATTATCTTATGAACTTGACAGAACTTGGTCGTCTTCGGTCAAGGAATGGGACTGAATGACTTTTTTTGTACAGGGGCAGGAGTGGATCAAGGCACTGACTGTACTGATAAGGCACGAATGCTATCAGGAGTTGTTGGTTGGTGCATTTTCCAGTGCATTCACGACTGTTTGTCAGCATCTTACTTGGGGTAATCTCCACAAACACACAGCTCGCCATTCAGACCCTAATGCTTGGTAAAGAGTAGTTGCTTCCCTTGTTTTTTATTTTATTTTTGTCTTTTTCCCCTCTTTTATGTGCTCTGTGCATGTGGCGTTTCTCTTGGATAGAAGAAGAAAATTGCATCTTGTTATTCAGACCATTATGATCTTGGCTTGATCTTGGCTTGTACCGAATGATGCAAGGATAGTAAGGCAATTCAACTGGTCTCTTCTTGTCCCATTGATATAGGTAAATTTTGTCATCTCTTGCATGATCACATAAAGCATCCAGCTTGGGTTCTCTTGTGAAAATGTGGGGAAAAATGAAAAGGACTACTCTCAATGAACCCGTACAAGGGCGCTTGGATAGTGGGTTGTACGTTGCATCGTGTGTCCCATGCTGGCAAAATCTTGTGAGGAGTGTGGGAATGAAGTGTCGCAAAGTCGCAAACACCTTTTAGTATAGTATGTTGCAAAAGGGAGGATTCTTTGTTTGATAGGAGGTGCTTTATGCTAAGACCCTACTACACGCACTCTTGAAAGTTGTAAAAGAAAGGATAGTGGGAATTGATCCCTGCCTTGATTCCACACCCAACATGCCCACTTTTAGCACTCTTACCTTACCTATATGCAAATTGTGAAGTGACTCATGCTTCTATTAATTAATATTATCTCCATGTTATGAATTTGAACACCTTTTTTGTTGAGATATTCTTTGTTAATCTTTGTCATATTATATTTAGTAGTAGCCTTTTAGAGGTCGGGAGGCATGGTTGGGGCTCGATTATAGCACCCTACTTCATGTTAAAACACTATCGATGGGTTTTTCTTCATCTTGCTTTCATTGAGTTCTAGCACCCTCATTTTTTTGCCCTTTTCTTATTTAATTGTAGTGGTTTCCCGAATTGGATTTCATTTGTACTGTAAGATTTTAATTGCTTCGGGCTTCCAATCTCTTATAGGATGAAGACGCAAGGCTATCGGTGAATAACCTTTTCCAGGGGAAGACCCTTATTTTAAGCTCCCTCATGAACCTTCAAGGCTAGATATATTTCTCAAGATCAATGGAATTTCTACCTACCGTAGCTAAATTCACGGGTATGCCTGGATTTATTTTATTTTACACCTCATTTGATGTAAATCTTCACCCATTTGAATTGCCTGCCCATGAATTTTATATTCTCTGGTTGCCACCCATGAACAACCATGGAATGGTTCCACTTTGTCACTTACTATACATTTACAACTTATAGTGTTGATTACAAGTTATGAAAAACCATGATTAATACCCTATTCCAATGACGTAGTGCTGCGCCCTTTAAACTGTTGTTTTCCCCCCTTCTGTTAGGGTGCTTTTGTTCTATGTCGTCTATTCAAGAAACCCGTTGACAAAAATCAGACATATGAAGACGATGAAGTTTCCAACTGTGATGACATCACATTGAAGCAATTGCTGGTTCTCCTACAGTAATCAGTTCGACTTCACTTGGACAGTTACAGTCAGATGCACTTCTTATTCACCAATCTCTTGGATCTTGTGGACAGAGTATAGAGGATCCAGGAAATAGAATTACTGATAACAACTTTGCCTGTGCGTCTGAGTGCTTGATATCCGATTCATCAATGCCAGCTCAGAGTCGTAGCAACAGCTATAACATTCATGATGATGGTCAATTGAATAAAGTGAAGACACCTGAGGTGAGTAAAACAATCGTACATTACAACTTGATTAATGAAAACGCTCCTGCTGTGTTATAAGTTGAAGGATATACTGTAAGCTAATGTGTTGTTTCTTAGATAGTGTTTCTTATGCCTGCGTGATTGCTTGTGAATATATTAAAATGTTGTTATCTACATTTTACTTGAATACAGTATAGCTGTATAGGCAATTAGGCATAGCAAGTGATGATCAATGATAGTTAAAGTCCAATATTTTAAAACATTACTGAAATATTTCGGTCTTTTGTGTTGTGTTTTTTAAGGTAACTTATGAATGGCCTGGTCTGCCAGCGGGTGTTAAATTTGATCCATCTGATGTTGAGCTCTTGGATCATCTCGCTGCTAAACGTAGAGTTAAGAATGCAGTGCTTCACATGTTTATTGTCGAGGGCTCAATGAGGATAGAGGGATTTGCTACACCCATCCAAAGAATCTACCAGGTAAAGTCTCTGTCCTACAATTCTACATCCCGGGACGTTGAGTTTTACTTATGGACTATGGAGTGAGAGCATTTCTTTGCACTATATGTCTATATGCAAACAACTTGCTCATTGTACCGTACTAAATCAACTAGGTGCTAAGAAAGATGGAAGCTGTATCCATTTCTTCCATAAAACTGCGAATGCATATGCATCTGGCCCAAGGAAGCGTCGCAAGATCCAAAGCGAACAATTTGAGGAGAGAGTCCACTGGCACAAGACCGGCAAGACCAAACTAATTGTTGATATGAATGGTGTTCAGAAGGGGCATAAAAAGAGCATGGTCCTTTACAAATGCTCAAAGAAAGGCACAAAGGCAGTGAAATCCGTATGGGTTATGCATCAGTATCACTTAGGGGCTGAAGATGATGAGAGAGAAGGTGAATTGGTTTCGAAAGTATCTTACCAACCGCAGAAGGAAAAGGAGAAGGACAGCAAAGTTATGGTCCACATGCAGAAGCAAACTGAGGACAACAATGTTATAATCTACGAAGAACCTCTTATGGCGATGAATCCAAATGCGCCCAAGACTCCAATACCGAATCCCCCTAGACTTGGGAGTGCTGATATATTTGACGATGCCCCTGCTCAGGTTAGCATTTACCAACTACTTTACCACTTTTGTACTTGTATTTGCAGTTTTTCCTGTCTTTATTGTATTCGTTTAGTGCATGCTAAACATCATTTGTGAGGATTGGTTTTTGTAAATTTGATATATGTTTCTTGAATAGTTAGCTGTTAGCATAAGAAAATGTACAAGTAAGATTGTTTGATATGAGAAACAGAGGATATCATATGAAATGTCAACTATATGCACTCATATGAATGCACAAGGATTTTGTAGTATCTTTTGATCTGATTAGTGTCATATCTCTTTTGGTTATTTTATCCTGCCTGTGTTTACAACTGAGCTGATCTGATTCTATCAGGGTCTCAAACCCATTGCTGAAGCATCTGGGCAAGCATGTACTCTGCAACCTGAAGAAGCTTTTAAGTGTATCCCATTGCTGATGCCTCGGAGGTTCAACAATGGCTGGCAAACAGAAGTAAGGGTGGTGAGCCTTTGGAGAAAGAGTTTGCGCGTGTAGCTCCCAAAGGTAGGTATATATACAAAACAGATGTTCAGTTGAAAAGGGGAGGTGATTTAGGCAGGTTTGTGGAAGTGCAAGCTTGCTTCCTATGATGTTTAAACTTGGTTAGAGGGGAGATGGACATGGTTGTCTTACTTTTTCTGGATTTCTTTGATGCTTAAGCAGGTATATGTATGTATTAGAAGAAACATGTGCATTTTACTATGTCATGCACTTGCGCTTAGAGAGGTTTTATAACTGGGTCCGTGTTTGAGATTTTGAATATGTCCCAACTAGTAAGGAAGGTTAATTGTTGATTCCATCTTATATGTGGACCAGATTACTTCTTTAATTTCTTGTCAGGGTTTTTGAATGGGTTTCAAGTGTTCTTTCATTTGGAACATTAGAAGTTATCAGTTGCACAGGAATGTGGCTCATGTATTTGTCCTCTTCAAAAGGACAATGTGCAGGTAATTAAATCAAGAACAACTGTTCTTTCTTCCTCTTCATATATTGAAGATTGGTCGCATGTGCTGTGGGACAAAAGAACCTATTCTCAGATCGTTTCAATTTTCTTATTCAGTTTCTGTGTTTCAGTTGCCAAATGAGGTTGTGTTGCTCCGGCCAAAAAAAGAAAAAGAGGCTGTGGTGTATGATGTTGGAAAGTTATAATGGGAAGATTTCAAGTCAAAATGCATGGTTGGCTTACATAAGAGTTCCTTGATGCCAAGATGAAAATAAGGTAATTAAGTTTCTGACTGATGCCACATTTGAAGTCTTTAAACTCTACCAGTAATCCAGTATACCTTACCAATGTTTGTTGTTACGATAATTGGTGAGAGGTCACACTACACAGTCCGCACTTGCTTCGAGTTAGCAATAGCCATTAGGTTAGTGCCGTACGAGAAAGGAAATGTTCTTCCTACCACTCTCAACTTGCTTGTTGCTGTTTCCATGACAGCACTGACCTTATTTTCTTGTTGTCTGCAGTAATTCATAAGCCTTTCAAGTTTTAATCTTTGCTTTTGTGCATTTGAATGTAGTCATAGTTTTGAACGAGTACAGTCCGTTTTGGAGAGAGAGTCTTGATAGAATGGGCAACAAGTCAGTGAAGCCGGAGACCAGGAAGCGGGAGGCCAAGGAAGAGGCTTGCTTGAAGATCTTGCCTCCTTTGGATCCTCACCTTCTTTATTGCCTTGATAGCGAAATCCAGATGATGCAAAACTTCACTCCTAGAAATCACCAGTTAGGAATCGGATATATGAGATTACTATTGTAAACTTCGAAATCGTTGTTACAAGCCTTGAAGTTGGGACCTCACGGCTCACTTTGTCTGGAGTCCCCTTCCCTTTTTTACTTCCAGACTTCTGCTGGGACAAGCCCTAATGTGAGTAATAGCCCATAAACTTCAGCCTATAGATATATTTGATGTAAGAACTAGAGAAATACTATAATATAGGGCATTTTTTTTAAACATTACTAGGTGTGTAGCCACGACGTCCATTAATGCACAATTGCACATGACTCTCGACATTTATTTAATACGGAGTACTATAGAGATACTATCAGGTAACTGTATAAAATTCATATGCATTGCAACTTGTAACATATGCCTCCTTTTTATTTTTTTTGGTGGGGAAACAGGGTGATCACTCTCCCCGAACTAAATTCATAAAACCGCAACAATACAAAACAGTAGCAGCAAACGTTTATGCAGGGCAAAGTGCCAACTAAAAACAGCTCCGCACAAATTGGAGGCTCAGTAAGAAAATGAAAGCCGAGAGTCAAAGAATCAGCAAACGAAGCGATCACGTCTGTGGCCTCATTTGCCTCGCGAAAGGTATGACGAAATTGGACAACCCAATCTTTACGCAATAAGTCATGACACAAGTGCACCAAGCTGTTAGTCCAACGGGTGCGAGGGCTTGACCCTCTTAGTCCTCGTGAGCAGTTTTATAAAGACCTTCGAGTCCGTCTCCATCGACACCTTGAATCCCAACTGCCAAGCTAGCTCCAAACCTTTCAACATACCCCAACCTTCCGCCATCAGGACCGAACAAAAGCCAATATTAAAGCCGCCCCACCAACCAGCCTCCTCGTCCCTAATCACACCACTAAAGATACCTTTCCATGACGTTTGGAAAACGCCATAAAAACCATACGATTGCGTTTTTAAACGCCATGTCGTAACGCCGTCGAAGCCGACGCCGTGCTTTTGGCCACTTTTTTATGGCGTTTGCAAAACGCCATAGAAAAAGAAATCTATGGCGTTTAAGAAACGCCATAGTATCTATATTATATTTGTAAAACTTACATTCCATGGCGTTTATAAAACGCCATGGATTTTTTTAATAATAAAAAAAAAACTGCACAAGCCATGGCGTTTGGAAAACGCCACGGAATTTTATTTGTTTAAAAAAAAAAAATCAGTAATCAAAATACATTAATATGCTTGATAAGCAAAAATAATATATTACATTGCATAAGAAGCAGAAGCACAAGAACAAACACCACCAAAGCACCATAAATCTTCATAACAGTACAATTATATGCTACTGTATCTCCTTACTCCCTCCACAAAACCTGTTAGAAACAAGCCATTAAAGCCTTTTAGTTGGATATAAAAGACAAGATAAAATAAGAATCATGTACACAAGACAATTTCAAATAATAAATTGAACAAATGAGTTTTAACAGTCTAGGAAGCCCCATGTTCATGTAAAAATGACAGGAAAATTGGTAGTTTGAGAGCTGATGGATTAAGAGAACTTGTTTAAGAAATGAAGATAACATCACACAAATATCAATTTACAACCAAGTATAATAACAAAACACAGAGGCTAGAGGTGCATTCTTAGCCTCTAACATCTACTTAAAACTTATCTTCATTCCTAGCAAACGAAAAGAGAAAATTGTTTCATAGAAATAAAAAGAATAAATTTACATATGGAACCTTTGACCAACATTACAAACAAGTCACTTCTATGTGAATTCAAAATTTATGAATAATCATAAAAAATGGATAACGAGATAAAAGCTAGTAACAGTTAAAAAGTTGAATTGTGCACATACGTGTATGTCGAAGGGTAGTTTTCTTTCAATGAATTCCGACATGGCTCTGACCCGCTTGATGACGGAGCTTCAAAAGACCCCGCACATAAAGTCCCTAAGCACCCATGTGGAGAACAAACAAACAAACTTAGTACCTCATTGACATATCTTACAATTCATATATACTTCTTTTATGAGAGGGAACAAAAAAAAAGAATAGCTGATTTGCAGAGGGGGAAAAAGGTTTAGTTCTGAGGGAATAAGGTGATTTAATTTCCACAAATACAATTATATAACTATAATAAACATGGTTAGTGTCATTCATTTATACTTTTTTTATACATAAGGATTTCACTAAGAAACAAATAGGACTTGAATTACAGGCTTAAGTAGGACATAATTAAGGAAATAGAAACAGAAACACAAACAGTGCTTATTATGTATATAACTTACAACATTTTGGGATGCAGAAAGAGTTAAAATAGCACAGCACAAGCAAAGCAACAGAAACAGTGATGATTATGCCAACAAGAACATTAGAATAAAAACAAACCGTGGGATTGAACCTCTATAAGAACCTTATAAGAATTGTCTTCAACTACTTAACATTATAGAAAGGTAAAAAAATAAAGCAACATGATGTTCCTGCAACTTACACATTTGGCAAACTAGCATGATTTTGCTCTCCATAATAATTTTGTAAGCTTAAGCAAATTTAATATTACTGAACCCACCCCCACAGTACACTAAAAAAAAGCAGTTCCCGTCATATTTATGGTCCCTGTACAAGTGAAATTATTAATTACTCACATTGATGATTTTGCTCTCCATGACGATGTGGAAGTGCCCCCTAAAAACAAACCTGCATAAACACATACTAGTCAGTAGCCTCCTCAAACCAACATCAAAATATGACCCCACCCATACAACAAAGAAATACGACAAAAACCTCTCAGTTTAGCTAATAACTAGAGCTCTAACTTTCCCAAGACTGACCACGACCTAGAAATCAAACTCAGGCCAAAAATCAACACCAGAACAAAGGAAAAAGCATCACCTAAATCAGCCCAAGAAAGCTCTTCGACCACCCAGAGAAAGACATTCAATCGAACTCGGTCCACAACTTGAGAAATGAACAAAACTGCAACAACAAAATAACCAAGAAAACAGCCCCTATAAGACCTCAAAGTTGCACCAAAATAGACAGCATTGAAACTCCTTCATATATATATAACACAACACATCATGCAATTAAGGATTACACTCACCTTTTAGAAGATGAGATTCACAACTATATATCACGTTTTATAAAAATTAGGTTAGCCTTTGCACTTGTTCCTGCCTTCCCTATTCTTAGGGCATTAAATTGGCATACCTTCTACTGAAAAGAAACATCAAAGATAGATTTAATCCAATTTTGGCAGTACTCGAACAGAACAACAAGATCAAAAATACTTTGATACTCACAAGTCACTGTCCACTAGTAAAATATCATGCTTGAACACCTTTAAGGAAAAAAAGAAAAGAATAAAAAAGGAAGCTTTGCAATGCCATATGAAATAAAATGAAACTAGAAATCTACAAAAGATAGATAGAGACAAATATGTCAAACAAAAACTTTCACTAGAACCTTTAGGCATAGAGAATTAGAGATTGTTACAAACTTAGTTGCTTCAGCTTTTTATTCCAGTTGATATGTTTTCAGTGGCATTAAACATATATAACAACAATGTATTCTTACAGATCTACAGGATGCCAAACAATATATAATCATACAAGTACAAATTTTGTGATAGCAAAAATTGAGTACCTGCATGCTTTTTCCATTGCCATCTTAACAAAATTTAGAATTATAGTTGAGTTTGATGCTTGTTACATTCAAATAAAGTTACTTGTTTTTGTATTAGGCTCTCTAAAATTTCAGAAAAAAATTGATACATTAACCATTGTGAGCCTAAATTGAGAATTTTAATAATCAATAAGCAACAATTCCAACCTCTCTCTCGTTTTGCAACTAATTCACATTTCCACTCAAACAATTAGCATATATATTATAAATTAGGAGCCTTGAACTCGAAATCAGGAACCCTAAACCGATTTGAACCCTAAATCAAGAACCCTAACCTAATTTCAACCAAAAGACGAGCAAAATTAATTATAGAATAGGGTGTTTACCTTCTTGGGGAGACACGCTCGTACACCTGAGTAAGCATGCTCATATGGTCGAGGTATAAGCAACCTCACCTCGGCGGATCTAGGCATAAGCAGGAAGTCCCGATTCAAGCTTCGGCAACCCTAGCCAGAGAGAGAGAGAGCAATGAGCGAAGATGATAAGGCAAAGGCAAGGGACATCGAGATTAAGGTGAGACAAAGAATGGAATGGGAGACCAAAAATCGGAATGAGGGAGGCACCGGCTCCCTGCTCTGTTTGAGCTCGAAGACGGCGAGGTGTGGGATTCGGCAAGAAGTAGATGACCATGGAGCTTGGGTTGAGGAAGCAAGACCAATGAGGGCTGTCAATGGGGGACAATTGAGAGGGACCAACGAGAGAGATCGAATCGCTAGGTTTGAAGGAGTTCGGCGATTTTGAGAAGATGATAGGTTTGGGATAATGAAAGGGGAGAAAGCGATGACCCAGTAGACTAAAAGGAATTTAGGTTTACAGACTTTATTTTTTTTGAATTGCCGCTTCAAAATGTATCCCAAATTTTGGAATGAAAAAATCCCCTAATTTCATGGCATTTAAAAAACGGCGTAGAATTAACGGCACTTTCAAAACGCCATAAAATATAGTTGTAATATTTCCATTCTAATAACATGCCGTTTTGCAAACATCATAAATTTTACGGCGTTTGCAAAACGTCATAAATAAATTGTATTCTCAAAATTTATGTCGTTTTTATATATAAACGCTACAAAATGTATTTTTCATGACATTTAAAAAAAAACGTTATCTTTTAAATGTCATTAATAACCATGTATGTAGTAGTATAGTTGTCGCCTGAACACGGTCCCGGAGTGACCCATCTGTGTTAACCTTAATCCAACCCCCGGGGGTCTCTCCCATTGCTTTAACTAAGAATCCAGTGTTCCACGATCGTAGCAAATACATTGACACGAGGTATCACTTTATCCGTGAATGTGTTTCTAGGAACGATAATGAAGTCAAGTATGTGAAGATTCAAGACCAAGTTGCAGATATTTTTACGAAGCCTTTGAAAGCAGAAACTTTCATCAAGTTGCGGTCTATGCTCGGCGGTACAATAAATTAAGTTTAAGGGGGTGTGTTGAAACTTAAACTTAATTTTGTGTTTTAATTTTCCAAGTTATAAGTTCAAGTTACATACATGCATGCATTGAACTCCATTGAAGACATGAAGTTGATGCATGGTAAAAACGTAGGAATTCACACCTTAAGTTTAAAGTACTCCCTCTGTTTCAAAATAAAAGTCGCTTTACTTTTTTCACGTTTTTTAAGGAATTAAAAGCTCTATGAAATGTTATTTTTTTAATCAAAGTTTTTTCATAAATAGATACTTATTACTAATAAGTATCTATTTATGAAAAAACTTTGATTAAAAAAATAACATTTCATAGAGTTCTTATCTCCTTAAACAACGTGAAAAAAGTCAAACGAGTTTTATTTTGAAACGGAGGGAGTAATAAGTTTGTAGTTTAATGCATGGGAAGTTCACGTTAACATTCATGCATCACTAATCTTATAAATAGGCTATGTATTTTGAGTTTTGAATAAGAGTGAAACATACTTGAATAAGCATTTTGAGCTTCTATTCCTCTTCAAATAGCCTCTTGTTGTATTATTTCCTCGTCAAATTCTATCTGTCGTAACAACCTATGATCGATGTTGAAATTAATCCCCATCGGCCACTACTTCCATGGAACTTGATGTTGCATACTTGTACGAGCAATCAAGTTTCAAAGACCTTCAATTGACCAGCTTCCTAGAATTTGTTTGAATAAGCAACGTACCAGGTAAATCGGCATCCGTCGACCAGTTCGACCTAGTAGTAGGAAATAAGGTAAACCTTGGATTTTCAGGCAACCTTGTATTGCAATGCATTACAAAATGCATTGCGTGATTGTGAAAGCATTTTCTAGTAGTGAAAATGTCATGTCGATCATATTTCAGATATCTTATTCACGCGATGTTATTCAATGCTCTAAACAAGTAAAATGGGTGAAACAAGCGATCGACCTCCTACTTTAACTCAACTCGGAGAACAAACTCGAGTTTGAATTTGTTCTGCTACTCGCGAATTGAGTTTGAACACACGTTCATAAACTTAACTTTTTTATATAAAAAAACACAAGCTGAGCATGAGGACTTTACTACTTGACTCATTTAGCTCGAATATTACTCTAAGATATTGTACGTGACATATATATACTACAACCGTGTGGAGTTTTAACAAATTCATGTTGCTTCGTCTCTTTGGTCTATAAACTTTTTTTTATTATTTAAAAAAAAACATGGATTGTGTATATGAGAATTTCAAAAACAAGTGGGAAGGAAATATGAGCGTTCCCTATGCGAACCCTACGCCGCCGCCGCTGGCAACCATGGTTAACAATGAAAGGCTCCGGCCCCCGGAGGATCCACCGGATGGCACACGTACTTCGAAGGAAACGGTGCTGGGGGGGGGGGGAATCATCCGCAGAAGCCTGTTTTTGCACCGGGCACGATTGAAGGAAAGGTACTGGTGTCTTTCCCGGATGGAGTTGAAGGCGATCCAGTGGTGGAGATCGAGAAAGAAGTCATGGATGCCCTGGCATCTGTGTGGAAGTCGTCTGTCATAGTCAAGTTGCTCGGGGGTTTCGTTCCGTACGACGTTATGGAGAGGAAACTCAAGGAGTTATGGAGGCCTACAGGGAGAATCATGGGTTCACAGTTACTTTCACACCTGGGATGAAGGATAAGGCTGAGAGGGCTGGCAAAGCTAATGCTAAAAAGGTCTTCAATCGGAAGAATGGGCCGAAGCCCACTGGGCTGAATGGGAACAATAGCACAGGCCCAACAAAAAGAAGACGTTGTGAAGAAAACACCAGAGTTTGGAAGGAGAAAGGCAACATTAATAAAAGCGCTGAGAATATGTTTGAAGGAGGGGATTGGCTCACATCTTTCACTGAGACTATGAGGTCAGCAGGGGCTATGAAGGAAATGGAACAGATGGAGGTGGTTAGCAAGGTGGATGCGAGGTTGAATTCACCAGAAACAGCCAGTATGGAGGGCTTGATGTTGGATGCAAACACTGGGGCGATGGGTGTCGATCCTGACTCGACAACCTTGATTACCCCGTCTAAATGAATTGCATCATTTGGAATTGCTGCGGAGCAGGTAGCGACGGGTTCCGCAGAGTCGTGAAGTATATGAGTCGTCGGCATAAGGTTGATATGTTCGCTGTACTCGAGCCCAAAATCTCTGGTGATAGGGCGAGAGAGGTGTGTGATAGACTTGGTTTCTCCAACCGGGAGATTGTGGAAGCAGATGGCTTTCGGGGGGGGGGGGGGGGGTGTGTGGCTCCTTTGGAAGGATGACAGGATTGATGTGACTATTGTCAGCAGGAACGAGCGTTTTATCGTGGCTGAAGTTTCGACTGGCTCGAGGAATTTTGGGATCACCGTGGTGTACGCTCCCCCTAATGAACTGGATCGTCGACAGTTTTGGGAAGACCTGGAGATCGTCACCGCTGAGCAGCATGGTCCTGTTTTCGTCGGGGGAGATTTCAACTGTGTCCTTCACTCTTGGGACAGGAACACGGTTAATGGCGGCCTTTCTCCGGATACGGAAAGGTTTAGCAACTGGGTTGATAGAGCTGAGTTGATTGATTTAGGTTATTCGAGTCCGTTGTTCACTTGGAGTAGGGGGCGCAACCCGGAGACATTCAGAGCCAGCAGGATCGATCGGGTGGTTGCTAACGCGACAGGCCGGCTTCAATAGCCAGAAGCGACTGTTAGGCACCTCCCTAAATTTGGTTCTGATCATTGCCCCATCCTTCTCGAGTTGAGTCCGGCTAGGAGGTTTCGGAAGGACAAGCGCCCTCTCCGATTTCAAGCAGCATGGACTACGCATCCTCAATTTCGAGATTTGGTTCAGAATTCGTGGGATAGTCAAGTGCCCGTTCCAGCTGCGCTTGGGAACCTGCGTTCGATTTTGCTTAAGTGGAACAAGGAAACTTTTGGGGATATCTTTGAGCGGAAAGAGATGCTGCAAAAACGTCTCCGCGAGATTCAGGAAGAGCTGGTTAGCCGTGTGACGGAGGAGCTTCTTAAGAGCGAGGAGGAAACACAGTCGGAGCTGGCAAAAGCCCTTGAGCAGGAGGAGCTGCTCTGGTTTCAGAAATCGAGGGAACAGTGGCTTTGTTCGGGTGATCGGAACACGACGTTCTTTCATCTATCCACCATTATTCGCCGAAGAAGAAACAGAATTGAAGTTCTGGAAGGAGGGAATGGAGAGATGATCACTGATGGTGGGGCTATCGAGAAGGAGGTGTTGGCTTTCTTCAAGAACCTGTACACCGTTCCTAGCGATGAGATGATGGCTGAAGGGATGCCGGCGGGGGCTTTTCCACCGATTCCGGGGGCTGATTGGGATGTGCTAACCTTGCCAGTTTCGGATGATGAAATAAGTCGTGCCGTGAAAGACTTGGGACCATCCAAGGCGCCAGGGGTGGACGGATATCATGCGATGTTCTTCCACAAGTGTTGGGACACTGTCGGAACGTCGGTGAAGGATTGTGTGCGGCAGTTTTTCGATACTGCTGCCATACCAGATGGGTTGAACGATACACTCATTGTTTTGCTCGCCAAGGTGGCCAAGCCGGAGACAGTGGTGCAGTTCCGGCCGATCAGTCTTTGTAATGTGATCTACAAATCCATTACGAAAGTGCTAGTTAAGAGGATGAGATCTATTCTTCCCTCCCTCATTAGTCCTATGCAAGGTAGCTTTCTACCGGGTAGACTAATCACAGATAATATTGTGGTGATGCAGGAACTGGTTCACTCCATGAGGAAGAAGAGAGGCGCGAGCGGTTGGATGATTCTCAAGATTGACCTTGAGAAGGCATATGACCGATTGAGATGGGATTTCGTGCTCGAAACCATGCGAGAGGCGGGGTTCCCGGACATTTGGGTCAAATGGGTTGCTGCTTGCATAACTACAGTCTCGACTAGAGTCCTGGTGAACGGAGAGATGACGGAAGAATTTAAGCCTACGAGAGGCCTACGACAGGGAGACCCTATTTCCCCTTATCTTTTTATCCTTTGTATAGAACGTCTTAGTCAAGCTATTTTCAGGACGGTGGATAATGGTGAGTGGGTGCCGGCTCGTCTTACGAGAACTGGCCCCAACGTCTCCCATGTATTGTTCGCCGATGATATTGTCCTTATGGCTGAGGCGTCTGTTGGCCAGCTTCGGGTGATCCAGGGCGTGTTGGATACGTTTTGCTTGTCGTCCAGGCAGAGAGTGAGCGTTGCAAAATCTAAGCTCTTTGTCTCCCCCAATGTGAGGTCGGAGGTGGTGGCGGAATTACGAAGGGAGTGCGGGTTCGAGGTAACGGATGACCTGGGGAGTTATCTAGGTATGCCGGTGCTCCACAAGCGTGTGAATAAGGACACCTTCAGACCCTTGATTGAGAAAATTGGCTCAAGGCTTGCTAGCTGGAGGGGGAAATATCTAAGCCTCGCAGGGAGAATCACTCTTACTAATTCTGTCTTATCCTCTATTCCTGTGTATACGATGGCTTCGGTTATGTTACCGATGGATACTTGCACTAAAATAGATAAAATTTCCAGGGATTTCATATGGGGAGACAATGAGAACGGACGCCGGATACACCTAGTCAATTGGGAAACGATGTGCAGTCCGAAGCACCTTGGTGGCGTCGGAGTTCGTGGTATGCAGGACCTTAACCTGGCTACGACCGGGAAACTCATGTGGAGGTTCTTAGTGAGCAGTGAGGGCACTCTTTGGAGAGACATTCTTTGGGCGAAGTACACTAGATCGATGACTATCGGTGTCACCGGGACGTCGCATACTTGGTCAAGTATGCTCCAAAGTCAAGGCGCGGTTGTTACTGCAGGGGTGCGTTGGATTATTGGTGATGGATCACTCGTCCGATTTTGGACTGATCATTGGCTTGGCGACCACCCCCTACACGAGGTGGCGCAATCGGAATTGGGTGAGGAAGAGAGATAGAGGACAGTCAGGTCGTATTGGAGAGACCGGGAAGGCTGGGATTGGGGCGGGTTGCAGTCGCTCCTCCCAGCAACGTTTCTTATGAAGTTAGCGGCGATATGCATTGACGAAGGGGGCGGTGAGAGGGATAGAATTAGTTGGAAGGCCACCCCGGATGGGGACTATTCCATCAAGTCAGCTTATGGTCTGATCCGAGGCACGCGGGATGTGGCATTCAATGATGCTCATGTTTATAAGCGCATCTGGGCGATGAAGGTCCCGGAACGGGTGAGGTGCTTCATCTGGCTAGTTGTGCGCGGAGCAATTCTCACTAATGATGAGCGGTGCCGCCGACACCTTGCGGGGAATCCTGATTGTAGTGTGTGCGCGGGTATGCCGGAGACTCTCCTTCATCTTTTCAGGGATTGTAAGAAAATTAATGGTCTTTGGAGGAGTTTAGGCATGTCGGAGACGACCTTTTTCGATTACCTGTTTGCAGCTTGGGTCCGTGGGAATCTCATGGATTCGAAACAATTTGCTACGGATGTGGACTGGGCGAGTTGCTTTGCCACGAGCCTTTGGTGGATTTGGAGATGGCGGAATGATCGAGTTTTTAATGGTAATTGTTGCTTGGTAGACCGAGCAACTTATATTCGCAGGAAAGTGTTGGAGTATTCGCGAGCTTGGTTGAGTAACAATGGCAAATCTGCCGTGAGAGAGGACCGCCGACTGGAAATTTGTTGGGAGAAGCCGGCAGAAGGCTGGGTGAAAGTTAACTCCGATGGATCAGTCACTGTTGACGGTAGCTCAGGCGCTGGGGGTGTGATACGTGATGAAAGGGGCCGATGGATTGTGGGCTATACCCGCCGGATCGGGTGCTGCACGGTCCCGAGTGCCGAGCTCTGGGGCCTCATGGATGGACTCCGGGTGGCCTGGGATAGGGGCCACCGGAAGGTTGCTGTGGAGGTCGACTCATTGCTTGTTACGACGCTGGTTGCAAGAGGAGTCGAGGATTGTCATCCACTTTCGAGCCTGGTGCGTCAATGCCAGAGCTTTATTGCCCGTGACTGGGATATCCGGTTACGACCTGTCTTCAGGGAAGCGAACTTTGTCGCCGACTCCCTTGCTTCGTTAGCCTTTTCTTTTCTGATTGGTTTTCATTTATTAGCTAGTCCCCCGTTAGATATTGAAGCTATTGTGGATGAGGACGCTAGGGGAAGGGCTACTCCCCGTTTAGTTCATGTGTAGCCCATTATTGGTTTATTGCATTTGGGAGATCCTCCCATCTTTTTCACCAAAAAAAATATACTACAACCGTGTTCAAATTTAACAATAGTCGGGAGAACTTTGGTAATGATGTATATCATAATTTATAAAATGATTTTTCTAACCTATGCGATTAGGGCATAGTTAAGATGCTTAATTTTAAAATATTTTTCTAATTTAACTCATTTTAACTATATATATATATTTTTAATTTTAATTACTTTTTTAGGATTTAAGCATCTCCATATAGAAAATCTTTTTCAATATGGTTTATTTAACATTTACGCTTCTGGCATAAATTAATAAAACCATTTATAAATTGATGTTTTATACCATAGATTCTCCATTTCCTATGAGAAACAGTGGCACAGTCCTGAGATTTTGGTTAAGCATGAGCACATTTTTCAATAAAAGCTCGGCTCAAGCTTCATTTAGTATTAAGCATAAGCACATTTTCAATCTTGATTCAAAGATCGACTCAAGTCGATTTAAGCTCAAATTTGTAAAATTTTCTTTAAGTTACTATGTCATGAGCAAGTAAGGTTGCACAATATATACTTGAAAAAAAAACTCATCTCAAGCTCATTTATTTACTAAATTACAAGCCCAGAATGAGCTCAAACCCAAATTTAGCCTTGACTCGAGCTCGACTCGTTTCTAAAAAAGCTAAATATAATCGAGCAATATTAGATTTGTTTGGCTCGAATAACAACTTAAGTCAATATGCAACTTATTGCACTCTTAACATATAATAATGTATAACCATGTATAAAATTTTAAAACTTGCGTAACTTATTATTTAATTGTCGAAATGATTAGTATAACATCTCATTTCGAAACTCTCAAAATGAATTATAATATATGAATGTTAATTTAAGTAAAGTATAAAAGTATTATAGACTATTGAAATAAAATTAAAATAATTAATTAATATACCTTTAATTTTTAAATATTTATAACGTACTTTTTACTTAAATGTCAGATTAGAGCATATGATATATCAAAATAAAGCTATCAACGAAACGAATACATCTAGTTGGTTCATCAAATGAGAAATAGAGCACGTGAGCCCCTAGGCCCACTGACTCCGCCACTGACGAGAGATGTATTACTATTATTATACGTTTTATATACTGTATTATCTAACATCATACTATATAATAAGTTCAGCACATACAAATATATTACTCCGTAATATATAAATGAAGTACATCTAACGTACAAACAAGCTACGTTTGCGTTGACAAAATAAAACAAACTAGTTCGTGCAGAAAAAATAAAATAACAACAACAACAATAATAGTAAAAAAAAAATTATTATATATATGTTAAAGTATACGGCGTATTTTTTTTTACGGACAAATATGCTTAAGACCATGTACCACCAAGGATTTTTATTACTTTATAAGTTTTAAAAGTTAAACTCATGGTTGTAAGGCAAACTTAAGAGAAGATGTTGGAAGGGGCTACCTCTCTCTATATATATACCAAGGTAACATCGTCCCTATTTATTTCTCTCTCTCTATATACCAAGGTAACATCTTCCCTTTTTTTTTTTTTTTTTTTTAAATACACAAGTGGATCATTATATCTTATTCATGTTTACTTAGTATGTTAATAACTCAAATGTATTAATAATACACACACATATATATTATTATTATTTTAATATATAAATTATACCATTAATTTTATTTTATTTTTCTTCATAATATGAATATAATTTTTTTCCTATACAAAGCCCTTAGGCGAGGGACAACCGACATCCTACCAACAAAGCACACCCTGGTCTTAGTAACCTCATGAACATCATCAAGTAGGAAGCCAATCGCACCCTCTGAAGTGGAGTTCAAAAGAGCAAAACCAATCAGCTAGAAAATTGGCAAGACGGTTGCCTTCACGGAAAGAATGATGGAGCTTAATATTCCAGCTTCTACTTATGAAGCCATGTCAAATCTTCACCAAGCTAGCGTAGGGGTTTGAAGAGTTCACTATAGCCCACAGCTCAACCGCGAGTATTTTTATAAGATCTATATTTCGTAAAGAGTTCAAATTAAAATAGATTAAAAAATAATTCGAGTTATTCTTAGGCCATTGAACACGAGTTATTAAAATAAAGTTCTTACTCGTATCTCATATATGTATTCTCTATGACCTTTAGATACCGTATATTATGTGAAATTAATTTGACGAGCAACGAATTAGAACATACTTTTCGTTCCTATCAGCGCATTATGTAGTGTTCAAATCGATTTTGATCTCACTAAATCACCCCCATACCGTAATGATAAGAGAGAGGTAAACCTTTGCCAGAAGTCAACGGTTGAAATCTCATTCGATCAAGGGTTTAAATCTCATTCTTTTGGGTGAGTGAGCCTGGCAAGCTAGGGGCCGAACTTAGAGGAGATCAGCTGTGCTAAAAAGACTGTCTCTTCCCTATCCCGTCTCACCGTTCACTCTTTTCTTTTCTTTTTTTAATTTGTTTTGATTTTTTCAGTAAGGGGAAAGATGTGAGGAGGAACATAAGGGGATAGGAAAACTTGGTATAAGTGATCTCATTCCGGTTGAACTCGTGGAGATTAGTCGACAGCCTCGAAATCGCACGCTTATGTGAAAATGGTCAGGGACTATAGGGATGTGATGGGCTGGATCGGTCCATGTTTAAGGCCCAATAAGGGAGGCATTTAAGCCTTGTAGCCTTTCCTCCCTTACATTTCTTCTTCCTCATCTTTGTTCTATCCCTTTCTCTATCTCTCCCTCAATCCGAGCTGTCATAGCTCCATCTATCCCATATCAAGGTTACGACAACAAAATTTAAAAACTTTTGTTTATTTATTTTTTGGTATATATATTAATCCAGTTCGATCGTGTTAGCCAGCGTATATCTAAATTGGGTACTAGGTAATCTCTTAAATAGCCTCAGTCGGGGTGACCTAGTGGTAAAGAGCAAGGGGAGAAGTAAGGAGGTCCCGCCCCCCGGGTTCGATCCCTACCTCCGCCTCTTTCCTTGGGTGAAAACCCAAGGTTTACCTTGCTCTCTACCACTGGGATCGAGCCGGTCGACGCAAGCCGGTTTACCTGGTACGTGGCTCATGCCGGTTGGGTCACGTGCTCAGGGTTTGCCACCGAAGGTGGATTCCTCGTCATCAAAAAAAAGAAAAAAAAAGAAAAGCCAAATTTACTGTAGTTTTGCAAATAATACATATATATTTCCGTTGAGATGCTCTTATTTTCTTAATTAAGTGATACGTACGTACGGAGTATTAGTGTATTACCAAGGCCGGCAAATTAATTAAACAGACCAGGCAATAACTTAGTAATTAGATAAACAAAATTAGTTGACCTTAATTAAATATAATTTTAGATTAGCCACCTAGCCGGTTGTAAGTTGTTCCTTTCTAGTTTCTACACATATTTTTTATATAATTACTTTTCTATACTACTCCCTCCGTTTCCTTTTAATTAATTTTTTACTATTTATACACGTTTTTTAAGGTGTGAAAAACCATATGAAATAATAATTTTTTAAAATATTTTTTTTTAATAATCTCATACTTATTGATAATAAGTATAATATTGTTAAAAAAATTATTAAAATATTAATATTTAATATAGTTTATAACGTTCTAAAACTACGTGCATTACTTGAAAAAGTCACTTAAAAAAAAACAGATAGGGTATTTAACTTTAGATTAGGTGATATAATAAATGGCACCAGTCAAGCTCACTCAATTCATCTTAGATCATGTGGTGATTAATTGTCTCTCTTTTATACGGAGTAATACTACGCACGCACTTAACCTTCATTTCTTGCGTTGAATATATATGTACTTCTTTAAGACATTTACATTGGAAAAAATGCTTCCAATTGAGGTTGATTATAGCATCTTAATTAAAAGCTTCTCGATTTTAGAGTTTTTGGGTGGTTTTGGAAAATGTTATAATTAACATTTTTTTATTGTATTTTTTAAAATAGAGAATCAACAGAAAAAAAAAATTCGAATATGCAACATTTCTCAAAATTGAATGCTTCATTAGAATTTGAACAATCCTCCCTCAATGGAATAAGTAGATTTTCTTAACTTATTACAACATGGTGTTATATAAATTTATAATTAAGTTATTTTTCAGATCATCGTTATATAAATTATTTTTTTTAATTAATAAATGGAACACTGTACTTATATTACTTATTAAATCATTATTTCCCCGAATAAAATGGATATACGACGGCGACCATTGACCAAATTAAATGTAAGTACTTCCTTAACCCTCCAATCATCCAAGAGCTACCTGATAAGTACGGTATATACTTAATTAATACTCTCTCTTTCAAAATAAACGTAGTTTGACTTTTATATACGTTTTTTTTAAGAAAGTAAAAACTCTATAAAATATTGAGTTATTTTGGCAACTAGCACATTATGAATATCTAATTAGCTAACTAACACCCAAACAAAATTAATTAACTAACCTAGCACCCTTCCCAAATTGACTATTAAGGTTAACGGTCAAACAGGTTGACCGGCTCTTTCAGAATTATTATTATTATTTTTTTTAAACCAGTGATGCCACTTTTTTCGATGCCATTTTTTACATTATGCCATTTTTTGCCGCTTTGATGCCATTTTTTATTTTTATTACATTTTATTTTCGTTTTGATGCTACTTTTCTAATAAAATGGATTGATGACACTTTTTTAATGCCATTTTTTAAAAACCTTGATGCCATTTTTGTTTACTGTGATGTCACGTTGACAATTGATGCCATTTTTTTAGTGTTGACTACTGATGACACTTTTTTTATGTCAATTTTTTGATGATATTTTTACAATGATGCCATATTTTTCAAAGTAGTGTTTTGATGCCATTTTTCCCGCGTTAGCAACATTTTTTTTTTCTTTACGAGATTAGTGTCATCACGCTTATTAGTGGTTGATGACACATGTGGCGACAATTTTTTTACGAGCTTTGTTATATTATGTAAACTAACTACTCATTGTTCTCAACAACACTTGTAAACTCTGTTTTGTAAACTAACTAATTAGACATGTGCAGTCATAATAAATTATAAAGTACGAAGTAAATAAGCCTTCATTAATTTATGTTTGAAAGCTTCATTTATCATGTCATCACACAAACAACATAATACAAGATCTTATTAATTCCACTAAATCGAAACACATAGAATTGTGCCTACTATGAATTCCATACACCACAAATATGTTTGTCTTTCTGTCGGAAGAGATACTAATGGCTTCCATCTGAAAACAAATTATCAAGAAAACAAAGCACTCTAAGCTTCCACAAATATCACAAATCTATAGTAGTATGACAGTAACTGATACAAATTTACAACTTTATAGGCAGTACAAACAGCTTTAGCGTAGAGCTTGCTCCACTTGAAGGTCACCTTTCCAGGATTGGAAACCTGCAGATCTCCCAGAAATGCAAACAGGGAAACAAAATCAGGATACTGCAATAACAGTCCTTAACTAAATCAAATTAATCAAATGCTATCAGAAACCAGTTCATCGAGCAATTTCATCATAACAATTGCATTACGACACCATCAAATGAAGAAGAACCCTAAAAAAAATGTTAACTTCCAAGTCCAAATTGGAAGATACAAATCAAGGAACCTACCAAACCAAATTCAAATTGGAAGAAGGAAAGCAAGGAAAACCTTTTCAAAGCCTGATTGCTCTTGATAGTATGGAATCTCGTTTTTATTTCAGATGCTCCAATCGCATGAACACAAACTATCCACCAGCAGAAACCAAATAGCAGCAGCTCGAACAACCTGTAGCGACCCCAATGGCATCACAAGTTTCATCTATGGAGTACATGAAATTTGACAGCTCTGTGCTTAACATCTACTTGAAGAAATTAAAGCGGTTGCTCTGTACATTTTGGTTTTTCATATGTATACATCTATATAAGACAGTAAACTATAGCATCATCATAGCTTACAAACTTTTGCTTTCATTTGAGATATCAATTCGAATCCTTCGAGTAAGCTAGCAACTTTAACAATTAACCATCAACTAAGTGAACTAGACAACAAAGAGTAGTACCCCAATACAACAAGAAATTCCATAATCTCTGAGGAAGAAAAACATGCTTTAGAGACAAAATCACATACTCTAATTTTGGTTCTGGCTCCCCAGATGACAAAAGTCTCATTACAAGTGGAGTGCCTGTGATTCCCCCTCACACCACCATGCCTGATTTCACCCACATGAGCAGAAACACAATTCAAAGCTCCACCTATCATCAAACAATCCAAATTGTCATCAATTTCTACATTTTCACCCCAAAATAAACCCTAACTCAATCAAAATTGTAGGTTCTGACAGAAAATCACATGGCTCTTGAGTTCAGAGCTTGGGATTCTATTCATGTTCAATCATCTACTTATGAAAGCCTAAAACAACTAGTAGTGTTTTGATTAAAAAAGTGCCAGGAAAGAAGCCATTTAGAAGCTCAATCAAAGTAGGAAGACATTGAAACTTATTAAAAGCACAGACATGCATCTCGCCAACAGATCGGAAGCAATTCGATTGATCAATTCATCGCTAGAAGTCAAAAAAATCCGCAGAGGCATTTCATCGAACAGATTCCAAATTCATTCATCACGGAAACTTCATTTTCAAACTCACAATGTAGACGAAACAATTAACTAAAAAAACTCTACAATTCCTACTTCCTCTACCTTTAGCTCTTGCTTCCTAATTCATTCAAACTCACACAAATAACAACAGTGTCACAATGTAAACCAAACAACCATGGGAAAAAGAAAACCAGCAGATTCCTAATTAATGAACAATCGTTATCAAGTTCGCAATCCTTGCCTAGACATTTCCACAAACACTTGGTGGGCAGCTTTAGACACCAAGATTTCAGAAAATTTAAGATCAATCAAAGTATTCTCAAGCTCCAAATCCTATATGTGATAGTGAAATGCGATAACAGGTTGAATTTGATCAGGAATAGCTAAATTATATAAAACCAGAGTCGATCACAAAAACATGACATTCATATAGCAGAGTTTGTGTTAACAATTTTTGCAAAGATGAGATCAAAAATCTTGACAATCAGTTTTAAAACAGATAGCTTCCAGAATTCATACAAGTTATCATCAAATTCACATCCAGACATCCAGTACTCAAATTGCATTCCCGACATCATGAAACTAGCGCCGGAAACTTGTGATTGAGATGAAATACCTTGAGAGATTTGACAAAAGAGTCAAAATTGGAGACGGAGACGCAGATGTGGTGGCCGATAGGGAGGAACTTAGGGCCGGCGACGGCGGAGGTGGCACTCCACGGCCCCTCGAGGAGACGAGATTCGGAATCGAGGTTTCTCTGGATGAGATGGAGAGAAAAGGAATGAGGAAGGCGAAGCCATATCGTCTCCAATCCTCCACCGGAGTCGGGGCTCTGAATCTGCTCAAAACCTAGTATCTGCAAATCCCACCCCCAAATTGCAATCAGCGAGAGAGAAAGAGAAGGAATTGAATCCAGAAAGGGAAGAGAGGAAGAGGAGGGAGGAGACCTCTTGGTAGAATCTAGAGAGGCGCTTGCCGTCGGTTGATTCCCTGGCTATGTGGTTGAAGCAAACTTCCTATGCTAATCATAAATCGCCATGGATGACTCTTCAGATATGAGGAAAAGAATGAAAGGTAAGTGTTAAGGGGCTAATTAATTTTGAAGAGTTGTTAGGAAGGCCAATAAAAAATTTTAAGGTGCTAAAGACTTAATCAAAAGTCCAAAGAGTGATATTCTACCAAATTTTCTCTAATATATATATATATATATATATATATTTTAATAAATTGATAGTACTTATTACTAATAAGCACCGTTCTATAAAATCCTTCAAGGCCCGCCTAGACCCCGTCTAAACCCTTGAAATCGCCCCACTGCCAAAGTCGTCAAAACCCGCATAGACTGCAAAGATCTGCCATGAAATTCGCCTAGATCCCGCCTACACCCCGCCTAGCTAGACCCTTGACCCTACCCTACCCTACCGCCAAGCACCCGCTAAGCGTATTTTAGAACATTGCTAATAAGTATGAAATTATTAAAAAATTGATTAAAAATAATATTTCATATAATTTTTATCTTTTTAAAGAGCGTGTGCCAATATTAATTGCAACTTCGTAGTACTTTGATATATTCAACAAACAAATAAATAAATAAATAAATAAAGAAGGCAAATTAAATGGAGTTATAATTTGCATTGCATCTATATATAAGTGGCATTTATCCTAACAATGAGGAGAACACATATAAACACTAATTGAGTTATCAACACTATCTAGCTAGCTACCATGTCTTCCAAACAACTCTCTTTTCTTCTCATACTCGCACTCATTCTCCTATCGCATCCGGGGCCAGCCCGCGGCCAAACCGAGGAGCAGGCCTCGGAATGCGAGGCCGCGGCCAGCGGGGGATGCTACGACAAGGCCAAGTCCCAAAACCTGAAGGTCATAGGAATCTTCACCATCCTGGTGTCGAGCATGATCGGTATCGGCCTCCCTTTGTTTTCGAAATCTATACCGGCTCTGAAGCCGGAGAGCGACACGTTCGTCATCATCAAGGCCCTAGCCTCGGGCGTCATCCTGTCCACGGGGTTCATGCACGTGCTGCCCGACTCCTGGAATAACTTCAACTCGGTGTGCCTTCCCGTGAAGCCGTGGCAGGAGTTCGCCTTCCCGACGTTCATAGCCATGGTGTCGGCCGTGTTTACTATGATGATGGACACGGTCGCCACCAGCTACTTCAAGAAGAGAGGAGAGGGTGGTGTGATGCACGGCCATAGCCACAACCATGGCACCGCGGTTCATAGCCATGGGACCCCGGTCCAAGGTCATGAGATCGAGATGGGAGGTCCGAATCAAGTCCTTGAAAAGGTCGATGAGAAAGCTATCGAGCTCTTGCGGTACCGTATTGTGGCTCAGGTACAACGCAGATTAATTAACTTCAACTTTAGTTTTTAATTATGTACAATTGAATGATTAATAAATAAATAAAAAGGCTTTATCTTGAATCCCAAAACTTTGTATATGAAAAGAGTATTTTTTTAGGTGGCCGGGTGAGCCAACCTGGTGGCTTGCCGGCCTTGCCGGCCGCCTGGCTTACCGTTTCGAGTTGTTCTTTGCAGGTTAGGACTTAGGCTGATAGGAGATTAGTCGATGTTATAAAAAACAAAAAACTATATGAAAACAAACATTGTTGTGAGACTCTTTTGGTTTCTTTAATCTCAACCGTTTTCTATCTAGTAGGATAACAACTTAACTCTAATACATATTAACTCTATACATAATAACTCTACATGAAACGATGTCGATGTCATATGCAGGTGCTAGAGATAGGAATAGTGGTGCACTCGGTGGTGATAGGGTTGTCGATGGGAGTCTCGAACAACCCTTGCACCATCCGCCCCCTAGTGGCCGCGATGTGCTTCCACCAGCTCCTTGAAGGAATGGGCCTTGGTGGTTGCATCCTCCAGGTACGCACGCCAAACTGATCGAAGATGATTTGTTCAGGTGGCCGCGATGGTTCGACTTATATATGATGATTTGTTTTTATATATATATATATATAGGCGGAGTACAAACTGAAGATGAAGGCAATAATGGTGCTCTTCTTCTCAACCACAACACCGTTCGGGATCGCCCTTGGAATGGGCCTCCTAAACGTCTACAACCAGAACAGCCCGACCGCCCTGATTGTGGTGGGGGTGCTGAATGCTATCTCAGCCGGACTGCTCATCTACATGGCACTGGTAGATCTGCTGGCGGCCGATTTCATGGGGCCGAGGCTGCAAGCAAGCATCAAGCTCCAGCTGAAGGGATACTTTGCAGTCTTCATTGGCATGGGAAGCATGACTTTGATGGCTAAATGGGCCTGATCCTTGAGACCAAGCCACCAGCTACTTGTACCTTTCCCCTCTTTGTAAATGTATAATAATACATGTAATATTGTTATATGTACGCTAGCTTATACGAGTAATTAATGCTTGAATCTTGATGTACGTTTTTAATTTGTTTTCTTGGGTGTAGTGGTGTGTTTCATTTTGTTTTCTTGGTGGAAGTGATTGTGTTGTGTACATTTTATGTTCGTGCTCCCTAAGTTTTCGAACAAAAAAAATGTGTATATATATTATTCAAATGCAGTCAAAATATAAGTCATTTGATTTTATTGTATGTATTTTAAGTAGTAACATTTTTAGTTAATACTACATCCGTTCAGAAATAAGTGACGTTTGACTTTTTGACACGTTTTTTTAAGGAGTTAAATATATATATAAAATATAAAGTTTTTAATTAATTTTTTAATAATTTTATACATATTAGTTATAAGTTTAAAATTATTTTAAAAAAATAATAAAAAAGTTAATATTTTATATAATTTTTAGCTCCTTACAAAACGTGTCGAAAAGTTAAACGACACTTATTAATGAACGAATGGAGTATTATTTTTAAAAAAATAAATTAATATTTTATAAAGTTTTTAACTTAATTTTAAAGAGTTATTGTTCGGATCCATGGCATAAGCAACGAAGAGAGAAATAATTTGCAACATAATCTAGTATTTCGATTGAATGAATGAAAAAGCTTTGCTTATGTACAAGACGAGTCTCATTTATACACATAGAACAACAACTGAAAGTACTAAAATATCCTTGACTAATGACTGAATTTACACATCCTATCAGTTATACTGACAACAACAACTTGCTCGGTAAGGGAATGAGATCAGAAACTCTTCATTAATTCCCTCTTTCTTGTTCTTCCATTCTTCATCTTCATCTCGATCTAAAATCTTGCTTTTGTTCTTTATGCATTCATGATCATGATCTGTACATGATCGTCGATCTTCATATAAAGTCAAATGACTTATATTTCGATAGGGAGGGAGTTGTGTAACATTTATGGTTATGTCAATAGACTAATAGATAGTAATTAAAATCAGTTATAACTTACAATATATAGTCAGTTCATTTGATATGGATTGTTTAATGATTTTTTTTAGTGTAAGTATTAATTTCAGTGTTTAAATCTTGTTGGGGTACTCTATCTCTCTATGTTAAAGCGGATATGGATTTATTAGCCTTAATAATTTAATTGCCTTATACTCCGTATACAAGGTTATGGGAATATGTTGCAATACAAGATGCAATTTGCACATTACTAATTTGTATTGTTAGGAGGGGCAATATGGTCTTTTCATGTTTATGGACACCTGAGTTCAGTTAGTATAGGAAGGTGCTTGGCGCCATTTTGGAGGTTAAAGAAAGATCTTGTAACAAACTCTTTGGGAGCTTCCATGGCTTCTATGAAATCAGAACTAGTGTGATCTTAGCACAACTTGAGCTTTTGTAAATGGTATCAGAGCACTAAGATCCTTGCTCGTGTGTGGTTGTTTTCGATCGTGGATTACTAAGCTGGTTCGTTATTCTCATTCTTCAATTGTAATTGTCTTTGCTCCTTTTGGTTGATCTTGAATTGGAATGGTTGGACGAGGATCGACGCCTCAGCAGGGGCAGAGCTTTGCGGATGTTCTCAATTGAGCAGGACATGGGACGTTTGTGAGCGTTACCCCTCATGCACCTAGTGTTGGAGGTAAAAACTTACCCGGCGGCTTCTATGGAGGAATTTAGTTTGGGGATTTAAATCAAGGTATGAACTCCGTTCATTACAATCCTCTATTATTGACGAACTTCGACCATCCAGGGATGCAACTAGTTACGACGTGGTTCAATGGTTCTAATTTTACAAGCTGGAGTAGGGGCATGAAAATGGCATTAGGAGCCAAAGCGAAATTAGGTTTCATAACTGGAAGTTGTGTGAAGACTATGTAAAGTGGGAGAGAGACGATTACATGGTGAGATGTTGGATCCTCAACTCCATGACTAGCGATGTAGCCGAAACCTTCATGTATGTTGAATCTACTGGTGAACTGTAGTCTGAAATAAAAGAGAGGTTTTGTGAATCAAACGATCCATTGGTGTACTAGTTGCGAAGGAATCTGTGTAATGTTCGTCAGGAGAATTTATCTGTTGGGGTATACTATGGAAAATTGAAGAAATACTGGGACGAATTGCAACTGTTAGATGCAATTCCAGGTTGAACTTGTGGTGGCATCAGTGGTTGCAGTTGTGGTTTATTGAAGCGTTTGCTTGAAAGAGAAGAAAAATCCAAGGTGATGCAGTTTTTGATGGGTCTGAATGACGTTTATGAACCACTTAAAAGCAACGTTCTCTCTAAAGATCCTATGCCTGGCCTCTTGAAAGCTTTCCAGATGGCGCGCAGTTAGAAAGATCAAAAGGAGTGACTTATCTGCCTACAAATGATGTGGCTGCTTTGAATGTGAACAAATTTATAAAGACAGAAGCTGAAGCTAATGCTATAAATAGGTTTGGTTCCAGCAGACAACATTACAATATATGAGCAATCTCGGTTTGAGCAGACAAAAAGGGAGTATAAGAAAGCTAAATTTGACAGGCTTTGTTCTTATTATGGTGAACGTGGCCATACAAAAGAATACTGCTTCAAGCTTGTGGATTACCCTGAGTGGTTCAGAGGACCCAGGGAGGAGGATAAAGTAAACGAAATGGTGGTAGGATGGTTGCTCAATTTGAGACACCCCAGATTGATAATCCTCTTGATCAGGTGGGTAATGATTACAGGCCAGACCCTGCTATGGTCAATGCCATCTTTAATGAAGTTATGAAAATGATGAAAAGAAAGAGTGTGGTTGATCATTCAAAACGTTCTGTTAACCAAGCCATGGTGCATTTTGTAGGTACATTCAGTGTCTCTTTTCTCATTGGTACTAATAAAGATAATAAGCTTGACTAGATTGTTGATTCTGGAGCAACATACCATATTGGTTTTGATAAAGAGATTTTCTCTAAGATTATTCCTCTAAGAAATGCCATTTCATTAGGTTTAATTGATGGTTCTAACATCAGTTTGAAGTATCATGGTACAGTGGTACTACTGTCTAACCTTGTCTTGCACAATGTGTTGTTCGTGCCTCAGTTTAGACATAATTTGTTGTCTGTTTCACAAGTGCTTAAGGAACAGCAACTGGAGTTCAGGTTTGATGCTATATCTTGTTGGTAACAGGACCCTATAACTAAATGGGTGTTGGTCAAAGGAAGAGAAGAGTGTGGCTTATACAAGTTGACAACTTATAAGAAGAATTCCTTTTCTGTTCCACTTCAAATTTGCTCCACTTTTGAGGTAGTGTGTAATAATGTTGCCAGTATTCAGGCCATTCATGCTAGACTTGGTCACATGTCTTTGTAAAAAATGAAGCATTTTTCTGTGCGTAAGACTGCAATTGATTTTGATTTGAACTGTGATACATGCTCTATGGTGAAAATGCACAAACTAAAGTTTCCAAGAAGTGACTCTTTAGCTGCTACTCATTTCCATTTAATCCACATGGATTTATGGGGCCCTTATAAAACTCCATCTACTTGTGAAGCTAGATACTTTCTTACCATTATTCTTGATGATCATTCAAGGACTACTTGGGTATATCTGTTGCAAGACAAGTTACAGGTTCTCAGATGTGTCCCCAATTTTTTTAGATTGGTTGAGAATCAGTTTGAGGTTTCCATTAAATGTGTTAGAACTGACAATGGAATTGAGTTTACTCAGAAGGGTTGTTTAGACTTATTTGTTGCTCATGGTGTTGTGCATCAAAGAACTGCTCCTGGTGTTCATAAGCAGAATGGGAGAGTTGAGCCCAAGCATAGGCATTTAATAGAAACTGCTAGAGCAATTCGGGTTCATACTAGCATTCCCATCAGATTTTGGGGTGATTGTATACTAAGTGCTACTCACTTGATTAATAAGATGCCTTCTTTTGTGCTATAGTGGAAATCTCCTTTTAAGATTTTATTTCACACTCCTCCTTCTTATGATCAGTTGAGAGTCATAGGGTTTTTGTGCTATGCTCTACAACCTAATGATCCTCGAGATAAACTTGGGAATGTGGCTAGGAGATGTGTTTTTCTAGGCTATCCTCCAGGGCAAAAGGCTTACAAATTATTTGATCTCACTACAAGATTTGTGATTATCAGTAGGCATGTGAGGTTTGTTGCGTCTGTCTTTCCATTCAAAGGCAACCGTAATTCCTCTTCATCGCGGACCTTTTCCCTTCTGATCAGGGTGTGCCCTCTGATGAAAATTCTTTCATACTCTATCCTCAGTTCAGTGATCAGGGCTTGCATATTGACACTGCTTCTCCTTTATCTCCATCTTCTGGATCTGGTCATAATCATGATGTAGTGACTGATTTTGGTGACTTGAGTAATGAGCCAAATGGTTAGTCTTCAGGATCTCTTGATTCTATTTCATCCACTCTTCCACCTATGGTGGGATCTATTCCTCTTTTCCTTCCCAAGAGACAGGTTAGACCTCCTGTTCATTTGCAAGATTATGTGTATTCTGGATTGCCATCCCGTCACAGTTCCACCTCTTCTGATTCAGTCTCTCAATCATTTTCTATATTCTCCCTATAGAACCTAGCTCACTTATCTCATGCTTACATTAAATCCTTTGTTAATGTATGTGCCATCTTTGAGCCCCATAGCTATGCTTAATTAAGCCAGAGGTATTGATCATTGGGAGCAGGCTATGGAAACTAAATTGAAGGCTCTGGAGCAGAATCATACTTGGTCTTTGACTACTCTTCCTCTTGGGAAGAAGGCCATAGGATCTAAATAGGTATTCAAGGTTAAGTACAGACAAGATGGCTCCATTGAGAGGTACAAGGCTCAGCTAGTTGCTAAGGGATACAACCAGGTGAAAGACAAGGATTACAAACAGACATTCTCTCCTGTAGCTAAATTGTCCACAATGAGAGTCGTCTTGGCTTTAGATGCCACTAAGTGACTAAGGGTTGGGCTCTTCATCAGCTAGACGTCAACAATGCCTTTTTACATGACTATCTAGAGGAAGAGGTTTACATGACTCCTCCTCAGGGTTACACTGTGCCAGTTGATCATGTTTGCAAACTCAATATATCCTTGTATGGCCTTAAACAAGCTAGTAGGCAGTGGAATCATGAGCTCACCCGGTTCTTAGTGAGTTTAGGGTTCTCACAGTCCAAACATGATTACTCTCTATTTGTTAAGGCCATATGTTCTACTATGACGTGGCATTGGTTTATGTTGACGACATGCTCTTATTAGGCAATTCATCTACACACATTGTTCACACTAAGCAAGCCTTGCATTATGCATTCACAATCAAAGACTTGGGTATTGCTAGATACTTCCTAGGATTAATGGAGATTTCCAGGTCTTCTGCTGGCATCCTTCTCAATCAACGGAAATACATTTTAGATATCTTGACCGATGCTAAAATGGAAGGGTGTAAAGTGGCTTCTTTCCCTATGCAGCATGGCACCAAGTTGTCTTCTTCTGAAGGAGATCCCATTCCCAATCCTGAGGCATATAGGAGGGTCATTGGCAGGTTGTTGTATCTTACTCTCTCAAGACCTGAAATTTCTTATACGGTTCAACAACTTAGTCAATTTCTTCAAACTCCTCTTCAACCTCACTGGAATGCTGCAATGTATCTCCTAAGGTACTTAAAAGGAAGCATAAACTTGGCCTTGCCATATCCTGCATCATCTTCTTTCACCCTTAGTGCTTACAGTGATGCGGATTGGGGCAATTGTCGTGACACAGGGCGATCATTGACTGGATATTGTGTGTTTCTGGGATCATCTCTGGTTTCGTGGAAGACAAAGAAACAAAAAGTTGTTTCAAAGTCGTCCACTGAGAGTGAATATAGAGTCATGTCCACTGCAGCAAGTGAACTGGTGTGGCTCCAAGGATTGCTTGCAGAATTGCATATCAATGTTCCTCTCCCTATCACGCTACATTGTGATAACAGATCTGCTCAGGAGTTAGCTGCCAATCCGATTTTTCACGAGAGGACCAAACACGTCAGAATTTATAGTCATTTCATTAGGGAAATGGTTCAACCTAGCTGGCTTCATCAAAACGTACCATGTGTCATCCTCTATGCAAATGGCTGATGTCTTGACCAAGGCATTGGGTGCTCATCAACATGGACTCCTTACTAGCAAGCTAGGCCTCGTTCTTCATGTCTCTTGTCCAGCTTGAAGGGGGTATATGGGAATATATGTTGCAATACAAGATGCAATTTGCACATTGCTAATCTGTATTGTTAGGAGGGGCAATATGGTCTTTTCATGTTTGTGGACACCCGAGCTCAGTGAGTATAGGAAGGTGCTTGGCGCCATTTTGGAGGTTAGAGAAAGATCTTGTAACAAACTCTTTGGGAGCTTCCATGGCTTCTATGAAATCAGATCTAGTGAGATCTTAGCACAATTTGAGCTTTTCTAAAAATGTACAGCAAATATACGGACTATTTGACTTCATTAAATTACAGTATCATTTTTAAAAATTATTACTGTATATTTTATATTTCTAATTTAGAACATCAAATCCTATATAATATTCTAGTATAAATTAGACTAAGAACTGATCAAAGATAAAATGTTGTGTCATGTTGTTCAAACGTACTCCTTCGTTTTTAACAAAAGAAAAAAATTGCAAAAAGCATGTACCATGCTTTTGTATAGTACACTACTTCAATTATTATGAAGAAGGAAATGCTTAATCATAAATTACTCCGTATATAATACAAAAACGCTATAGCTATAGATAATGGCGGCCTGCAACTTACAAACACAACGTAACTCCTGATAATGGTGGAATTATTCAAACAATATTTGAATGTCTTGCTTAATTAATTATACTCCGTAATACAGTACTGACTACTGACTACGGAGTATATATATTCTTATGTCAACGCGTACATCATCCGTGAAAGTGGTACGGCAATCACACGGCAAAGGACATACATTAATACTTCAATAATGTGACCTTTCATCTATGAAGCTAAAGGATATTAATTGATTAGTAAATAAATATAAGGGATTGGATCATGCCTATAATTCTCTCCAAATGACTGCTTGGGCATTATCCATAATCCAAATCTATCTCAACTTTTTTGTTAAAAAGATTTCATACAATTTTTAACCTCACATTCAAATAGTTTTATTATAAGAATCATTCAATCTCGATATAACTAATCTTTTTTTTTTATTATTAGGAAAATTTTCGGGTGAGAAAACTTTACATGAAGGCATCCTTTCGGATGAGGTCAAGAAGACCATGATTATTCTGAATATTAGTACCTCAGACGAAGTGGCAAAGGTGTACAATCAGTGTTCTAAAAATCACGCCTAGGCGCTAGGCGGGACAGGACCTAGGAATTTTTAAGCCTAGGCGGACCTCTAGGCGGAAATTCGTCCAGGAACCGCCTAGGCGCCGCCTAGGCACCGCCTGTGCCCGACTAGTCCCACCTAGGCGCCGCCTGGGCCCGCCTAGGCACCGCCCAGTCCAACGATTATTCAATTTGCGCTTCTAAGCATATGATTAGTTGACTTAGGGTTTTTTTATCCCCCATGTCAGGATGCATTTGCTTTTCAGTCGAACTTATAGTTTTGGATTTTAGGAGGTTTAGAGTTGTTAGTCAGACATGTACTTTTGCGTTTATTTACTTTAGTGTTAGTTAACTACTACAAATTTGGATTTATGAGTGATATTATGGATTATTATTACATTATATGAATTATTGACAAGTGTTATTCGTCAAAATATAATGAAATAATCAAGTTTCACTACTAGAATTTTGTTATTTAACATCGGGTAATAGCCGATGTCTTTCAAAAAAAAAATCGATGTCTATGTGGGCGATGTAAAAAGTCAAAACTTTTTAACATCGGGTAATAGCCGATGTCTTTGTATGTTATAACATTGGTTATATTTTTAAATCCGACGTCTTTGTATGTTATAACATTGGTTATATTTTTAAATCCGACGTCTTTGATATTGTATAACATCAATTATAAAATATAACTGATGTTATAACATAACAAAGACATCTACAATTTTGATTTTTAACATCACCCACATAGACATCGATTTTTTATTTTGATTAACATCAGCTTGTAGCCGATGTTAAATGAAATATTTGTTTTTTTTTGTCGTTGTAGCCTATACGGGATTTGAACCCGCACCTTTGTGCTTGAACACATTGCTCTGCCAATTTGAGCTAATAGGCTTTAATTTAGCAATAATAAAACACATTACTACATCATTTACTAATCCAATACTAATGCCAAAAGAAAACATCAAACAAACTATTATAGGTTCACCCCTAACAAACTATGCTCTACCAATTTATCATAAGGTTAAGAATAATCGGGGAAGTTGCTTAAGGGTATCCACTTGCCTTGTATAAAGAGCATCAAGTAACAATGTCTCAGCTTCATCAAAGTTCCCATGTGTATCAGCGTTTAGCTACAAGCATAATTCCTTTTTCAGTTCTTCCTACATATTTTCGTTTTCTTTCTTTCTTTATTTATTCTTTTCATTTAGCTATGAGGAGATGACATCCTAATGCACTTACCAACGTCTTCAAATATGGAACTAGAATAGAAAAGAACACCATTTATTAGTTCTCATATATACAATTTTAGAGCATGTATGCCAGTATCGCTTTCAGCAACATATATATGTCATTTGTTAGTTCTCATATAGTCAATCTATTTTAACTCTAGAGTCTAGACATAATATATGTTCATAATAAACTCTTATAAACATACTGAGGGGATTTGACGGTGAGAGCCATCGGAACAGCTAGCAACACTTTCCTTCCATACAGATCTGATAAATTACCCACAAGAGGCATCATCAGCAGCGTTCCCAAACCTATCACCTGCGTTTAGTAATTTTAATTGCTTCAAAATATTTAATTAAAGTGCCTTTCGATTACTTCGATTGGGTTAGTTTTGGTTTCCAAACATTTAGCTTAATTAAAAAAAATTAGAGCATGGCCACACATATTTCACAAAAGAAAATTATTACTAGAATCAAACGGCAGTATATACACTTAAGTTTGAATAAACAAAATAAATGGGCAATGTCCCTTCATCATGGGGCATGCTTTCATTTCCAAAAGCTTTTTCATGCATAGATGCTACAAAATTAGCTTGCTTAGTAAGCTTACCATGAACGAGCTTCTCCACAAATGGCTTCCAAACAAGCTCTCCATGAACTTCTATAACATCTTCCTCCTCAACAAAATAATCCACTTATGATAGCAAGGCTCATAAACCTTTCTTCGATCACGAAGAGGATCGGATGTTGTGGTTGCAGTTCATTAACAAGGGAAGGCATGTAGACACATTGCGAATTCCTGTCAACATAATCAGTTGATGAGTGCAATTCGCCCGATTGAAGCTGCTGCTAAAACTAAAGAATGTCACTTGCAATCACGGTTTTAGTTTTTACATAGAAAAGAATATGACCATCCGGGAGCACAACCGTCGCGCCTCTTCAATTGGAAAAAATAGCAGAAAGAGGAGGGAGAGGAAGGAGGGATGGGCTCACCTTTGCCTCGCCATGGCTCGCGCTCCGCCTCCCTAGGTCTCTTCTCGCTTCAACATCAATGAAGAAAGAAGCAAGCTAAATTTAGGGTTTTATTTACCCACCACACGCGCCCACATCATGAAACAAAGAGAGTAAGTCCGGTTCTTTTAATTAGTGTGTGGGCCCCACCTTTTTTATATTTAAAAAAAAAATCCTTTTAATCTCAGCCATCCGCTTACCCGAATCCAATGGTCAGGAATCGTGCACAAAGTACACTTTATACCCAATATATATATATATATATATATATATATATATATATATAGGGTTGGGTTCGGATGCAAAGGTCACCAAAAATAGAAGGAAAGAAGCAATCTCATTGGTCCAAATAAATTAAATTAATTAAAAAAAATACAGCGGAGCGCGCGTGCCTAATGCCCCCAACGCAACACCAAAGCACATCGCACCACAAGCCCACCCGCATGCCTCCGCGTGTGGGACACGCGCCTGTTGTATAGCAAAATCAGCAAAATGGCGTGGGTTTGGGAACTTGAACCGTAGACCTCTAGCTTCTCACCAAACACTCCAACCACTTTAGCAACTTAATTTTCTTGATTTGAATGCTTATTGGTTTTAGTTTACTCTAGTTATTATTAAACATAAAAATTGATATACTGCATTTAATTTATATTTTTACTTTACTTTACTCTAATTTTATTTTCTCTTTTATTTTCTTTTAATGTTTATTTTTTAATTATTTATTTATTTGTTTTTAAAATAAAATGGTTCATGAACTAATATTATTTATTTGATTCACATTAGTTCAACAATTTTATTTACATTGGTTCAACAATTTTATTCACAGTGTTCAGCAATTTTATTCACAGTGGTTCAGCAATTTCATTCACAGTGGTTCAGCAATTTTATTCACAACGGTTCAACAATTTTATTCACACTGAATCAATCTCTATTTAGTCACTGAACCAACATCTATTTATTCACTGAACCAACCTATTTATTCACTGAACCAACCTCTATTTAGTTACTGAACCAACCTCTATTAAATCACTGAATAAACCTCTATTTATTCACTGAACCAACATCTATTTAATCACTGAACCAAGTTATTTAGTTACTGAATCAACCTCTATTTAGTCACTGAACCAATCTCTATTTAGTCATTGAACCAACCTCTATTTAGTCACTGAACCAACCTCTATTTAATCACTGAACCAACTTATTTAGTTACTGAATCAACCTCTATTTAGTTACTGAACCAATCTCTATTTAGTCATTGAACCAATCTCTATTTAGTCACTGAACCAAACTCAATGAACCACACCAAGTGAACAAAACCCATTGAACCACACCCAGTGAACCAAACGAAGTGAACCACACCTTGTGAACCAAACCCAGTGAACCACACCCAGTGAACCACACCCAGTGAACCAAACTCAGTGAACCACATCCAGTGAACCACACCCAGTGAACCACACCCAGTGAACCAAACTCAGTGAACCACATCCAGTGAACCAATCTTAACCAAATCATGTGAACCACACTCAGGGAACCAATCTTAACCAATTCATGTGAACCACCCTAAGTGAACCAATCTTAACCAAATCATGTGAATCACACCCAGTGTACCATTCCACAAAGCCCCCGCTATTTACTGTTATTTACAGTTCAAAATATAATATATATTAAAATTCAATTAAACATAGCTTCACCCACATCTGCTTTAAGAATTGAATTAATGTCATCGTGTATTGAAACCAACCAAACCGAATCGAAACATCCAAGAACTGAATTAATGTCTTATTTAATTTTTAGAGTGAAATCAAATCAGCAAATGAATTTAATTGCTTTCATCTTCGAAACTGAAAACTGGGCGGACACCAGGGCATCTTCACTGAGGAGGCTACAGTAGAGTATACACATGTTGTACTCTGTCAAAGGGACGACCTCCGCATCCTTTGCCCCACTCCTGCGCCTAGTCCTCCGACGACCAATGCGGCGACCACCTTCCAGAACCTCGGCCTCCTCTAGGCATCGCCATTCCCACCTCCCCCTAATTTAACAAAATCGGCATCAATTAGCACAAAATTTCAAGAAACAGTAAGAGGAGACGGAGAAAGAGGGACGAACTCAATCATTCGGTGCTAGTATTTTGGAATCCCCGCAGAGTTGTGCAGTGCCGACTACCAATGTGGCATAGCTTCCCGTTTAGAGTGTGCTCCTTGAAGATTATAGAGCTGCTCTTGATGTGATTGTGGACGAATTCGACCTTCCTACCGCTGCAATTGTGTAGGTAATCGATCGCATCTGCTATATCTGAGGCGATTTGAACCCTGGATTGCCAATTGGAGAGCACAGTGAAATTAGGACTTTTAGGGTTGTGCAGGCAATCGGTGAGGCTAGCGCCGTCAATGCGCTCGTGGACGAGGTAGATTGAATTCCCGGAGACGGAGGCGCCGTGGAGGGGGATGAGGCCGCTGTGGTGGCTGCGGCAGATGAAAGCGAGCTTATCATGGAGGTCGTCGGTGTCGACTGAGTGGAGGAGAAGGAGTTTTCGATTTTCCTTCAGATGTGAACGAGGTGCAAGGCAGACTCCATGGAAGGAAGGAAACAATCAAAGAAATAGAACCCGCCGAGCCAGTGGAGAAGATCGTAGGGCGGAGGAAGAAGAAAGAGAGGCGGGGTGAGCGGAAGCAACCAGACGCGTGAGGTTGTTTTATGTTTAAAAAAAAATACATCTATTTCAACCAATCAGAGTGCTTCTTTTCTTCTTACCGGAAGGAAAGAAGCAGCCTGATTGGTCATATTTATTAAAATAATAATTATAAAAATTGAGACTGATTTTTAGGCTCACGCGCTTACTTCATCTGTCTTTTTTAGGTCTCTTCCAGATCTCGCTCGGCTTCCATGGAGATCTTCCCTTCCCTTCCCCTCTCACACCTGCTCCTTTCTCCCGCCGTAGCCATCCACCAGCCGGCAACTCCGTCTTCCATGGCCACTGGCTCCTGCGATTTCGACCGGTCCTCGTCCCCTTTCTCGTGCCGATGCCGTCTTCCTCCACCAGCAACTCGAAGCTCTCCCCCTGACTACTCCCGCTGATGCCATCTTCCTCCACCAGTCGCGCCTCTCTTGCCTTTGTCGATTCGGATCTAGAACCTCGAAGCCCCATGGCTTCCCCGCCGTTCTTCCTGGCGAATCGGCGATTCAGGGTCGCCGTCAATCTCGCTCCGCTTCACGCTTTTCGAGAGGTCGATGATCCATTGTCAGCAAGTAGATTGGAAAGCAAAGGAGACACGTCCATTGCCGTCGATCAACCCTTTCAATTGATCTCGCCGTCGATCTCATGGTCCTCGGAAGGCTTTTCGATTGGTCAGATTTCCGATTGAGGAGGAGGGCTCGACGGTGGTGCCCCTGGCGGCTCGGCGGGTGGGTTCCCGAGCTCGGGCTCCTCAGCTGCTCGGACGTCGGTGGAGGAGGAGTGAAAGAGTTAGCCGCGAGCTTGAAGGAGGTGGAGGCGAAGTACTGGATTATATTAGAGAGATTTTGTTGAAATGGACCTTTAAGCATATTTGGTTAGCTAGATAGGCCCATTAATTGTTATATTAACTTCCTTAGACCTTCTTAATTGTTATTTGATAATCCCGACCGGCTTGTTCTCGGTTCTTCCACCATCTCTCTCAGCTCACGCTTTCCAGCTGCTCTCTCCTTCTTCCTCTTCGTTCTCCCATCTATATTCTTCGATCTCTTCATCAATCACAGGCGTTTTGTGTTTCCATTCTCCGGTGACCGTCGGCGGTGGCGTTGTCCCTCTCCTCCGCCCGTTTTTTTGAGCTTTCCCCCAAATTTGAGTTCGATGGCGTCATCTCAATGTATGTGCTTCTTTTGCCGAGCTTGTGTCTCATCCTTTTGTCTTGCTAGATTTGGTGATTTGATGGTGTTGTGCATTCGAATCCTTGTTTAATTTTGTTTATTTCGAAGATTTGTGTTGTTTTACTGTAGCTAGGGTTTATATGATTTTGATCCCCCGTTGTGTTGTTATGTGTGGTTGATGCCATTAATTTAGTGTGATTCCACATGTTGCTTCTAGGCTATGGGTGTTTTTTGTGTAGTTCTCTGTTATATTTGCTTGTTCCACATTTTTGGTTCATATATGTTGATATTTTGTCAGTTTGTTCTCTTCAGTTTGGGGTGTAACGATTTGTGTGGTGTGAATTTTGTTCCATGCTAGTGTTTATTTGGTATTAATATTGGTGATCGTTTAGGTTGTGAACTATGGGGTCCCTCTATTGTGTTAGATTCCAGTTTTAAGTTATGTTAGATTCTAGTTTTAGATTCCAGTTTTAAGTTATGTGAACTGTGTGCTACTACCTTCCATTATTGGTGTAGACTCTTGTGTTTATTTGGTTCATTTTCTTAACATTCTTTGCCCTTTTGTACTTTGTTATTGTCTTGATTCCATCTACAAGTTAGGTGAACCATGTGTTACATTATTGCTTTCTTAAGTGTTATGTGTTTGTCGTTGTTGTCATCTTCTGGACTTTGATTCCAGTTAGTGGTTATTTAGCTCCTCATGGTGACAATATTTGTCCCTTTTGTGTCTTTTTTTTCTTTGTTTGTTTTTTGGTGGTTGATTCCAGTTATATGTGAGGGGAAATATGTGTCACATTGTTTGTTTTTTGGAAGGGGTTTGTCTCTTGATTCCATTTTTTGGTGGTTGATTCCAGTTATTTAGCTCCTCATGGTGTTTGAAGTGGTTGTCAATATTTCTCATTCCATGTATTGTCCTTGTTTTGATGACATATTTATATTGATTCCATGTCTTATGTCTACAACATTCCTTCTTACCCCAACTGATGTCAAGGACGACTTACCTTGCCCGGTTAGTTGTTTCTTTGTTCCCTTTAATTTGTTCTTTTTGTTTTTTTCCCTTGTTCTATAGTTTGCATCATATTGTGTTTTTGTTCTTATGTTTTCATTTTTTCCATTGTATTTTGTGTGTGTTTGTTGGTTTTATGTAGGTGTTTGAATATATCCGTGATGACATGGATACATTTGTTGGGAAGTACAACAGATACTATCGTGCTGATATAGTTTCTGTCATCAAACGGGAATTGAGTGCTGCTGATTGGTCTTCCCTGTCCTCATCGTTTCTCCGCCGCATCATTTGGTTTGCTGACAAGTTGGCATTTGCCCAACAACTTGTCAATTATTTCATGGTTCATGAGTTAAAAACATCTAAAACTAGGGAAATGTGGTTCAAACTTAAATCTTCTCATCCTGTTCGTTTTTCCATGTCTAAATTTGCTGCTGTAACTGGTCTTAAATGTGCATCTGACCATATTGTTGTTGTTCCTGCTACAAGCACTAGGTCTGTGTTAGGGGTCGATAATATAATGTATGATGATTTGATTGATATGTTCTGTAGAACACCCAAGAACTCACCTAAGAAACTGCTTATTGCATATGTTTTAATCATTGATGGCATCTTGTTGCCTCATCGTACTGGGTTTGTTAGGAACCAGATTGTGGCTCTTGCATCTGACATGTCTAAGTTCAATGATTATGCTTGGGGTAGGTTAGTGTATGTGGAGACTATCTCCTCATTGATGAAGGTTAATCGTGCATCTCGAACTAAATCCTCTAAGCCTGAGAAGAAAAGGGTTAAGAAGAGTGGTGACAAGGGTGCTAAGAAGACTGAGAAGGCAAGGAGTGGGTTTAATCTGCTAGGCTTTCCACTTGCTCTTCAGGTTCTGTTCCTTCTCTAAGTTTTGTGTGATTTTGTGTGTGTGTGTGTGTGTGTTTTATTGTGTGTGTTTTAGTGCGTGTGTTTATGTTTTTTTTTTTCATCACAGGTTTGGATCTTGGAAGCTTTCCCCAAGATTCCACCTATGGTCCATTGCAGTGTTGTCATTGATGACATAGATCGTTCATTTGTGAAATGGAGTTTAGCCTCTACTAAGGTTGTCACTGCTCGGCACATTCAGCTTGAGTTTTTTAAGACTCCCATGGTAATATCTCTATATTTTTTTTTGTCAGTGTATATTCCTTACTCAATTTTATCTTATATATATATGTGTGTTACAATTGTGTTTTTAATCGTAGGACACAATATATCCTACCTATGGTGAATACTTGGATTCTTCATCAATGGCTTTCCATAATGAGGTTCATGATGCAACTGTTGCTGCCTACCAAGATTGGTTGTCCCACCTAGCGTCTTCGAGGTTAACTGTTGTGACCAATGCAGCCACCAATGATGCTAATCTCCAGATTGTGTCATCTCCCGGGCTCAATGATCAAGTTGTCCCATCTACCAATACGGCAGTTGTTGCGTTGTCGCCTTCATCGGTTTCTGCAAGGACTCGGTCTAAAGCCGCGTCGCCTCATTTGTCTCTTCCGTTAGCGGATCCTTCTAAGAAGCGGAAGTCTGGTGCATCTCCTTCTATTGCTTCTGACCCTCCACACAAGAAGCGTGTTGTTGGTGACAACTCTTCGATGCCGATTTCTGGACCTGTGATTCCTGTTCGTCCGTTGTCTCCCCAGAAAGTCTCTAGTCTCAGTGGGAAATTTAGCCTCAAGAATGCCATTGCTGCCAGTAAGGGGAAGGGGAAGGTTAGCGAACCTGAGTGTCCGCCCTTGGCTGATAACCACGCTGAATCTCTGCCTGTGAATGAGAAACAAGGTGAAGGGTTTTCTGATGCAGGTGTTGGTAAGGATGCGGGTGATGGTAAGGGTCCGGCCGGTGACAATGATGGCATCAACTTAGGTGGTTCTGATTGTCTCATAAGTATTGAAAAACATTTAGCGTTGATTGCTGGTGTTATCTTACGTATTGAAGCTAGATGCATGAACATTAACTCCGTTGTCAGCCGGTTGTACTCCAAGGTTGCTTCCATCCAATCCGATGTTGATTCTCTCAAAACCAAGTTGGAGTCCTTCAAAACTAAAGCTGCTGCAGATTCAAAGAATGAAACTTCGTTAGATGGGGCTTCACCAGTGTTGCCTGCTGCTGTCAAGTCACCCACTGTGTACTCCGACCTTCACTTGGATGAACTTATTGGGATTAGAGATCTCTGTTCGCAGTTATCCGAATACAAACCCTTGTTTGATAAACTCATCCCTACTGCTACTCCACAGATGACACCTTCGGACGTCCCCCTAAGCCAGCCTTTGCCCACTATACCTTCTGATGCACCGATGACTTTGCCTTCCGATGTTCCAGTGAGTCCACCTTCTCCCTCGATTAAGAAACCTTCTAAGGTTCTGGATGTAGGTGTCCCACTTCGGAAGTCAACCCGTGTGGGGAAGGTTGCTGTTGTGTTGGAAAGTCCTTTCACTCGAGGTGGTAAGAAGAAGCGATCAATGCCTAGGAGGCCGAAATATTCATATTATGAATATGATGATCGGAAATGCTTTTATGATATGATATATTTTGACGAGTAAGTTCTACAATTGTTGTGTGTTGTTACATACGTTATCTTTGTCTTAATATTCCATTCATTGTGTTTATTGTTTTTTGCTTTACTGTAGGGATATTTGTCCTCAAATTGCGGGCAATGAGGGTATGCTGGACAAGAAGTTTTTCTGTGAGCTTGTTGCCAAGCAACATTGGTTGCGTGATGATGTAAGTGCTCTCAACTATTCTGTATATCATTCATATTTTGTTGTTTTAGGGTTAGTTTAAGTTTTAGCTTCCATGTGTGTGTGTTGTAGCATATAGGAGAGGCCATGTCTCATCTTAGGCATCACATCTATTGCAATGCGGAGAAATACAGCGAAATTGTTATCTTGGATTGCTTTTGGTCTGGACGATTCAGTGTAAAGTTCTATGAGAAGTTTAAGGAAGGTAAGGTTTCGTTTGGCAATACGATTTTCAAGTATCTTGATGGTTTGTTGCCAAAGTGTTGTGGGAAATCATGGCGTGGTGCAAAGATTATATACAGTCCCTTCAACATTAGAAATGAACATTGGGTTGCATTACGGATTGACTTGGTTGAAGGAACAGTGAACGTATATGATTGCAATATCCCATTCACTTGTGATGCCGAGCTGCATACTCTATTGGAGCCGATCTGTAATCTGTTACCAGCGCTGTTTAGAGAGTCCGGTCATTTTGCACACTTGGGCGGGGTCATTGAATCTGCTTTTAAGGTGGATAGAGTCCGTGGCATTCCTCAGGATAGTGATGGGTAAGTATATGTATTTATTTGACAAGATTTATACATTTATATATATTGCTAACTGTTATAGCATGTTCTAATTTCATTTTCAATTGGAATTTGAATTTCAGCGGTAGCTGTGGTGTTTACACTATCAAGGCTATTGAGGAATTAGCTTTCGGTGGAGATGTATACGCGTTTACTGATGACCGAGTCCAAGCGTATCGCGAGAAGATGGCAATTGAACTTTCCCAGAAGTTGTGGAATGTTTCGCTTTTGGGTTGATGCGCATTTTGTATGAATGCTTATAATAGAACTACATTAGAGCTTGCATGCTCACATTTTGTAACCACGGAAGTTTGTCCTTCGTACATTTGGTAGTAAGTATGGGATGTCTAACTGATTCGCACTTTATCCTTCGAGCTTGCATGCTCTCATTTTGTATCCACGGATGCTTATGTGCTCCGTACATTTTGGTAGGAACTATGTGTAGTTTAACTGGTGTCCGGTTGATCTATAGAGCTTTCATGCTCTCTTTTGTGTTCTAATGTTGACATCTAGTTACATATAACTTGAAATATATGTCTTTGTCCTAGCTTATTTGCGCTATTATTTTGATTGTGTCCATCTCATTTATGTTGTGGCTTGTGTTTTTTTTTATTTTTTATGGTTGTTTACCCCCTTTCTTGTCGATCTCAAACAAAACAGGCCATCTTGTGAGGACAACTTTTATTCAATTGATGACAGATCACACTTTGTGTGTTCTTAAGCGTAAACTGGATATATATTCACTGTATATATACCAGTTAAAACATGTATCCAATGTAGTATCTCAAATGCATAAACTTCATCAACTTGTGTCTATATTTAAAGAAAAACATATGGCAATAAAACGAGTTGTGTGGTATGTCCAGCTTCATCAACTTGTGTCTATATGTAAAGAACAAAATATGAAATAATCGAGTTTGTGGTATGTAAAGCTATCACATCTCCGCTTGAGTGCTGCTTGATGCCTTGTGTGGACATGTTAGCTTGTTATGCCCTATCCTCTTGCAAATGCCACACTTGTATGTATCGTTTCTTTTCTTCCTTTGCCCTTCAAGAATGGATGGAATCCTCACTTTCCTTGGTCTCCCACTCTTCTTCCGCACTACTGGTGGATGGCATTCGACACATCTGATTTCGTCTGGAACATACCAATCTTCCTTTGAAGGCACTGGGTATATGGTTTCTTGGTAAGCGATTCTCCAAGCCTGAATTTTGTAGTACTCACTCACAAAATCAGTGATGATGAGCTTCATTCTTTGAATTGCAGCTATAGCATGGACACAAGGCATATGATCTACATCAAACACCCTACAGCTGCAAGTCTTTCGTGCTAAGTCAACCACACCAGCAAATTTCCCACCATTTACTTGGTATTGTGTGTCATTCAGTACTTGCACTTCGTATCTTCCTGACCGCTCATACCTTGCTTGTAGAATCTCCTTGACTTTAGGAGGCAAATCAGTAATATTGATTGATGCACTCCTACGGTCATTGAACTATTCTGCCAGTTTGTTCCTAATATGATCAAATAGTGCAACAACTGGGTAGCCTCGAGCTTCTTTCAATACTGAATTTATACATTCTGCATTATTCGTTGTCATAAGGTTGTACTTGTCACCTTTGAAGTGGGCTCGTGACCATTTTTCGAAATCTGCATCTTTGAGGTATTCCTCAAGCTCGCCGTTGATGTCACATATGGTTTTGAAGCAGCTTTCAAATTCGCTTATAGTGTAGCATTCGGATGCTTTGCTGACATAATGGATGACCCCTCTATTTTTTAATCTTGCCTTAATGTCCTGCTTCAAATGTCGTGTGCAGATGACATGTTTTGCAGAAACATATACCTCTTCCACAGCCATGCTGATGCTTTGGTGCCTATCCGATGCAAAAACGAGCTCAGTTGAATCCGGAATCACAAGAGATAATCTTTGGAGGAACCACTTCCAAGCGTTATCATTTTCTGAGTCCGCCACTCCAAATGCAAGAGGATACACATGTTTGTTAGCATCCTGTGTTGTCGCTGTAAGGAGGATTCCTCTATATTTCCCATGTAAGAATCCAGCATCAACCATTATAACCTATAGAATGGAATTTATAGTTGTTAACCTATTTTAAGTATACATATTTATTAGACAACAATTTTTTTTGTGTTTACCTTTCTTATCACATTAAACCCTCTAATTGATGCTCCAAACGATAGGAATGCATATTTGAATTGGTTCTTGGTTGCATCAATCTCCAAACATGCATATGTGCCTGGGTTCACTTGTTGTGTCATGTGGAAGTATGATGGCAGCATCTCATAATTTTCCTCCACTATTCCTCTTATCAAATCTTGCGCCAATCCCTTTGCTTTCCATGCTTTCCAGTAGCTCCCCGGCTGCATAAACTCTTTCTGCATTGTATTCTGAATCTGTATAGGATCTGGACCTTTTTTTACACCTTCATACCTTCATCAATTACATGGAACAATTAAGCAATCTTATTCATGCGTCACATTGTGCCAAAGTTGATCATTATTTATTTAATGTAAACATATTATTCATCACACAACCGTACTGTATCTTCATATATACATACATATAACTGATATACTGTACTTCACATAAATATCATGATGCATACCTTATCTTCATCTTGGCCGCAATAGATTGATATGATGGTTTCCGATGCTCCTTGCATCTAAGTGAAAATGAACAAGTGTGCTCCCCATTCAGCTTCCTAACCTCAAAGTTTCTCGAATTCTTCGCACGCGTAGCCATTACTGACCACTTGCAGCTGGCATCAATGCAGTCGACTTTGTATTTTGTCTGATTTGATTTCTTCGTTCGGAATTGGAAGTTCTCATTAACTGCTTGATTAGCAACTGCAGCCTTTAGATGATTTTTTGAGCTGAACATCTGTCCTACATAGATGAAATCCATCTCATCTATTTCATTCTCAATCTGCCATCCACTTTGATCTTCATCGTTGCAGCTCTGTGTATCTTCCGATGCAACATCAGTCGGAACAATAGCTAAAGTGTCATCTACACTGGTAGACTGTAAGTACTCCGAAGACACTGTGATTCCACTTGTTTGCTGAATAGCTTTAGCTATTTCACTCACAGTCATCCTTTTCTTTGTTTCAACATGTAATGGCAAAGACCAATCAACTTGAGGCACTTCATTTATGGACAAGAATGCTTTGAGATCGTCATCTTTGCTGATTGTGAATGGAGCTCTCAGTTTTTGTACTGGATGCAGGTGACTTAACCTCAACTCATAAGTTTTTAAGCAGATGTCAAACCTATCACTGATCATTGTCATCAATGCTTCCAAATCAATATTGTTGTCAATCATGAACGCCTTTGACACAAGATCACCAACATACTCACAATAACCATTTGTAACCTTAAATTCGCCTCCAACACAGACAGTCAAAATTTTCAGATCCATATTCTGATAGAGATTCTGCATTCATGAAATAGATCGACACTTCATCATTCTGTTTTTCATCACATTCAGATTCAATTACAAAACGCACAATTTCTTGGTTAACCGGTAATCTGTATTCGAAGCCCTAGATATTGAAATTATGGACTGGAAAGGGGAAATTGAGATGTAAAACTACTGTCTTGTCGAAAGGCCATGATACGTACCTTGATTTTATATGAAATTGTTGATATCAAGTCGTGTCTGAGTCTATATTGCCACGTTGATTGCCTTTGGTGATAAATCTCGAGCTATCTGGACTATTGCTTTGACAGGAGTCATCAATTGATTCGGATTCGTAGTTGAGTTGGAATCCCGGTGCGTTTTTGCTTTGTTTTTTAGTTACCTCGATCGATTCCGGCTGCTACAGGCGGATGACAGGTTGATTTAAGCTTGATTCCAGATGATCGCCATTGGAGATTCGGAGGTTTCTCTCGACGAATTTGATGGAGGCGACAAGGGTGATGACAGATACGCGCCTGGGGATGAAGTCGTGTGGTGTCCTATTCTGGCCGGAAGTGAACGCGCGTTTGGATGGGCTTAACCCAAGCTAATTAAACTAGCTTGCGGGCTACCTACTTAATTAAACCTTCTAAATGGGCCTCCTACCAAAATCACCCATTATATTATTATAAACAATCTAATTTGATTCCTTTCAAATATGAGATGTACTGGATTAATTAGCAAATGACTATATATAATTACAACCATTGATCCATTTTTGATTTCGTAATAGACAAGAAGATCGAGCCAAGTAATTTGTTGCCTGTGTTTTTATAAAAAATTGATTTTTTTGGTTTAGAGTTTTTAATATCAAATGATTCAGAGGTTTTATATCAAATGGTTCAGAGTTTTATACCAAATGGTTCAAGGGTTTTTATACCAAGTGTAGGATTTTAGAGGTTGGTTCAGTGAATAAATAGAGGTTGGTTCAGTGACTAAATAGAGGTTGGTTCAGTGACAAAATAGAGGTTGGTTCAGTAACTAAATAGAGGTTGGTTCAGTAACTAAATAGAGATCGATTCAGTAACTAAATAGAGGTTGATTCAGTGACTAAATAGATGTTGGTTCAGTGACTAAACAAGTTGGTTCAGTGATTAAATAGAGTTTGGTTCAGTGAATAAATAGAGGTTTATTCAGTGATTAAATAGAGGTTGGTTCAGTAACTAAATAGAGGTTGGTTCAGTGAATAAATAGGTTGGTTCAGTGAATAAATAGATGTTGGTTCAGTGACTAAATAGAGATTGATTCAGTGTGAATAAAATTGCTGAATCGATGTGAATAAAATTGCTGAACCACTGTGAATAAAATTGCTGAACCACTGTGAATGAAATTGCTGAACCACTGTGAATTAAATTGCTGAACCACTGTGAAAATAATTGTTGAACCACTGTGAATAAAATTGTTGAACCACTACTTGTCAATTTTTTTTTCAACAAAACATATACAAAGTGGGTGTTTATGTATAGATAAAATTAAATTACACCCAAATATATATTTTTTATATTTTTTTAACAAGTGAAAATGCAAAAAAATGATTTTTTAAAAGTTCATGTGAACAATTTTACTTGTACTTCCAATTTCTAATTAATTAGTAAGTTGGCACGTGCAATTAATTAGTGGGTAGGTGAGAGTGGGGGTGTTATGAGTGTTACCAATTAATTAATTGGGGAATCCGCGTGTCTCATATTTTAATTCACATGTTGCACACGTGGACCAATCAAATTGTTTCTTTCCTTCTCATTCTTGGGTTTGTGTGTACCCGAACCCAACCATAGGGGAATCCGCGTGTCTCATATTTTAATTCACATGTTGCACACGTGGACCAATCAAATTGTTTCTTTCCTTCTCATTCTTGGGTTTGTGTGTACCCGAACCCAACCATATATATATATATATATATATATATATATATATATATATATATATATATATATAGGGTGGTTCATGGGTACTCATCCCTTATTGTGTAACATGAGAACACATCTGGGTCGTTGATTAGATGGAATAGATGGATGAGATTAAAAGACAATTTTAGCTTTTTTTTTATTAAAAATCAGTGGGGCCCACATTTTTTTCTAGCCCACTTGCTGAATTGGGAGCGTGTGTGATGCACTCTCTTGAAATTATTCGATGTTAAATCTGGATTATTCGATCGAATCGACGGATTATGTGATCGTATCGACGAACTATGCGATCGTATCCACTTGCCACATGATGGGTGGTTATTTTTTTTCTTCGAATTATTCGATAATATCACTGGATTATTCGATCGTATTAATGGATTATGCAATAGTATCGATGGATTATTCTGATCGGCCAGCAACATGAAAACGCCATAAACTATTTACCAAAAATTATTCGATGGTATCGTTTGATTATTCGATGGTATCGCTTGATTATTCGATTATATCGCTTCATTATTCAATGGTTCCGTTACTTTATGTCATTGTAACAAATAACTAAAAATTATTCAATGATATCACTGGATTATTCGATTAGATCACATGATTATTCGATGGTATCGATACATTCGATATGTCCTAAATAAACTGGAATGCAAAAATAAGATATCAACAAAATTAATACATTCCTGGTGCAACAATCCAATTTAATTAAGCACAAAAAACCCAGTTTGTTTAGGACATGACTGAGGAATAATCAAAGAAACAAAACCTGTAAAATCAAGAACAAAACCTAATTCGAGATCTTCCACAAACTCTAACCACCGGATACCAATTAAAGATCCGTCATAGCCAAAGATACCTGGGTTTTTTGAAATCAATTTCAATTGATTTCGCAATTTCAACGAACCTGGTCGACGACTCGGGGTGTTGCCTCATGGGCTCGGTTAGGCTGCTAGAGGGCTGGACTGTGTCACGGGTTGCGATCGCCGCCCGATCGAGACCCACTGTATCGTTGCTTGTGCTTGAGTTGGAAGACTCTCCGATCGAGACCCACTGTTTCGCTCCACCTAATTCACTTGCGGGTTGCGATCGCCGCCCGATCGAGACCCACTGTATCGTTGCTTGTGCTTGAGTTGGAAGACTCTCCGATCGCTATCGATATATATGCATCCGTGATCAGATCCTCCAATTAATTAGCAATTGCTAATTTTCCCACATTCCAAATCACGTACGCTGTTTGTAATCGGAATTTGGAAGTCGGCGTGCCTCTACCTCTGCCTCCGGCATCTTCGATGGGAGCCATCGCCCTTCGCAAACGCCCTTCGCAATCGCCCGATGTGCCTTCGCCGCCTTTGCAGTCGTCGTCCGCCTTCGTCGCACCTTCAATGGAAGAGAGAGAGGAGTCAAAGCCCTAGTCGGAATCGCTTTCACTGGCCCTGATCGATCGCCACTCCTTCACTTTCTCTTTTCTTTCTGGCAGAGGCACGATTGTGGATTAGGGTTAGGGGTGGGTTGTTTCACGCGCATGTAAATAGGAGTGGTGTTGTGCTTTATTTATTTTAATTTTCAATTAATCAATATTATAGAATAATCTCAGCCATCAGATTTCTCTAGATCAACGCTCAAGATGTGTTCTCATCATACATTTTAAGGGCTGTTCTCATATGATCTATCCTATATATATAGTATGGGTATTTTTTTTTTTTTTTTTTGATTAGGAAAGAATTCGGGCGAGCGAGCTCTACCCGATGGCATCCTTACGGATGAGGTCTAGAAGACCAGAATTATTGTTAATATCGACACCCCAAGCAGAGTGGCAAAGGTGTGCAACCTTATCAGCCACTCTATTGCCTAATCGGGGAACATGAAAGAAAGAAACTTCTTTCAAAGTCGATAGTAGAAATTTAACATCTGATAAAATTAGTTCGATTTCCCAAGGACAGGTAGATGTTTTATTTAGATGGTTTATGATTATCATGGAGTCACCTTCAATGTGGAGTTTATTGATACGTAGTTGTAGAGCCTTTTGGATTCCCAGTTTAAGAGCAAGCGCTTCCGCTTTCAAAGGACTTTATAGTATGGGTATATTCATGAGCAAAAATACTCACAATAATAGTATTATCTTATACATATACATGTATTTTATAACTTTAACAGTTTAATTAGGGTGTGTTTGGTAACGATATCTGGATATCAAGATATCGATATCGATATCGGGTGATATCTTTGATATTTTGGTATCAAGATATCGGTATCGGTATCAAGATATCGATATCAAGTGATACCTCCCAAAAAATGGGTATATCAAAATAGGCCAAATTTGATATCTAAATATCAACTGATATCGATATCTAACTCTTACCAAACACAGATATTAGATATCACTTGATATCAAGTGATATCTTATGCTTACCAAACACTAGATATCGATATCAGTTAAAGTGATATCGATATCTAGCCCTACTAAACACTAGATATCAGATATCGGGGCTGATATCTGATATCTAGATATCATTACCAAACACACTCTTTAGTAGTTCATAAATCATTCATTGAGAACACATTACTAATTAAATGGTGGTTACTAAAAATACTCCGTATTTTAATTCAACTCCGTACCAAAAAAAAAAAAAGGGTTGGTCATCTGGAATGATGAGATCTGAAGGAAGTATACGAGCAAACGGTACTTGCCCACTCCCATCACACACTAACCACAAGCATACCACATTTCTACACACTCCCTCCACATTTGGAATTAAACAATTCGAGATCGACGTCATCTTCAATCACCTATCAAATGAAATAGTCAATTTTGTTACTACCCACCGGTTCAAAATATAGCTAGCTAGTTGAATCAACACTGTACAAACCTCTCTAATACGTAGGGGTGTTATGTGAGACAAGCTATTCGTGATCGGCTCGGGTTCGACTCGTATAAAATTCGACTCGAGCTCGTGTATTTTCTAAATAAGCCGAGTATGAGCACATTTTTAAGCTCGTTCCAAAGCTCGGCTCGTTCGAATTAAACTCGAATAGCTCGAATTTTATGAAATTTCTAAAATTTTCTTAAAGTTATTGTATAATGAGCAAGTAGAATTGCCTAAAGCTCGAAAAAAGCTCGGCTCGAGCTCGCTCATTTCCTAAACGAGCCGAATATGAGCACATTTTTAAGCTCGAGTCAAAATTTAGGCTCGGCTCGAGCTCGTTCATGTTCTAAATGAACTAAATATGAACAAGTAATACTCGGCTCGTTCGACTCGAATAACAGCCCTACTAATACGGTGTAGAAGCAAAATTTTCATTACAAATTGTTGATTTAATTAGGCCTATTTGAAACAATAAATGCATGTATCCTGCTGCCTGTGATTTTAATATTACAATGTGAGAGCTCAACCCCCAAATTAGAGAATGTAATCACCCTCCTATATAAATCGCCACTCATCTAACAAATTAAGACCAACAACCATCATATCCTACACTCCAAAATGGCATCCAACAAAAGCTTGCCCTCAATCTCCTGCATTTTGATTCTTGTTCTTGTTCTTCTTTCTTATTCATTGCCTGCCTATGCCCAATCCGAGGAGGCGGCTTCGAGCTGCCAGGCAGCCGCTAGCGAAGGCTGCTATGACAAGGCCAAGTCCACAAAGCTCAAGGTCATAGGGATCTTTACGATCCTCGTGTCTAGTGTGATAGGAATAGGCTTCCCTCTGGTTTCTCAGTCTCTTCCGGCTTTGAGTCCTGAAGGCGATATTTTCGTCATAGTCAAGGCCTTGGCATCGGGCGTGATCCTATCGACTGGATTCATGCATGTATTGCCGGATTCATGGAACGATCTTACTTCAGAGTGCATGCCTGAGAAGCCGTGGAAAGAGTTTCCGTTTACGACGTTTATTGCAATGGTAACCGCTGTCTGTACCATGGTGATGGACACAGTGGCGACAGCCTACTTCAAGAAGAGAGGTGGTGGCAAGCTCAGCCATGGGGCGTTGCACGGCCATGGTGCTGTTCACGCCCATGTGAGCCCAATGGAGGTTGAGATGGGCGGTCAGAATCGAGAGAATACAGTTGATGAAAAGGTTGATGAGAAAGCAACACAGCTTCTACGACACCGTATTGTGGCCCAAGTGTTGGAGATGGGGATTGTGGTGCACTCGGTGGTGATTGGACTGTCGATGGGTGTATCGAACAACCCGTGCACCATCCGTCCTCTGGTGGCTGCCATGTGCTTCCACCAGCTCTTTGAGGGAATGGGTCTTGGCGGCTGCATCCTCCAAGTAATTAGTAACTAAACTCTAATCCCAAAATAGTCATTTCCATGCTACTATATATAATTAAGTTGATCATATATATATGCTTGTTGATTCTTACTAGGCGGAGTACAAGATGAAGATGAAGGCGATAATGGTGCTCTTCTTCTCAATCACAACACCCTTTGGAATCGCACTCGGTATGGGTCTTCTGAGCGTCTACAATGAGAATAGCCCATCGGCCCTAATTGTGGTGGGGGTGCTGAACGCCATCTCAGCCGGGCTGCTCATCTACATGGCGTTGGTGGATCTGTTGGCAGCAGATTTCATGGGGCCGAGGTTGCAAGCAAGTATCAAGCTCCAAATGAAGGCATATCTTGCGGTCTTCCTTGGAATGGGATGCATGTCTTTGATGGCTAAGTGGGCATAACCACTTGGCCGGGGTCATCCTGTTTTCGCCTTTACTCAACAAAAAGTTACATCTTGTCTATGTGTGTGGTTTTGGAGGGAAAGGCTGATCATCTTTTACCACCAATAATTCATGTTTTGTATAATATTAATATTGTATCTATGAGTGTATGTGTGTGTGAGCTAAGTGTGTGAAGTGAGCTCGGTTACTAACCACCACCAGAGGGGTATTTCTGTAATTTGACTGGCATTTTGTAAAGCCTATAAAAGGCGGGATTTCGGTTGCAACAATGTAACAAACTGAACCAAATCAGTTCATGGTTCTTGATCTCCAATTGAGGTTTTTCCAATTCTCTTCGATTTCGATCTATTGATGCAATTAACTATTCCAATTGCATAAGTTCAAAGTATCTGTATAACTATCCATTGTTTAGACTCATCTACAACATATACATATACACACGACGTTGTTTAAATATTTCTAGTTTAACAAGCTCCAACTTAATCAAGTGTTCGACTTATATATTGGGCTTAAAGTTGGACCCATTATATTGGGCTTTTTAGTCGAGCCTAGCTATTATATATATATATATATATATATATATATATATATATATATATATATATATATATATATATATATATAGGGTTGGGTTCGGGTACACACAACTCCAATAGTGAGAAGGAAAGAAGCGACCTCATTGGTCCGTTCGCTACCATTAACCCGCGCGTTTGAGCCACGACAGCCACCCCACGCGCCTTGCTCCACTCCCGGCGTGCCATCCACGCGCCTCTACATATTTAAAAAAAAAAAACGATTGCCTCCCCTCTTCACAATAAAAAGATTCGAACCCGGAGCCACATGCACCTAATTAATGGGGCAAGACAACCACTGGACCAACAAGCTTTTTATGTTTACTTTACAAATTAATAAATTTTAACCCTTAAACAATTTTCTTCTCAAAATTAAATAAACGTTTTTTGAAATTTAATTAAAACATCATCGTATAATTTTATTATTTATACATTATAAAATATATATATTTCACTGTAAAAAAATTATTTATTTTTATAATTTCAAATTATCTTTAAAAAAAATAATGAATATATTAAAATCAACATTAAATAATATTAGTTCATAAATTAATACTCTTTATTTCATTAACCACTACTCTTTTATTTTCTTTTAATGTTTATTTTTTAATTATTTATTTGTTTGTTTTTAAAATAAAATGGTTCATGAACCAATACTATTTATTTAATGAACCAACAATATTTATTTAATGAACCAATACTATTTAGTAACTAAACCAACCTCTATTTAGTCACTGAACCAACCTCTATTTTGTCACTGAATCAGCCTCTACTTAGTCACTGAACCAACCTCTATTTAGACACCGAATCAACCTATTTAGTCACTAAAACAACCTCTATGTAGTCACTGAACCAACCTCTATATATGTGCTGAATCATTCTCTATTTAGTCACTGAACCATTATCTGATTAGTCACTGAACCACTTCTAATTCGCTTTTTTTTATCACTGAATTACTCTCTATATATGTGCTGAACCATTCTATATTTAGCCACTGAACCACTATATATTTAGTCACTAAACTACTCTCTATTTAGTCACTGAACCAACATCTATTTAGTCACTAAACCAACCTTTATTAGCCACTGAACCAACCTATTTAGTTACTGAACCAATCTCTATTTAGACACTAAACCAAGCTCTGTTTAGTCACTGAACCAACCTCTATTTAGTCACTGATCATTCTCTATTTAGTCACTGAACCAACCTCTATTTAGTCACTGAACCAACCTCTATTTAGTCATTGAACCAACCTCTAGTTAGTCACTGAACCAACCTCTATTTAGTCATTAAACCAATCTATTTAGTCACTGAACCAACCTCTATTTAGTCACTGAACCAACCTCTATTTAGTCACTGAACCAAACTCTCTTTATTCACTAAACCAACATCTATTTAGTCACTGAACCAACCTTTATTTAGTAACTGAACCAACCTTTATTTAGTCACTGAACCGACCTATTTAGTCACTGAACCAATCTTAACCATTATTAATGAACCAATTATAGAGTTTTTGACAAATCTCGTGAACCACACCAAGTGAAACAATTTTAACCAAATCATGTGAACCACACCCAATGAACCAATCTTTTATTCAATTGCTAAATTAATCTCTCTTAATACAACATCATACCATAGTGCCATACACTGAGTTCAATTTTTAATTGAAGCTGTAATATAAGCAATTGCATGGTCAACAAATGTAGACTAGTAAAAGATGAAGAACAAACAGTTACAAAGAATTTCATGGTCAACAAATGTAGACTAGCAAGAAATTCATACCAAAAAAAATGAATGGCAAGAAATGTAACTACGTTTCTTCATTATTCGATTCAAATCCCTTTTGATTTCTTCTTTTCCTGAAATTGCGGGAAGTTGGGTTCTTATTGTATTCCCCGTAAAGAGATCGTCACTCACGCCAGACTTAGACTCCGCCGGCATCATCATCGCCGTCGATTGATAGCGTGAAGCAGGTGAAGGCGTTAAGCAGTGGGGGATTACGGAGCAGATCGTCTCCGTTGGACGGCGGAGACGGGGGCGGCGGAAACTGTACGGGAGGAATCCAACAATCAACTGAGAAACCAATCGAATCTAGGTGCAGGAGATCCGATTTGAAGATAGATCTGAGCGGGGTCGAAGAGCGACAGCGGGTTCTGGGCTTCCATGGCCATCCTCACCTCCAATGGCGGATGGGAGCGGGGACCTGGTTGCGGGAAAAATCGGATTTGGGCTTCCATGGGAGCGGGGAAGTGCTTGCGGGAAAAGCCGGATCTAGAGCGAGACCGCCGGAGACTCGACGTGGTCGGGCCGCCAGAGGACTAGGCGTGGCCGAGCCGCCGGAGGACTGGATGTGGCCGGGCCGTCGGATCTGGAGTGAGAGCGGGATTTGGAGGAGAGAGGGAGAGTGGGACGTCGGAGGACTCGACGTGGTCGGTACGCCGGAGGACTGGTCGTGGACGGGCCGCCGGAGGACTGGATTTGGTCAGGCCGCCGGACTGGATGAGGACGAGTACTGCTCGGAGATGGTGAAGCCATGGTGATTGGTGAAGCAGTGAGGAAGAAGGAATTAAGGAATGAAGCGCGTGTTCTTCAACTGGCAAAATAAAAGCGCGTGGCCTACTTTTTAATTCTCCAATCAGATGACTTCTTTCTTTCTTACCACAAGCACCCCTTCTCACTTGAACCCTACCCTATATATATATATATATATATATATATATATATATATATATATATATATATATGTATGTATGTATGTATGTATGTATGTATGTATGTATGTATGTATGTATGTATGTATGTATGTATGTATGTATGTATGTATGTATGTATGTATGTATGTATGTATGTATGTATGTATGTATGTATGTATGTATGTATGTATGTATGTATGTATGTATGTATGTATGTATGTATGTATGTATGTATGTATGTATGTATGTATGTATGTATGCATGCATGTATGTATGTATGTATGCATGCATGCATGCATGTATGTATGTATGTATGTGTATATATATGTCTATATATGTGTATATATATGTGTATATATGTGTATATATATGTGTGTGTGTGTGTGTGTATAGGGGATGGTTCCGGTGTACTCATGTCTTATTGTGTATCATGTACACACATCTAGACCCTTGATTAAAGAAAATGGGTGGTTGAGATTAAAAAGCATTTTTCCCTTTTTTTTAATAATGGAAATGGTGGAGCCCACGGTCTAAATTACCTCATATTCCAAAGAGTTGCGTGAGTGGCAATTGCCAATTTGGAACGGATGAATTTGGGTGGTTATGGCTTAGTGGGCCCCACTGTTTTTTTTTTTTGCTTAAAACCTTAATGGATACTCCGTATATTTTAAATTTTTTTAATTGTTTAAAACCCTGTGAATATATATGAATTGTAAAAATTATTCGACGGTATCTGTTGATTATTCAATTCTATCGTTTGATTATTCGATGACATTACTTGATTATTCAATTATATCGCTTGATTATTCGATGATTTAACAATATTATTTGATTATTTATGTCATTTTAACAAATAATTAAAAATTATTCGATGATATCGCTTGATTATTCAACGGTATCAATGGATTATTCGATGGTGCTACAATATTATTCGGTTGCTTATGCCATCTTTACAAATAACTAAAATTTATTCGATGGTATCGATGGATTATTCGATGGTGCTACAATATTATTCGGTTGCTTATGTCATCTTAACAAATAACTAAAATTTATTTCATGGTATCGCCGGATTATTCGATGGTATCGATTGATTATTCGATGGTATCGATGGATTATTCGATAGTGCTATGATATTATTATTCAGTTACTTATGTCATCTTAACAAATAACTAAAATTTATTCAATAGTATCGTTGAATTATTTGACGGTATCATTTGATTATTCGATTGTATCACATATTATTTGATGGTACCCCAATTATTCACACATAAACAAAACCCCTAAAATTATTCTACATACGTACGAATAAATTCATCTATACAAATGAAGAAAACTAAATTACAATATCATTGACATCTTTAAATCCACCTATAAACAGCCCCAAATTATCATGTATAATACGAATAAAGTTATACATAGAGATGAATAAACCTAAATTACAATATATTCACCTCTTTAAATTCACCCATAAACTAAATTACAATATCTACGGGTAAAAGCCCTCTTGAGAACCTCTTGATTTCAATTTCAACCAGAAGTCGTGGTAAGGACAAGTATGTACTGTAATTAAAGCCCTCTTATTTCAATTTCAATCGAGTACTTGAATTTGAATCAAAAGGAAAGGTATAAGGAAGAAGTAGCCATGGATTCGAAGCGAAAGCGGAAGAAGGAAGAAGTACCAGCACTGCCGTCGTCGCTCGCCGATTCGATTCGACCTCCTCGCCGCTTCATATCCCAAATCTAGGGACGCGTCAAATCCCAGATCTAGGGGAATCGGTCGCACTGTTCAACGCCGACCACCATCGCAGTCGACGCCCTCGCACCGCCTTCACCTCTCCTCATCGCCAGATCGCCGCTCATCTCTTTCGCAATCGCCTCTCCTCATCGTCGAATCGCCGCTCGCCCTTCGCAATCGTTGAATCGCCTCCTTGCCCTTCTCTCTCTTCCACGCATAGACTCACGCGCATAATAGGTTGAAGGTGGGGGGGTTGTTATTTCCTATTCTTTTTCAATTAATTAAAGTTACCAATTAATCTCAGCCTTTAGATTCCACTAAATCAATGGCTAGGATTTGTGTACATGATACACATTAAGCCTTGAGTACATATGATCCGTACTCTATGTGTATATATGTGTATATATGTATATATATATATGTATATATATATATATGTATATATATATATATATATATATATATATATGTATATATATATATATATGTATATATATGTATATATATGTATATATATATGTATATGTATATATATGTATATGTATATATAGGGTAGGGTTCAAGTGAGAATAGTATATACAGGTGAGAAGGAAAGAAGCGTTTCTATTGGTGGAGACCGATCTGATTTTTAACCAAAGAAAAAAACCCTCACGCGCTTTTAATCCCCTCCCCTTTCCTCACATACTGCTCACACTATCTTCAACCTCCATCTCCTCTTCGTTTGATCCATGGTTGTCTCCATCTCCTTCTCCATCTCAACCTCCACAAGGACCACAACCGAGTCCAGTCTCTCATCCGCGCCGGCGACCTCGACTCAGGCTACACCCTCTCCCGCCAGGCCATGTTCTCCCGCACTCGCCCCACCGTCTTCACCTGTAATGCCATCATCGCCGCCGAGATGATGACGGTGAACACTTGTTTGAAATTGGAGCCAACTTCGGAGGATAATCGGAAGTGGAAGGAAAGTAAAAAAGTTGTAGATATGAAATCGGATCTGTAATCCGAATCGATGGCTCCATGGTGAGCTATCCCCGAGGAGGGAGGATAAGATTTTGACATCAAATATTAAAATTATCTATCTCTGTATGTACAAAATTGATGACTCCATGGTCGAGCGCTCATCGATGGCTCTGAAATCCAAATCGATGGCTCCATGGTCGAGCGCTCACCGATGGCTCCATGGTCGAGCTCTACCAGACTCCATTGTTTCCAGCGAATTCAACCTCGTCGGGGCTGTCGCTCCATAGTCTCTCTCTCTGGAATCGATCGTCTGGGAAGCAAATTTCTGGCGATACTCTGGAGCAAATAAAGGTGATTAATTAGGAAGTTCAGTGTGAACATTTGCTTCGACCTGTACACATTGGATTGATAAGTTTGAAACCATATGGATCGATGTTTATCAAACATAAGGGCACTGAATCCTTTCACTTCATGGCCGGTGAGGGTCGGAGGAGTTAGCTTAAATTGATTAAGTTTAAATGGGCAGTGTTTGCTTCCTTTGTAATTGGACATTGGATATCATGTCTTACAGTAGTTCCATGGGTGGGAAATCAATGAAATTCCTTGATTATCTAAAAGATGGAGGAAATCAGTTTGATTTTATGTATCATTCAGAACCTATTTTGGAAAAAGCAGAAAAAGCAGAGTATGATTTCAATATTTGAATGCATTCTTAAAAATGATTAAGTCAATGTGTTATAGAGAGTAGTAGTGTGTAGTTTAATAGGTTAACATGATTTGGTTAAGATTGGTTCACTGAGCGTGGTTCATTGGATTTATCAATCACTCTATAATTGGTTCATTAATAATGGTTAAGATTGGCTCACTGGATGTGGTTCACAGGATTTGGTTCACTAGGTGTGGTTCACAGGATTTGTCAATCACTCCAATAATTGGTTCATTATTAATGGTTAAGATTGGTTCACTGAGTGTGGTTCAGTGACCGAATAGAGTGTGGTTCAGTGACCGAATAGAGAGTGGTTTAGTGACCGAATATAGTGTGGTTCAGTGACCGAATGAGTGTGGTTCAATGACCGAATAGAGAGTTGTTCAGTGACCGAATAGAGTGTGGTTTAGTGACTAAATAGAGAGTGGTTCAGTGACCGAATAAAGTGTGGTTCAGTGACCGAATAGAGAGTGGTTCAATGGTCGAATAGAGTGTGGTTCAGTGACTGAATAGAGAGTGGTTCAGTGTCGAATAGAGTGTGGTTCAGTGACCGAATAGAGTGTGGTTCAGTGACTGAATATGCTCATGAACCACATCTTACAGACCCATGAACCACTTCTTTATAGCTTGATGAACCACTTCTTGATAACTTGACGAACCACTTATTGATAGCTTCATGAACCACTTCTTTATAGCTTGATGAACCACTTCTGGATAACTTGATTAACCACTTCTTCATAACTTCTTTATAGCTTGATGAAACATTTCTTGATAACTTGATGAACCACTTCTTATATGCCCATGAACCACTTCTTTATAGCTTGATGAATCACTTCTTGATAACTTGATGAACTACTTCTTTATAGCTTCATGAATCCCTTCTTTATAACTTAATGAACCACTTTTTTATAGGTTCATGAACCACTTCTTTATAACTTGTGAACCATATGAATCACTACAAATAAAACGGTTGAACCACTGTGAAAAAAATTGTTGAACCACTGTGAATAAAATTGGTGAACCACTTCTTGTCAAATTTTTTTTCAACAGAACATATACAAAGTGGGTATCTATGTGTAGATAAAATTAAATTACACCCAAACTTATAATTTTTAAATTTTTTTAACAAGCGAAAATACCAAAAAATCATTTTTAAAGTCCATATTAAAATTTTTATAGGTATACGTCACTTTTTCTTATTAATTAGTGTTGTATATTGCTAATTAATTAGTAGCCGAACGCGTACACATTGCATTGATTAATTTTTTTTTAATTAATTGTGTCAGGCGCGTGGACCACACCTGATGAGATGTGAGTGGGCGAGAGTTGTGCCTCAAAAATTCAGAAATTTGGCACGCATTGTGCAACACACTGGACTGATTTTTTTAATTATTTTAATACCATATGCACAAATCAAATCACTTCTTTCCTTCTCACTTTTGGTGACCTTTGCACCTGAACTCAACCCTGTATATATATGTGTGTGTGTGTATATATATATATATATATATAGGGTTGGGTTCGGGTACACACAACTCTAAGAATGAGAAGGAAAAAAGCAATTTGATTGGTCCAAACGGATTAAAATAATATAAATTTCCCAATTAAAAAAAAGCGTCCGCCCACAAATTCCCACTTGCTGCCAGCTCCAAAGCGCGCTCTCCGGCTCCCCAAGTCGCACAGTCCCGCGCGTGTGCATCACGCTTCCACTCCCCCACACGCACCCGCTGATTTCAAAATAAAATTAGGCATTTATTTGGAGAAAGTGGGAATTGAAACGCGGAACTCTTGGTTCCAATTCAATTGCCAATCCATTGTACCGAGAAACATTTATTGATAACAAAATGTATTCATTTTATTTTACTCTTTTTTTTTTATGTGTTTTACTTATTATAAAATTCAATTAACACCTTTAATTTATATTATTTAGTCACTGAACCAATCTCTATTCGGTCACTGAACCACCCTCTATTCGGTTATTGAACCAGCCTCTATTTAGTTACTGAATCAACCTCTATTTAGACACTGAACCAACCTCTATTTAGCCACTGAACCAACCTTTATTTAGTCACTGAACCAATCTCTATTTAGTCACTGAACCAACCTATTTAGTCACTGAACCAACCTCTATTTAGTCACTGAACCAACCTATTTAGTCACTGAACCAACCTCTATTTAGTCACTGAACCAACCACTCTTTAGTCACTGAACCAACCACTATTTAGTCACTGAACCAACCACTATTTAGTCATTGAACCACTCTTTATATATGTGTTCAACCATTTACTATAAAATTATGAACCGCCCTCTATTGAGTCACTGAACCACTCTCTATTCGTTCACTGAACCACTCTTTATTCGGTCGCTTAACCACTCTCTATTTGGTCACTGAACCATCATCTATTGAGTGACTGAACCAACCTCTATTTAGTCACTAAACCAACCTATTTAGTTACTGAACCAACCCCTATTTAGTCACCGAACCAACCTCTATTTAGTCACTGAATCAACCTCTAATAAGTCACTGAAACTAGATTTTACAGTTTTTTTTTAAAAAAATTGTTTAGTAATTGAATGATATTATATTCATTTCAAT